>OY751109.1:1207500-1807500 GCA_963564075.1 Eupithecia subfuscata | reverse complement strand
GTCTACAGGTAGCTCAACTGATACATATCAATACCAGTACCAGTAATAGGTACCAGTGTACTTTATACCAAATTTCATCTTGATCTGTTCAGTAGAAGTCATTGGAGAATTGCATTACGAGTGAGTTTACTAAATATAACTAGACCGTGCATATGCTTACAATTGAAATGATGAAAATAATGTTGCAAATGCAAAAGTTTTGTTTAATAGCTGTTCTTTACGCTACTGGACTCATCAACATGAAATTTTACATAAAATGTACTTAGACCGCCAAAGGACAATTGAACATTTTTAGACAGTTGAGGGGTGCAGTATCATAACCCGCTATAATGCTTTTTGACCAATATCGTGTTAGTACCATCAATCAAAAGTTCTTAAAAATTGCTTTGAAATGGTTGGCTGCTTTTCTATTAAAACCCATTAAAACACAGAGAAATCCGCTGGTAAAGAACGATGTAAGGATCAAAAGCCACTATAATAGCGTAGGTCAGTTTCAAAATCCTCTATAACACAATCGACCAATCACAGCACCGGATTTGCGTCGCCTCATCGAGAAAATAGTATGGCGGTTGTGACTTTCTGTGTACAACAAGTGTTCGGATTTTTAATAAATTTAATGCAAAAACATGGAAGAATTAGCCCAGTTTGTGCAAAAATCAGATCTGAAGCATTTGAGGAAGAGGCCACGCGTTCCGTCATCATGGAAACGTGAAGTGGAGCGCAAGAAATGGTGAGTGAAAATGGAACAAAAATCTCCTGGAAAGTTAGCAAGAAAAGTTTTATGCAAGATGTACCTAGTTAAGTTTTCAGCCAGTTATGTACGTAGATACCATTTTATACCTAAGAGAAACTCGTGTTTAATACATTTTGAATAAAAACTATAATAATACTTCATATCTTTTTATTTTATGTATGTACGCAGGTAAATAATACATTTTAGGTAAAATATCTTTGCTATGTTAACAGTAGGTACCTACCTATTTTTCTTCCTTCACGTGTCAATGACACAACAATTAAAAATATTATTATTTATTATTATTATTGAAAACATAGTAATCAAATACAATACACCTAGTAATAAAATAATACCCTACCTCCGACCCCTATTTTAAAAATTATGTCGTATAACGCCATCCATCCACCATCTTATTGTTGGTTTTGGTTGGTTGCAAAACCCGCCAAAATATGACTGTTCATTTTCAAAACCCGCCATTATGTAAGATTAGTTTCAAAATCCTCTAAAACGAATTTTAATTTGCTTATAATTCAGTATTTTCTCTATGATTTCTGTTGGTAAAGCTAAGATTAGTGGCGCCATGCCCAGGACTAATCGGCAAGACCAAAAACTATGAATTACGATTCATTGGTCAAGATTTAACAGTTATTTCTAATCTGTGAAAATTTTGAGAAAGCTATTATAGTGGTTTTTGATAATACACCCCTCAGTTGGAAGTTTTGGTAGTTTATGCGAAATAATTAATAAAGGAATATGTGTATGTCATCATGACATAGAGATGACCGGGGAATCATTCTGAAACCAATTTCTTTACTATGACAATAGTATCGCAGTCACCGAATCATCAAATCAACTCAAATCGAATACAAAATTATACAATATGTCAGATCTTATAACTAGTTTAGTCAGTGCATAGCTTGCACGCAGGCGTGCAAATATTATGCGAGTCATATTATTATAATTATATTAAATTATATTAGTCATGTAAATGTAATGTAAATTAGTCGAGACCCTAGGTCCGTGGGGTACCGAGGCTCTTCGGGTTTTCAAAAAACTATCTGAGCGTCTGGTCGAAGCGACGCGTGACCCGAGAGCTGGTGAATATCTGGCACAGCGTATCAGCATTGCCATACAGCGTGGCAATGCAGCAAGCGTCTTGGGGACGCTTCCGACTGGTGTTGATATGGATCAGTTGAGCTATCTGTAGACTGTTTGCAACAGTCGGCAGTTAGCTCAATTGTTTCAATTGTAAATACTAGTATAATTTTCTTTGTGAATAAATGTCATTTATTTGTCATATAAATTACAATTAAAATTTCCAAATATTCGTTCCCCGTATAAAAACACTTTTCAAGTAGCCATCCTCTTAACTTTTTCCTCACATATTCCAAAGTCCAGATAATACTTGCGGTGCTATTTGCATAAAAAGAGACCGCATTGGACAGAAAAAGTGGAGGAAATTGCATCTTTGCACCGACAATAGCTAAGCTCTTTAGTTTATGATAAAATATTTGCAAGGAGAGATAGAATACCAAATCGTTTCATGCTGTGACGATAGGTACCATTGTCATAGCGAAGTGATTATTTTAGCGAAAAGGGTACCTACATTTAATAATAATACTAGACTCAGGCTAAAAATCCTATGACAAAAGGCCTAGCTCTGACATACCTTCTTATAAATTTCCAAGCACTGAAATATAACGTTCTTTGGATACGCCAGTAATATTTGCGTCAAAATAATTTCACAGAACAGTAATTTACACTAACAAGTAAAACTTGAATTTGAAGTTTTCGCTCGAAATAATTTGGTAAACAAATATTTAAGAAAACCTTAGTGTCACAGTGACATAAGTCACTTAACACTGATCATATCAAGTTTCCAGTGTATTGTTGACCCGTTAATTTTCGGCTCCAAATATGGCCCATGTTGATTCGGGTCGCCAAATATGGTCCGCCCCTTTTTGAAGCGATACTCTAATTACGAACCAATAGTGCTCAAATCACAGACTTGCTCAAATGCATACCTAAAAATATTTGACAGTTGTCATAAGTAGAGATAAACCATTCCCTTTTACTATAAAAGCTATCGTTACTTGAAGAATTCATTTCGGATGTAAGGGATGAAACGTTGGTGTTCTTCCAGCACAAATAAGGTTAGTAGTTAACCCGCTTACATCCGTAATGAATGCACGCCCCGTCCACAAAACATCAAAGGTAACTAAACTCGACGTGCATTTTTAGAGTGCTTTATCTCTACCTGGTATCTACCAATTTACTAAATTCTATTGTGAAGATTTGAAGATTTATCACAAAATCAACGAAAGACCACTTTCGCAAGCTTTGATTACATTGTGCTTTACCTTTGTTGCCTGTATTAATAAATATTAATCATAACATAGTAATTATTATTTAATTTATCTGAGCATCAGATCGAAGCGACGCGTGACCCGAGAGCTGGTGAGTATCTGGCACAGCGCATCAGCATTGCCATACAGCGTGGCAAAGCAGCCAGCGTCTTGGGGATGCGACGACTTGTATTGATATGGACCAGTTGAGCTAACTGTAGATTGCTTGCTACAGTCTGCAGTTAGCTCAATTATTTCAATTGTAAATACTACATAGTTCTAATATATTTGTATTATTTGATTGTAATTTTCTTTGTGAATAAAGATATATTATTCAGTAGGTAAGAATTTTATTCAATTTTTTTTCCTACCCTTGTTCGTCTCACTGCTGGACAAAGGCCAAAGGAAAAGTTTGGGGGAACTTTTCCACTCGGGGCGGTCACGTGTGATCTCCCACCAATCACTGAGGAAGATTTTGATTGAGATTTTGATTGTTTTCTCAACTATCTCATATTATTGTGTAGCCTCTAGTACCCATCATAAAAGCTTTGCTTAGCTTGGGGCTAGATGATGCTGTGTGAATTGTGCAGCAATATTTATTATCAATCGTAATGTAGGTACGAAGTGCTATCAAATAAGGAAGTAGAAAGCGTAGAGCTCTGATCCTCTCTGAGCAGGCGGATTACGTTCATCCCTTCCTTTGTTTCGAGTCTGAGTAGAGGACCTACCTGCACTTAGGATGGCGCAGAGAAAGACAATCTAACGGTAAACTGGAAGAGACGGTCTTGATACAAATGTAAATAAGTACCGATATTCAAACTTTAATGTAATAAATTCGAAAGTAACTCTGTCTGTCTGTCACTATTTTATGCCAAAACGGCTCAATGGATCTCAATGAAATTTGGCAGGGGGGTAAATAGTATCCCGAGGACGGACATAGGCTACTTAAAAAGCGCGTGCGAAGCCGCGTGTAGCAGCTAGTTACTTAAAAAGAAAATTAAAATCTAATAATAGAAACAAATTAGAACTAGTATTTACAATTGAAACAATTGAGATAACTGCAGACTGTTGCAAACAATCTACAGGGAGCTCAAATTATCCATATCAATAGCAGTCAGAAGTGTCCCCAATACGCTGGTTGCATTGCCCCGCTGTATGGCAATATATTGTTTATTAAAATAATAATTAATGTGCATTTTTTAAAACAAAACATATCCGCGAAAGACTGCAAGCAGATAGGTACTGGATGCGGTAAGCTGAAGACAGGTCGCTGTGGCGTTCATTAAGGGAGGCGGCAGCAGTCCCAGCAGTGGACTGATAATGTGCACTTACATAGAAAAGTATCAAAACTATTAAGTAGACAACTGATGAGAGCCGAGTTCACCAACAGATGGTTATATTTTAAAAAGTTGTTTAATTTTTGACATAAGTTTTCATACATTAAACGTCAACGTTAACCGACGAAGCTTCCTAATTGTCCGATTATCTACTGGTGAACACAGACGTAAAGGTATAAAGGTCGCTGGGGTATTTTTCAACCCGCTGACTTTCCAAGTTCAGCATCAACTTCTTTCTTAATGGCGCTGCTTGCTTATCCCTACGATTTTGACAGTGTCTGTGTAGGAGCGTGTCGCATAAACTTTGAAAACAGAATATGATCGGTGTGAGCGTCATAAACTTTGAAAACAGAATATCGGTTTTGCGAACTTAAATCCTATAATTTTGCATGAAAATGTTTTTGCTAAAACAAACAGTCAACATAAGCAAAAGGACAACACAACATGAAAAGAACAATTGTTAATGCAAAGTAAAGTTGTTTACACAAATTATTAAAAATTTGCGAGCACTTTCTTTGCATATACCTACTGACTGCACGAACGTTCGCTGTCAAACATGTTACAATATGCCCTGTAACGCCGCCGCTCGGTCAATACGGTTTTCTTAAGTTTGACACATTCTACTTATATAGAACGTATCTTATTTCTTGTGAAAGAGCCTTCGAAAACATTTTTCTAAAAGCTATTTTATAAATAAACATTTGTTTTCAGATATAACCACCAACTTTCAATAAACTAATAGGGTAACCGCACCGCTACTCTGACCTCATCGCAACCGATGCCCGCTATTCAGATTTCCCTAAAAAAGCTATTCCTCTCGGATGTAGAATAAATCGCCGAAAAAGGGTAGCATGCCCATTATTAGAGCTGAATCACGTTGATCAGCCATTCATACGCTTTAGGAGATCACCTTACGGTTTGTTGATCTCGTGAACGGTTCTTGTATTATACAAATATCTATTTAAGTATGTAATTTAATGTATTAAGTATATCAGTCATCTACTATCCAGAACTAAGCAGAGCTTGTAGTGTTAGGTGTGCGTTAGGGCTAGATGATTCTTTGTGGATTGTATAGTTTTAGTAAAGTTTACTTAATTTTATTATAATTCTTGGATTTAATATTCGTACAGTACTTATCTAAAAAACAAATTTCAACAGATTATATGACGCATAAAAATTTTATGGGACCAAATTCAATAAGAATGACTTAGAAGGTACTTCTATTTCAGTAAACAATAACGTAGGTAATCTGAAGCAAACTTACCAAAAACAATAATAATGTTAGAATAATAAATACTTAGTCGAACAGTAGAGAACCACCTTTTTGTCAGTAATCATAAGTAAGCGGGAGTATCTTTTATAGCAACACAATAAATTTTACTTTAAAATACGGCAATAAATGATAAGATTGAAATAATATACTGGATACCTACCGAAGTCTTTAAGCTATTATGCAAGAGGGTTCACAACTATGCAACTAGGAACAGAACTGATTAATCCATCAACAATCATGCAATTTCAGTAGAACATGATCCATTAATTCTGCAACAACAGCGTGTTGATTAATCAATCAAGTGTTATGAGATTCTGTGCAAATATGGCAGAATAACTATACCTACGGGCTACAGTAGGTACCTACTCTGTACTAGAAGTAGGTGACAATCCTTATCCAAACGAATTATGTATTTTAAATGCGAATGTAGGTACCTACCTAAGGGGTTTTAAAAATTACCTGAGTGTCTGGTCGAAGCGACGCGTGACCCTAGAGCTGGTGAGTATCTGGCGTAGCGCATCAGTATTGCCATACAGCGTGGCAATGCAGCCAGCGTCTTGGGGACGCGACGACTGGTATTGATATGGATCAGTTGAGCTACCTGTAGATTGTTTGCAACGGTCTGCAGTTAGCTCAATTGTTTCAATTGTAAATACTAGTGTAACTTTCTTTGTGAATAAAGCCTACCTACTAACTCTGAATACATTGTTAAAAACATACACTGCGCAAAGTGCATGTAATATGAAATTATTCATTGAGATTGAGAGTAAAAATGCATACAGATAGACAGAAAGAGTTCCTTTCGAATACATACTAATTTTATAAATTCGAAAGTAAGTAAGTCTGTCTGCCGTTTTCACGCCGAAACGGCTGTACGGATCTTTTTGCAGGGAGGTAGGTCCCGCGGACGGAAATAAGCGCGTGCAAAGCCGCGGGCAGGACCTACATCTATATTAGTTTCCAACGCATTTGGTCACTATTAAAATTTATTTATTTTTATTTATTTATTTATTGAGAGAATATCATCATAACAGGTTTTTTTATTAAGCCCTAAGGCAATGTTATATCTAGGTACTTATCATAACTTATTAATTTGGTCTAACGTTCATAATAAATTAAACACAATACTAATCTAAACATTTTGTTTCAATAACACTCTGTGCCATTTCCATGGCTCTCGGCATGTTTTGGTAGAATATATCTACGCTGTTTTCAGGATTTAGAACACATCCGTCAGAAGTAGGTAGTTTTTTGTATAATTTTAGTTCAGTTTCGTCATGAATGACGGATGTGGATAACTTCTAATGACCCGTCAGATTTCGCTTTCGTCATAAATCTTCAGTTCCTAGTCTAGACAGACCATTGAGTAAATAGATAGCGAAAATGACGCGCAAAAAACAAGCAGTCCTGATTTCGTGTGCAATATTTAAAATTGAAAATTTCTAGTTTAGCGGCGGGTCGTCGACCCATCGTAGTGCTCCCAAAAAGGTATTTATTACCCTACAGCCTCCTTTTTCGAATATGCGTGGTAGTGGTTTGCGCAAGTGGTTTTAAAGCTGATCTCAATATGAGATAGGATCTTTGGATTGTGTTCCGGCTCGGAGATTGAGCTTTAGATCATCAAGGGAGGTGTAAATAGGTATTTATTTATGATCTCCTGAACCAACCCCTATCGCATTAACTAGGTTCCTTTGAATTTAATTGATATTGTGGTCCAATATGTTGTACGATCTGCAGATATTTGTTCAGGGTAGTTCTGGGTGTTATCTGTTTATAATAAAAAATCTATCTATGTAGTATGTATAATGTATTAAGTATATCAGTTAGGTACCTATCTAGTACTCATAACAAAAGCTCTGCTTAGCTTGGGGCTAGATGATTTGTCCAGCATTATTTATTTTATTCTATCTTTGCTAGTACTAATTTGGGATTAACAAATCCTGTACAATTAACGAAAAAAATCCTGACCCCTGTGGTCAAATAAGGAAATGGTTTTGGTTGTTGGTTTGAATTGCTGCGGCCAAGTCCAAACCAGGGATCTACATCAACGCCGATATTTGTAGGAATAAAAAGCTTCTAGGTTTAAAAAATGTATCCTGTTGTCACCCTTCAGGCAACCAGAAAGTCTAGACATGTTCATTGTAAAACACAAAGACAGTTCGTTGCGAGGCTTTCAGGTCATGAAACTTCGGGCAACGACCCTCCATTGACGGCTGAAAATTGGAGCTTCGCTGGTTGAATGCTTTGAAGGGACGGGTCAGTCAATGTGAAAGAACTGAAAAGTTGAAAGAAAATATACTTTAAATTATATTTATTGATGACCGGTGTGGCGCGGCGGGCGAAAGTCCTTCTGCGACGCAGGTTGGATTCGATTCTCGCCTTGGGTTGGGATAAAAGTTTGACCAATCTGCTAAGTTCCAGGTGTTCTGGGTATTTTCTATGTTTAGTGAAAAAATAACGATCTGTGCATGTAATGTATTTAATAGGTATTTCTCCGACCGGTATTGATATGGATCAGTTGAGCCAGCTGTAGATGGTTTGCAACAGTCTGCAGTTAGCTTAATAGTTTAAATTGTAAAGACTAGTTCTTAGTTATTTATATTATTTTATTGTAATTTTCTTTCTGAATAAAGGAAGGTATGTATTTAATAGGTACTATATCAGTTATCTAGTACCTACCTACACATAACACAAGTTCAGCTTACTGTGGGACTAGATGATACTGTGTGGATAATCCAGCATTATTTATTAGGCTTAGAAAAGCTACGAGTCACCTATTGTTAAAGCAGGTAATGCAGACGCTGAATAAAAAACACAAAATAAAACCTATTTTCTCTAGTATCTCAGCGACCCAAAATTATTGAGCTCCGACCGACACGAGACTTCTCCAGAAGTCGTTAGGCTTTGGATGAGGTTCCATAGTAACAAGGAAATACATGACTACCTGGAGGTCCCTATGGTTGAAGAAAAAATAAAATCACTAATTAGATACTTTGACCGCCTGAAGCACCAATCCTATAGCAAGAGCTCTCGTAGATAACCCGATCCAAACAAAGCGGTTGAAAAGGAGCCATATTCTGGACAACCTGGATACTGGAAGGAAGAAGGACTACAGAAGTACAGAGTCCTATCCTAATCCTAAATGACAGCAGTGTAGGTACTCAACAAATTCGCTTATAGTCCACTGGGCGCGGATGCCAAAACAAAAGAAAATGGATGAGATTCACCAAGGGCTAGATAAAATAAATGAATAGTAGAGCTGGCGCGTAAAAGGTGGCTTGTACTATACTCAACACTGGCATCATCTAGGTGAGATGATGATGATGATGATTACTCAGTTCCAAGCCCTAAATTTTAATAAAATAATACCTACCTGTAAAATCACCGGCAAAAACTCCTGTATCATTTCGATACATGTAGCGCCATCTATATGTGATCTACGACAAAGATCGATTCATGAAAACAACTTTCCACCGTCGTCAGAGTAAGCTCATGCAGTGACTCTAAAGCTGTACAGGCTTTATCATAGATGGCGCTAGTTCAAGAAAATATTTTCAAAGTTTACATAAAATAAGAAAAATTTATACATAACTGGTTTCTGTAAATAAACAAACAAGAGCTAAATTATTATAGGCAATTACGTTTTCATTAACAATTTTCCTCCTTTAGAATATTCCTATCAAAAGCATTAATCGATCCGAAGATCCGAAGCCCAGGTAGTTAAACGTTCAAAGAGCTTTCAAAAGCATTCAATATTTACTGCAAATATTAAGCTTTCGCGGGCGATATTGTAAAAGTGTAGTTTTTTACTCAATATTTACATTGACGGCGTTTTTAGCAAGCTGGGCTGTTTGCTCTTGCGAGTGGCAAAGGCGCTGTTATCACACTAATATTATAAATGCGAAATTTTAGAATTTTTGAATAGATGTAGCTCTAAGCCTGATATGAAACACAGGCTACTTTTTATCCTATAAGTTAATTTCAGGAGAACATTACCAATGCCTTTATTATTCTTTGCTAACTACTAGAAGGATACGAAATCTTAAGGATCGCATAAATTACAAAGCTTTAAATCATTTAAACTTGAGATGATGAAAAGATGTCGCTAGTTTTACTCATTATAGGATTTGTGCAATTTCGCCATGGCCTGTCAGTAGGTATACTTATGTAGGAGAAGCGGAACACTAGCGAAACAGCCTGTTCTATCTCTTTCCCCGCGTGGTTTCGTCGATCTACTCCGACGTCAGCCACACCTCCAATATTTCGTTGCGGCGGCACGCTGTTTTTGCATGTGTTTGTGGAATTCGACAAAATTAAAAAGAAAAACTACATCTTTTTCATACAGAGGACAGAAATAGACCTGTTTTCTATTCATCCTTTTCAACGTAATAATTTTATTTTATTTTTATTTTTGTTTATTTGGGAAACAATAAGCTTATCGATGCTTGTATAACAATACATAAAACTAAAACAAATAAAGCTAAAACAGTTTCCGCTTGTAGAACAGAAATACATACTAACTGAACTAATTAATTGAAACATAAGAAAATTAGTAACGTGCCATATATTAAAGTAAAAATTAAAATTAAATATTATAATATAACAATGAACTATGGAAATGAACTAAAATTACAGTATTATAATATTGCTCCTTCCCCTGACTGGACTCAACGTACTCGCGTGACGATCCGACAATACTCAATCAAACTACATTTGATCCCAGCGGAACTCATCCAGTGGCTCCGCTACTCGTATTCCGCAGCGGAGGTGTGCTACGGGCGAGAACAAAAGTTGATTGCCTCGGGGTCCGTAAACCCCATTTCGTAGCACCATGTATAGATAATTTTTAAAAAGCTAGCGCGATACGAAGAACAAAATGGTATCGCGCCAGCTTTTCTTGCTGTTTTGTTTTTCGTATACTACTATTAGGCTTACTTACCTACTATTATGCTGTAGGATTTGTGACGTCAGCGTGGAAAATTGTATAGTAAAGAAAAAGACAATCGCACCACCTTTTAAAATTGTACCTATATAGGTACAATTTTAAAAGGTGGTGCGATTGTAAAATAAGTACATATGTACTTATTTTGGTTAAATTGGTCCCTTGTGGTACCTTAACATGGGTACACACATAGGTAAAGCCTAACGCGGCGCGCCATGACACTAACAATTATTAAAATCGATAGGTAATGTAGGCACAACGTTATAGACATGCAATAACATACCAGAGACATAACAGAGTTTTTTACTCTATGCTCACCAATTTACTGAGACCTGTGTCTGTTCGTCTGTTTTAATAAAAAAAAACTAAAGAAGCAACGAAAGAACGAAAACTCCTGACGATTGTTGAAACTGATACACGGATAAATACCAACATCACAAAATTAATACTGTTACAATGATGTTCATCTAACTTAGGAAAACATCTTTCAAACAGAAGAAATAAAATCAAAATCGCTTCATCCGTTTTTGAGCTGCAACGATACCCGCAAAAACGTCATACAGCTTTATTATTGTCGTGGCTAAAAAAAAAGAAAAATATTAATAATAATGCTGGACAATTCACACAGTATTATATAGTATTATATATATACACCTACGTATATACTCGTACATCATACAAGCCCACACACGACCACGACCACTGTTCGTAGGCCGACACCATACGACGCCGCGGCTATGAAGTAGACCTTCATGTCCGTGTCGTGCTGAGGTAGCGAGGGATTTAAAAGATATGAAACGAAAAATTATTGCCCTCGAGTTTAACATTGTATGTTAAACTATATAACAATATTTTTTTACGACTAACAAGAAAATATTTAATCATTTATAAAAGAGGTCGAATGTCAGAAACTCATTTTGGTCGACAACCTTGGAGGGTAAAATGCTACAAACTTCTTTCAAACCGTGAACGGATGAATATTTTTTTCTACGAAGGTTGCATTGTTCTGAATTCAAATTACTTTTTTCAACAAGTTCAATGAAAATGTCATCCGTTCTTGGTTTGAAAGAGGTTTGTAGCATTTTGGTCAACAACCTTGGAGGGTCCAAGGTTGTTGACCAAAATGAGTTTCTGACATTCGACCTCTTTTATAAATAATAAAACATTTTCTTGCTAGTCGTGGTGAAAAGTTGTATGTTTAACTCGAGAGAAAATAGTTTTCATTTTATGCCCTTTAAATCCTTCGTTACCTCAGCAGTCTATGTTAGAGCCACTCGCTACGCTCATGATTCTATTTTAGACTGCTTCGCTAACTCGGGATTTAATATCGGCACGCTCAACAAAACATCATTTTGCCCACTTGTTGAACAAATAACTATTATTTCTCATGTTTTTGAGCAGCAAAGTCACCGTTTTCGAGCGAGAGTGTTGAAAAATAAATTGATTGATGATAATTCTACTAAATTAATTCAAAATTAAACCCTTAGGTACCAGCTCTACGTTCACTGGCGTCTGATACAATTAGAGGACGCGAGGGGGGGGGGGGTGACTCCTGCATAATGTAGTGGCAATCAATGGAGGTGTTGGTGATTGACTACCGAGGGGTGTGGAGTCGCAGTGAAGCTAAAGGATTTTGAGACTGCATTAAAGTACTGGGAAAGGCTTTGATCCTTTATTATTTCGGAAATTTTTAACAATATTTGACGGAAAAAGTTGCATTATAGATATATAACAAATTAAAGAGCCTATCTCTTATCGATGCTCTTTGCTCCATTTTTCTCTCTCCAATGCAATGTTTTTGGCTTTCTCCTTGATCTGACTCATATACCTAGCTAATTCTTGGTCTTCCCTTCCTCGTCTTCCCTCTACTTTTCCTTCTGAACATAATGTTATTTATTTATTTATTTAAAGATAGGATGATGAAGTTGTCATGTTGTATAAGATGTCCAATCACTCTCTCTCTCTCTTCTGTTTTGAATGGTGTTCACCAAAAGCCTTTTCTCCTCAACTCTTTTCAACTCCTCCTCATAAGGATCTGTCTCGGTCCATCCTTTCCATCCCCCTTCAGCATCACTTTTCAAACGCGTCAATCCTGATCCTGATAGTGATATTATTATCCCAAAGCATCAGCGCATCAGCATTGCCATACAGCGTGGCAATGCAGCCAGCGTCTTGGGTACGTTAAATGTAATCCATAAAATTCAGCTCTATTGCTTTTACCTGCCAGTAGGTCAGCTTGTATTCACGATGGTAATTTGTATGTAAGCTTTGTGCTCCTGAATGTATGCGGGCGGCAAGTCTTGATACTTTGCGTGAAAAAATAAAGCATTGACACTCTGTTCTAGCTAGTTCATGATTTGTGTATAAGCTCTGTTGTAGAAAGTAGTCCCTGAAACGATTATGAAGTACTAGTTTTCGCCCACGGCTTCTATGCGATGTTTCTGTGGAAACGTTGAAAGGCAATTTATATCCCATGGGAACTGATTTATGGGATAAAAAGTACAAGCATGGAACTAACTCTACGGAAAATTTTAGCCTGATCCATTCAGTAGTTCTGGCGTAAAGAAATACCAAACATCCACCTATTTAAACATCCAAACTTTCGCGTTTATAATATTAGTGTTTTCAATACAAAACAGTACAAAAATGTTTTATATAAAAATAACATTACAAAAGACATTACATAAGACAATGTTTAGTGTAATTCTCCAACTTGAAGGCCTTACTTTTAGCTATGCCTTATCTAGAAGATCCGATTAAGTAAGTGGTCAAAAGTAAATCGACTTACCCACAGTAAAAACCTCATTAAATTTAACACGAAATAACAATCTGTAGAAACCGGAAAGACAAACACTGATGAAGCTTCATAGGGGGGTTAACCATGCTACGACGTATTTTGTGCCTATGTTTTCGTCCACTTTGCGGCACATATCATTAAGGGAAGGATGCGGGTTCAAGTCCCGTCGAAGTCGAAAATTTTTGCGATATTATTTGATTTCTTAGAAATTAGCCAGAGTGTGAGGCTTACGCACTAACATGATAAAAAAAAATTGGTTGTCTGTAAAGTCGGTTTACTGACGATAGTTGAACGTGACAACGCAGACGCATCGCTCACTCAAGTAGGAGAGAGACGGATGTCGAGCGCTCTCGCTTGCACTTCAAGCCTTACATGGAACGCCTCAGAGCGAGGTAACGCCGCATGCGAGGTAACGCCGCATGCGAGGTAACGCCGCATGACGTTATGTTTTTTCGTGCGTGCAGCCGGCTCTATCGAATTATAAGACGTTGTCAGGTCAAAAAACATATCAATAGCCCATGAAATTAATGACTCTACAAATAAAAGTATCAAAGCTCTAAGTCGCAGTAAGCACACGTCAGGGGTTAGAATGGAAAAAGTCTGTCTGAATGTAATCCACACTAATCGCGGTAGTTTGAGCAGCGATGCGGCCGCGGCGCCACGCGGGTTCGACTCTCGGCCTGGCACTTTAGTGAATTAATGTAACAGTGTAGCTAGTGGAAGTTTTTGGATTATGACGAAAAGAAGAATTATTTGAGAACTATTTATATCGCTAATGAGTTTTTGATTTGGTGGGTACCTTAAAACTGAAAATAATTGCACCATTTATATGGTATTCCTTATGGAATTGTGTTGAGTCGAATAGGACCACGGACCAACAAACCTTTTTAAATTTATCCTGTCTTGTATCTCCATTTTGTATTTCTGATTGCTACGGCGTAGCATAAAGAACGCGTAGCTGAATAGTCTTTTAATTTTACGCAACCAGTTTTCTATACGTTTATTCTGAAATTTTCCAATGCTACGGCGTAGCATGTATTGTAGCAATAAAAACGTGTAGGTGGCGTAACAATGCGTAGCATTTAAATTTGTATTATTTTTTAGAATAGTTGGCGTCGAACAATCGGTAGAATGACGGGATTGTGAAGCCAAAAGCATTATAGCGGTTACGTACGGACCTTACGCGTAAATTATTTCAACATTATTCAAGGGGTTTTGAAATAAACTAAGGCACAAGTTGATACAATTAGGAATCCGAGGCGATTAACACTAAAGACTGCTAAAATAAATCACACTAATAATATAAATTCGAATGTTTGAATGGATGTTTGTTACCTCTCTACGCCAAAACTATTGAACGGATCGGGCTGAAATTTTGCATACCTAAAGGTAATTCTAATCCTGGAATGAAACGTACACATTTTCACATCAAACATTCCCAGGTCCCATGGCTTAGAAATCACCTCTAAGCGTTTCCATAAAAACAATGCGTGGGAAGCTGCGGGCAGAAACTAGTTAAGATTATTATCAAGAAACCTGAAACCCCTGTATCCTTGAATAATTAATTTTAAACTTATGCGATCTGAACACTTATTATTAGTGCTATTTAACGGGTTCTTCAATAAATTCAAAGCACGGCCTGTAAAGCCGCGTGCCTGTAAAGTATATTCAATGTTTTTCTGCAAGCGGAGGGTAATCAGGAAATATTGCCAGCAATCTATCCGGCAAGGCCCCGGCTTGCAGCCTCCATCCCACAGCCGCGATTTTGAAACGCGTCTTGTGTCGCACGATTTGTTGTAATTTTGTAGCGCGATTCCTTTCACACAGCGACGTTTTTATAAGCGCGATTTCTAGACGCCGCGCCACCGCCACCGCCGCCTCCCAAAACGCAAGACGCAGCTGTGTCTAAGATGGCATGCGCCTACTACAAAATGTTCATTGCAAAATCGCAGGACGCAGAAACGCGTCGTCTAACTTCTATCGAGGTGATAAAATCGCAGCAGTGTGTAAGATCGTATGCGTCTTAGAACAAAATGTACTGCAAACAAATATCGCAAGAAATCGCGCGACACAAGACACGCTTCAAAATCGCCGCTGTGGGGTTAAGGCTTCAAACACCGTGAGCAATCTAAGGAAATTATGTGTTTCGCAACGCGGAAGGAAAAGGAAATGATGTTTTGTAGGGTTCTCGGTACAATGTTGGACGTTGTAGCTTTTAGTTAGAAGTTTTATTCATTTTAAACGTACGTCCAGATTCAGTTATAAAACATAGTTACTTATTAAACATGCGTGGACGATTTACTGAAATGGATAAACATGCAAAATTAGCGTACAAAAAAACAAAAAATTGATTTATTTGAATAAGTTAGGTACTTACATAATAGATACGTTACAAATGAACGAAAAAAAAAAAATACAGGACACGCATACATATTTATTGATCTTAAAGATAAGTATACTACGAAGTAAAACTATCATAAAATTAGTAGTAGGTGTGTGTGTGTGTGTGTGTGTGTGTGTGAGAGAGAGAGTGGGGAGGAGGGCTTCTGAGGACACCGGTCTCTTAAGAGTCCGGGCAACAGGAGACTCCTTGTGTGCATCGTGTGTAAAGTGTGGATGATTTGTTGTAAAACATTGTTATATCGCACTGTTTTAATAATGTAGGTACACGATCTTGTGTCACAATGATGAACAACAAGTTAAATAAAGTGGTGTGCTAGACCCACAGGGTGCAACGAAAAGGATATACTAAGCCGAAAGGGGGTGATTCTAGTCCTAGAGAAATCATGTTTTAACAAACTAGTGTTTTGACATGAAAGTGTTTTGCTGAAAAAACAACCAAAAAACATTGGTGAAATATTTTGTTATTCTTGTGCAAGCGTGTAAAAGAACACTCATAGGAATAAAACAAACTTTATTATTGTCAAAAGAAAAACGTAATTCAAAAACGATATTCACAAGTTGATTCCCTCGGGGTACAGAATCACCCCATTTTGTCTTAGTACTACCTTTCCGTAACACCCTGTATAATATGTAACTTATTCTGGACTAGTTTAACTTATTCTGGTATCTGATACACTTCTCTCTTGAGCCTGAACCCGAATTCTTTATAATGAAGGGCAGTAAGTTTGCTTCGCCTATCATGCAGTCTTTCAACCGGATACTAACTCTTTGAGATTCTTTTGAATGGCTGCGCAACTCTGGTAACCTTGTATTTTTATTTTATCTTTGATTTATCTATTTTGTAATCACGCTAATATTATAAATGCGAAAGTTTAGATGGATGGATGGATGGATGTTTATTACCTCTTCACGCCAAAACTACTGAACGGATCGGGCTGAAATTTTGCATATAGATAATTATAATCCTGGAATCAAACATACTACTTTTATCCTATAAATCAGTTCCCATGGGTTAGAAATCACCTTTTAACGTTTCCATAGAAACAACGAAATAAACTTTTTATTGTATTTTTCACAAACATTTGTCATGGGGTGGAAATCTTTCTCTTCGCTAAACTTTCAAAGTGATTCAAGGAAAGCTTCAGAATTGTCAGAATAGATTAGGTTCTAGGAAAGAAAAATCCTGCTTTGTGATAAAAAGAGAGAGCTGTCGTGGATTATTTTGAAGCGGATTAACTCGTGGACATTTTTTACTGGAATAAATATCTTACTGTGTGCCTGACCTCTCCGAACGGAACATATTGCTTCCATTTAAAAATAATTGTTAATATTATTCCACCGCCGCGGCCATTTTGAAAATTGTTGTCCGTTTTGTTTGCCTTTGCTTTATTACGGAATTCGTAGACCCCGAAACATTTAAAAAAGAAATAAAAGCTCGTTTGGAAATTTTCGGAAAGTTTTCGTGGAATTTTCATAAGAGAAAGAGAAAAGGTTCTCGAAAACTTGGATCAGCATAGGCACTGTATAAAAAGGCTTAGTACTATTAAACATCAGATTATCAAGATGATAAAAAAGTTTCGGACGGGTTTTGCTCCAACTCGAAAAATATCAACTTACAGGCTAAAGGTTTCTTCGTCGCTTCTTTACTTTAGTATACCTACCGAAGCGACAGAAATCAAAAATATCACTTTATTTCCGTGTCAGCGCTTAATTTTTTAATTTGACCTTTTCTAAGTGTACATTTAATAAACGACTTAAAAAAGAAGGAGGTTCTCAATTCGTCTGTATGTTGTTTTTTTTATCTAGGTACGTGAAACCGATCATTTTTTTTCGATTTTCCCGTATTTCAACATGTTTTCAAGCTGCAATGTGCGCCGCGACACAATTAATTCGTCGTCTATTTTGTCTCGCTCTTTTGTGTGCGAATTTGAAACATGCACGACAAAACGGACGACAAACAGTCGTGCGTATCGCAGCCCGGGGTCATGGGGTTGCCTAAGTGTGGAACGTAGTTCGTATAGAATATTTTTCTCTTTGGAGTGGATTATTGTGTTCTATCCATAGATCTAAGTAAAATTCGGTAGATACGGTACGTTCACCCAGCGCTAACTCAACAAAATGGTCTGTGTTTCACCTGTGTTGTGTTACAACTAAACGCAAAGACACGCTTGTTCCAATCTTTTGCAATATACCTGCCTAACAACACTGAACAACAAAGACGGACCTACCTAGATCGAAGCGCGACCGAGACAACAATGCGCACGCGAAACACGAATGCCGGCGTCGCCGGTCGACTATGACTAAGGTGTGAACCTCCTCAACCTCAACCTGTATTGGTCCACTGCTGGACGCAGGCCTCCCCTGATAAGCCTTATTAGCCTTATCAGCTTTTATCTCATGGGGGTAATGCCCATAGTCCCCATTCTGGGCATGCGGGTCGGGGATCGCAGGGCGAGCTTACTTGCACCTAATTTGATCCTTCCACTTTCAAGAAGTTTAAATGCCCTATCTCCCAAATTTTACTTAGATCGATGGTTCTATCGCGATAGTTTCAAAGCATTATACAACTCACTCATTATAAGTATTGACTGCGATATGAAGGTCGAAAGCCGCAGGGCACAGCTGGCATCTGTCAAGTGCATAATCGTGAGAAATGACAGCTGACAGCAAGCTTTTTATTTCAGTTCAGCTTTGAAGCTCCTTTGGTTATTGCGGTTATTGCGGGATTCATATTTTTGTAATAATCAAGAAGTTGAAGGGATTTAAAATACCGGAGCGCGTGCGAAGTGCGTGAATTAATTCAAATTCTAAAAAGTGGGGTTGAGGGTAGAATGCAATGCAAGAAGAAAAATCCGAGTTTTTGTAATTTCTGGGTTCTACAAGTTATTTAGCAGCAGAATAAGTAGTTTTGCGATTTTTGTAAGTCATTTGCTATGAACTCATTCTAAAATAAAATTCGTATCGAATTAAGTATACTATTTACTTAATTATTTTCACCCCCTTTTTATCAATCGCGATCAATCTTTGCTTCGAATCAAGGAATGGTTCCCGATTTTACGTTTTGTTCTCTTCTATTTAATCTTCGATTTAGAATGCTATAGAATTTAATCCAAACAGTGTCGATGTAGTGTATGTGATTGTGTTTTCACGATAATTTGCATGGAAATGCATACAAGGTAGGCTAAATGCTGGATCAAAATTACCAACGTTTATTCCATCAACAACGCTAGAGAGCTCATTACAAGACCCCGCTTTATCAGCCCCCCGTGACAAATTGGCCCTTTTATCCATCCCAGCGAAGGAAAACACCTCGGGACAATTAATTCCATTACATTTTTCAGGTTAATGGTGGCGATGAGTCGGGGCCGATTTCAGAATTGAGGTCAGCCTTTGATTGGAAACTGTGGGACAATTTAGTAGGGATTTAGGCCAAGTATTGGGAGCAAGTTTACTCTGATAATAGAGCGGTGAAAACCATTACTGTGCCATTACCGACCGTGCTGCGAGTCGCACCAAAAAGGAGATTATCCTTTTTGGTCGACGAGATAGAACATTAAAGAGTTTTCGAAAAAAGGTTTTACTAGCTTAGTGTGTGTGTCTAAGAACATAGGTACTTACATACCTACTTCAATGTTGGATAACTTGACGGAGAGATTCGAAATTTGAAAACGTAAAGGTTTAATTCGAAAACAAACAATTTAAAAGCCAATCAACACCTTCCTTATTAGTTTTTGTATTAAGTAAAATCGACTTCAAAACTTCAACATAGGTACCTACCCAAAACAAGCATGAGTGATTCTAAAATCAAATACTTTTTAAACAAGTGACTTAAGCACAAACTTTCGTAAAGTGAAATGGACTGTCCGACCTTCCCTTAAGCTCTAAAATGGGTTGCGGCACATCAAGCAACGCGGTGGGCTCCCAGGATAACCCAGCGAACGGCCACGCTAAGGTTGCCAATGGGAATGGAGTCAATGGGAATGGTGCCAATGGCCATGGAGACCATGATGACGACCTGCCCACTGAAGTGTTGCCAGACACACCGATTATACCGAAACCTCGTGAGTACAAACTTTTAATCAGTAAAAAGCGGGCACTACCTAATACTTACCAGAGTACAAATCACACTAATATTATAAATAAGTAGGAAAGTTTGGATGGATGGATGTTTGGTACTTCTTCACACCAACAGATCGGGCTGAAATTTTGCATACTATCTTATACTTATAATACTAGACGACTGCCTCGCGGTTTCACCCGCATAGTTCCCGTTCCCGTGGGAATTCCGGGATAAAATATAGCCTATGTCACTCCCTGAAAAGTAAGATTCCTAACGGTGAAAGAATCTTTCAAATCGGTCCAGTAGTTTCGGAGCCTATTCAATACAAACAAACAATCAAATATTTCCCCTTTATAATATTATTATAGACTTATCTTCATTTCAGCAATAGCCTTCGAGATTCCCCTAGAGGAGTTCGAGGGGGGCACGAGAGAGTCCCCTCCTCCCCGCCTGCAGCGGCTGCTGCAGCCGACGCAGCCGGAGATCAGTCTCCCGCATATTGAAGAGAAGCTGGCGGAGGCTGAACTGAGGAGACAGACAGTGAGTTAACTTATAGAGCAAAGTATCTAGTCGACCGAGGAGGTCTAGCTAGTACCTAATGGCAAGGAAGAAACAGAATTCGAAATCGATCGAAGTAAACATAGCAGGTGGCAATCAGCAACTACGATTTTTGTTTTCCGAGTAGGCCCTCTTTGTCTCAACTGAGAATGTAGAGGGTGAGTTAGAATCGAGATAGGTAGCTTACAGTGTGAGACAGCTAGTTAAAAAAAATACGTCAGCTATTAACGGACACGGCATGTCCGCGTAACAGACGACACATTTGTGACAGCGTACACGTAGTGTCCCCACCACACACAAAGGGTTAATAAAAATAAGTAACATAAAAACTGTTTAACAAAAAATTAAACCACCGAAAAAACTGTACAGCAAAAAATAATAGACCTTTTTTATTTAACCTTAATAACTAAGTTCTTAAATTAAAGTATACCTAAGTATATATTTTTGTAATTATGTTGGGTTTATAATTAACTTTAATAACTAAGTTCTTAATCTAATATAAGTATACCTAAGTGATTTTGAGTCGGCGCCAAACAAGCAAATTAATTAGGTGTAAAGATATTTATTCTCAAAAAAGACACAGTCACTTACATGAGAATAGTAATTTAGCTTAGTGTAAACAATTTAGGTATAAAAGTTAAAGTTGTTGTTCGGTCTGTAGGTAGTAACGTCAAACGTGATGCGTGGCGGCGGCGCGGCGCGAAACGCACCTTCGGAATCGCATTCATCATCATCATCATCAGCCTATATTAGTCCACTGCTGGACATAGGCCTCCCCTAATGAGCGCCATAGCGCCCTGTCTTCAGCTTGCCGCATCCAGCATCTGCCTGCAGTCTTTCGCAGATCGTCATCCCACCTGGCCGGAGGGCGTCCTACACTACGTTTGCCGAGTCGTGGTCTCCACTCAAGAACTCGTTTACCCCAGCGGTTGTCAGTTCTTCGCGAGATATGGCCGGCCCACTGCCACTTCAGCCTGCTAATTCTTTGAGCTATGTCGGAATCGCATTACTTATTATTATTACACATAAAAAATATACGCGTCGAGGTGAGAACCTCCTCCGTTTTTCGTCAGTAAAATTGAGTATGGTACATATAAAAATTTATATGTAACAGTAAAAATAACAATAAAATACATACAGCGTGGCAATGCAGCCAGCAGCGTCTTGGGGACGCTTCCGACTGGTTGAATTGACATGGCTCAGTTGAGCTACCTGTAGATTGTTTGCAACAGTCTGCAGTTAGCTCAATTACTTCAATTGTAAATACTAGTTATAAATGTTAAAATCCTTTAAAAAAAACAATAAAATAATTTCGTTTTTACTTTTAGATTCTGCAGCAGCGAGCGGCATCTGCCCAGAAGAGAGCTCAGAAAATGGTGAAATCTATGCACATGGACCGGACAATTGAATACGTGAGTAAATTATTCTAACTCTGTTTTAGAACGTAGGTAATATAAGTTCTAATACTCTAGAAATAATGCTGAACAGTTCGATCTTATCGCGGTCATAGAACAAGTTATTCCGCTTTTCATCTGTTTTTTGTCTGTCTAAGATATTTTTCCATGAAGATTTGTAACATTTATTTGTGGTTTATTACTAGCTTCGCACACGTTGTTTCTATGGAAACGTTTAAAGGTGATTTCTATCCCATGGGAACTGATTTATGAGATAAAAAGTAGCCTATATTTGATTCTAGGATTAGAATTACTTGTATGCAAAATTTCAGTCCGATCCGTTCAGTAGTTTTGGCGTGAAGAGGTAACAAACATCCATGTAAAACTTCGCATTTATAATATTAGTGTGATGCCATCTAATACCCATCCCATAACAAAACTCTGCAATTGAAATTGGGCGATGTTGTATGAAAATTCAGAATAATTTTGACCATAATCACACTAATATTATAAATGCAGCATTATAAAAAAGTTTGGATGGATGGATAGATGGATGGATGTTTGTTACCTCTTCACGCCAAAACTACTGAACGGATCGGGCTGAAAGTTTGCATACGGGTAATTCTAATCCTGGAATCAAAAATAGAATACTTTTTATCGCATAAATCAGTTCCCATGGGATAAAAATCACCTTTAAACATTTATAGAAACAACGCGTGCGAAACCGCGGGCATAAACTAGTTTATACATATTTGTTAATCAAATTATAAATAGATACTTCCAATTGTTTCCATTTCAGGATCATCCAGAGAACTTGAAGCATGGCACCAACACCCTGGCCATTCCTCCGGAGCCAGGAGTCTGCGAAGATAAAAACATATCATAGAATCCATTCTACATGACATTATTTTATAAGCCTGGGCTGCGATCACGGTGTTTAAAGAGTAGTTACCTATTGGCACTACGGCTCAAACGTTAGCAGTTGAAACGTTAGCGTGAAACGTAAACGTTAGCAGTTGAAACGTTAGCGTTTCAACTGCTAACGTAGGCAACTACTTTTACTACACCGTGATCACGGCCCTTACTTACGCGGTTATCGCTACCCAGAACGGCAGCAAAATCTGAGAGGGAATGCCTACTGTAGACATAGACATAGACATACCATTTATTTGCCACCACACACATTGAATAAAACATTCAAAATAAAATATTTAGTCTTAAATTAAACTATTAAGAACACACGTACTAGTAGGTACATTTAACAAACGATGTTATTTGTTATACGATTTGTTAAGTTATAGTATTTTTTGTATTGTATTATATTATGTATTAATATTTAATTTTAACCTACTTATTATATAGACTACATATAATAAGTAGGTTAAAATTAAATATTGTATCCTTTGTATAAGCACATGTACCCTCTTTAACAAATTTGTCTCTCTCTCAAAATAAGGTTTGCTGGTAGAGAACTCTTTATAGGGTTAAGCTCGCCTTTGCCATAATTTTTCCCGGTAAATGTTCTACTTGTACAAATTTTGTGCAATAAAGAATTAAAATAAAAGAAATTATGAATTATGATGTTAACAATTTGTAGGAATTAGTAGGTAGGTAAGCAATGTGTGCTGCAGTAGCAAATGGGCCTAGGGTCAGCATAATGCCAACTGTTGTGAACAGAAGGCGCTGTTATTCTGCCCAGACCAAAACTAGAACAATCACAGGACTCTGCGACTGTCACTCAAATTCTCTGCAAAATATTGCGGACTGCGCGATACTTGAGCGAAATCTAAGCTAAACTAAACGGTACCGCTCTGGGTAGTTAATACCGCGCAGGTTTGAACAGATCTGAAGTAAATTAGTTTATTTTATAAGATAGATAATCAATACTCAAAAGACTAATATATGTCACGAATAAGTAAACAAAGCTTGAGTGTGAGCTGTGACACAACATAAAAGCACTTTTCGTCATAATCTACATATACAAGCTATGTAAATAGGCTTTTTATTAAATGTTTTTTTAAGCTGAGTAAATATTTCTTATTATAAATATTTATAAATAAATTGTAATCTTAACGTTTGATTGATAATACACTTTTATACAAACTTAAAGTGTTTTAAAGATATATTTTATTTGTACGCTCTCTGGGATATTACTATTATTTTTTATCTCTTCAAGCCCAAACTACTGAACGGATCGAGCGGAAATTTTGCTTAAATGTAGTTCTAGACCTGAATTACCATATAAGCTGGTGTTTATCTCGAAAAAACACGAGCAAAGCCGTGAGCAGAAGGCTAGTAATCCACATTGGCCGATTCATGGCGAGTCTCGACTCACCTAGGCCCGGACTTCACCAAAGCGGAGATGTCCGAAACAGAGACGAGAAGATAAGTTTTTTAATCAGAGGTGGACATTCGCGGTTCCAACTGTGTCTGTCCTATCTGTGTCCTAATCCGGGGGGATGAAAGGTGTCGGCGAGTGTGTGGATCGGTGGGCTCGCCGGCCATGTATAGGAGGAAGAGGGGACGCCAGTCGGGCCGCGGATGATTAAATGTTCCAGTGGTTCGGCGAAAATGGCGAGAGAGGGACACCGGAGAGGTTTTATTGGGTATTACGTCCTTCTCAGGGCGTCGAGTCCCACATAATTCTGGTCCCCCCCAGACCAGTTTATTCGTGAATGAATTTCCTCGACGAGAAAAAAAAAAGGTGTATCCACTGAACCTGAAGATGCGTAATGGCTACACTGGAGCGGATACGTGAGCTGGCTAAAGCGGAAATACGGCTTCCTGAAGTTGGCGGTGTTACACCCCCGTACCTCGGAAAGCACGCTAAGCTGTTGGTCCAGCGCCTGACGGTCTCCCCGGTCGTGTCGAACTGTCGTTCCATCGGATTATGAGAGTGAGGGAATAGAGAGTGCACCTGTGTTTGCGCAAACACAGGTGCACTATAATATGTCCTGCGCATCTGGCTAGTCTCCGATGAGACTGGCCGCCGTGGTCGAAATTCGGCTATAGAAGACTTTTTTTTATTTATTCAAACTTGACTTACAGAATTACATTCATTCCAAAACGTCAAACATTATTATAAAATCTAGAGTAGGTACGTAAAATTATATAAAATACTAGCTTCTGCCCGCGGATTCGCACGCGTATTTTCGGTACAATAAGTAGCCTATTATCTAAGTTAGGCTTTGCTCCAATTTCATCTTTATCTGTACTACAACAGTTTTTGAAATCCTAGGTAACAAAAATTCAGATTTCACATACTTTTGGCTTTTTATTATTAGTAGTATTTACCAGATAAAATAAAATAATGAGTAGTTGTAAAACAAATACTTATTTTTATTATTATGTTATTATTATTACTGTAGGTTATTACTGGCATGTAGAATCCCACTGCAGGGCAAAAGCCTCCTCCCTACATTATGTACATAAAGTGTACATGGTAAAAGGAAAATAATAACAACGTTTCCTCCCGAATGAGCAAGTAGGTGAATCTAAGACCTTTATTCAAATGACCCACAAAGCAAACCATCTGCTAGACATTCCTCGTCGCCATTTTCCCGCGCTCCGGGTAATGAATTTCAAATAGCAACGCATTTCGCAAAACAATTTGCGTTGCACTTATTTCCCCTGAGAGCTTTTCAGTTACTGTTTCTATTGCAAAAATAAACTTTATCTTCGTAGAGAACGAGTTTAAAACTGTCTGGAGAAGGATAAAAACTGAGACGGGATTCTTTTATTATTTAGTGGTTCTCTTTCCGACGCTGCACCTGTTTATTTGACGACCCCTGTGGCGCAGCGGGCGATGGTCTGCCTGCGACGCAGGAGGTTGCGGGTTCGATTCCCGCCTCGGGACAAATGATTGTACAATCTGCAGACATTTGTCCAGGGCGTTCTGGATGTTTTCTATGTATAATAAAGAATATCTATCTATTTAGTGCATTGTATTAAGTATATCAGTTATCTAGTACCCATAACACAAGCTCTGCTTACCTTGGGGCTAGATAATGCTGTGTGAATTGTCCAGCATTAAAATTAAAATTAAATTAAATTTATTTATTTACTAGACGATCGCCTCGCGGTTTCACCCGCGTAGTTCCCGTTCCCGTGGGAATTCCGGGATAAAATATAGCCTAATAAGCTTCCTAACGGTGAAAGAATTTTTCAAATCGGTCCAGTAGTTTCGGAGCCTATTCAATACAAACAAACAAACAAACAATCCAATCTTTCCTCTTTATAATATTAGTATATAGACTAGCTGCTGTCCGTGGTTTCGCACGCGGTTTTCAAGTAGCATGTCCCCTCCATCCAGAATACCATTTACCATTTGCTAAATTAGATCCGTTCTTCTTTAGACTTGAAAAGATAACAGACAGACAGACAGACCGATCGATAGACAGACAGACAGAGTTACTTTTTACTTTTTAATATTATGTAGGTATGGATTACTGTGTAATAAGATATTTTGTCTGTGTGATGCTTTACTTAACGAAGAAGTTAAGTACCTATATATATTAGATAGACGCTTTGGATAGACGACGATACTTGCACTTTGATTTTTTGTTCACTTTAAAAACAAATTCTATCTCTCTCTTAAAAAGTTAAGAGAGAGATAGAATTTGTTTTTAAATATAAATGAATTCTTTCCCTAGTTAGGGTGTTAGTTTTTGAATTCACAATCCTTATTTTTTACAACGTACATTCATCATCATCATCATTAATATCAATCTACAGACTACTGCTGGACATAGGCCTCCCCTAATGAGCGCCATAGCGCCCTGTCTCCAGCTTGCCGCATCCAGCATCTGCCGGCAGTCTTTCGCAGGTCGTCATCCCACCTGGCTAGAGGGCGTCCTACACTACGTTTGCCTATTATATATTCTACATTAGTATTTGAAAATTCACATTTCTATTTCTACTTCCTAAGGGGCTAAAACAATGGACTTCTATTTCTGGTTCATTAAATAACATTAGGGTGTATGCACACGAGGGTGCAAACTAAGCAAACTAGGCTTTGTTATTTTAGGACGGTCTAATATTAGCAAGCCCACCTATCCTATCCTCGCACTTAAATTTACTAAGTGAATATTCACATTAATATGTACAGACAGCGTCAGAACTAAGTAAGCCCCTGAGAAACACAATGCCGGTTAGAATGCGATTTTTTTTTAATCTATTTGTTCTGTTTTTTATGTTACCTAAACAAAAACATAAGACATAATCAACAATTTTTGACATAATCTACCATTTTCCCCGCAATATTTGACAATAGCTGTCATTTTTGACATCTGCCGTCATTTTTGACATCTGTTTTTACATCGGAAATATAATACTTACATACAAAAATATATTTTCTCATCATTTGCCTGTGAAAAATCAAGAAAAATAAAAGACTCCACAAAAGGATCGTCGACAGAGACACAAAATAAATTGTGAGTGGTCCCTGCGCATGGCCTCTCCCTGGAAATAGTGCACCTGTGTTTGTGATAACACTCGTGCACTACCTATGTATATTATGTCCTGCGCACTCTGTTGTGATTGGCCGCCGCCGCGCCGAGCTGACATTCGGGAGGAACTTACCAATTGATTAAAGTTTTAGCTATCGATCAAATTATGTGGACATAGGTATATAATCACATCACACTATCACACTAATAATATTATAAATGCGAGAGTTTGGATGGATGTATGGATGGATGGGGTAATGTAGCCGGCGTCTTGAGGACTTTCGCTCAGTATTGATATGGATCGCTTTGATTGTTTGCAACAGTCTGCAATTAGCTCAACTGAGGATGGATAGATGGATGGATGTTTGTTACTTCTTCATGCCAAAACTACTGAACGGATGGGGCTGAAATTTTGCATACAGATAATTCTAGGCCTGGAATAAAACACTTTACTTTCTATCCCATAAATCAATTCCCATGGGATAGAAATCACCTTTAGCGTTTCCATAGAGACAACGCGGGCGAAGCGGCGGGCAGCAGCTACTAAAACATATTTCATAAATTTTACTCCGATTCGTTCAGTAATTTTGGCGTTGCTCGCGCAGAAACACACAAACTTTCGCACTTATAATTTTAGTAGGATATTACGAAGATTTACTTTATTTACATTCGGGTTAGTAACAAATTACAAATACTGCCTAAAACAAAGGAAACAAAGTGAACTAAATGAGATGCTAATGCGTTAGTGATTATTCAAAATATAACCTACAAATCATGTGCTCGCCAAAACGAGGTGTAATTATAACAAATTAGTGTTCAATATTTCATGAACCGGTAATTGTGCTGAATTTCAAGTGAGCCTTGTCACTTATGCTGCATTCTTGCTACTTGCTTGTTACTTTGTTACAATGGCCTTGATTTGTTGTATTTACCTAGTTGAGTAGTTTGTAGTCGTAATATTTTAGGGGACCTAAGTGTAATCAGATTTCAGATTTTATTTTGCGTTATTTTCGAATTTTAGGAAAACTTGCAGCTAGAAAATTACAAAATATAAAATACAAATACATGAAAATTACATGTACTTAACGAGGGATATTTATGAAGTTTCCACTAGTAGTAAAATTCATTAAATTTATACATTACTAGCTGCGCCCCGCGGCTACGCCCGCGTGGAAATTTAAAATTATCACTTAGGGGTATGAAAAATAGATGTTGGCCGATTCTCAGACCTACTCAATATGCTCACAAAATTTCATGAGAATCGGTCAAGCCGTTTCGGAGGAGTATGGCAACGAAAACTGTGACACGAGAATTTTATATATTAGATTTCAGTGGTAATGGACGTCAAAAAAAAATCTCATTTTATTTATTTAACCAACTTGTCACATATCATAGCAATGATTCATGTGAATCAATCAATACCTTAAATACAAACTAACAATTTTTCAATTTGTCATCGTGAAGCAAAGAAAAACGATCGCGACCACATCAACCCCGAAAGGTCAATACGATTCCCGCCTCGGGAGAAATGTTTGTACGATCTGCAGATATTTGTTCCGAGTGCTCTGGGTGTTTTCTACGTATAATAAAATATATCTACTTATTCAATGTATTATATTAAGTATAGCAGTTATCTAGAACCCATAACACAACCTATGCTTAGCTTTGGGCTACATGATAGGGGAGACCGAGGAGGGTTGTGACAATTTTTACTTAGAAGAGCATATCTCAATAAAGAAACGTACCACAATTATGAAATCTATGCCTAAATACACCCCAATCCTTTCTACATTAAAAACAGTCATGAAAGTTAATGAAAGTTATAAAGTTTCTGAGAAAATCCACGAAAATTAAAACTACTCCCTTTGTCACAACTCTCCTAACACCGAGGTAAGTTGTGACAGGTACCAGGGTAAGTTGTGACAGCTGTATATCTAGACTATATTTGATAGATAAAAATACTTTTATATGAAGTATAAACAAAAACACATTTTTTGCATAAAAATACTTTAATTCATCATTTGTCATAATTGTTGGAACTACAAACATTAACTTCATGAGCAATAAATCTTTTATAAGTACTACCTACTGTGTGAATTGTCCAGCATTAAAACGGCTTGCAGAGCGTCTGAAGCAAGAATAGTACCAGCTCAATTTTCTCAGCGGACTGAATGAAGACGCAGAGTCGCCGTTGCTTGCAAGAAGTGGGGGCTAAATGCTGGACACATCACATCGTCTTGCCCTGATATAATCTTAGCTGTACTACGGAACAAACTTTATGAGGCCTATAGAGGCCTCATAAAGAGAGGGTATAGACCCAGCACGGTGTAAAATCAGCGGTTAATGGTCGTGTAATATGAGTCTAAGAAGGAACTAGATGGCTGAGCACAATTTGAGTCTAAAAAGGATATTGAATGCTAATCCTATGATGCAAGAACTCGATTGTTTGCAACGATTGCGTGCGTAGAACTTCCGGCGAATTCGGCACTGAACATGAGGATGAGCCTGTAGATGGTATATAAACCCGGGGAGACATCTACACAGCACACTTCGTCTACCTTCGAAGCAATATGAACACCTACATTGTCGTAAGTAGCAGTTTGTTTTACTTTTGCCTTTTCTAACCGTCTAAATCTGTGAAACTTCCTGATAAATCTTCCTTCTCCCCGATAAGTCATAAGCAAATATATTTGAATAGAACGCGTGTTTCCCCCAAAAACTTCCCAGGGCTTCCCTCGGTGCGTTTGGGTCGGAAAGGAGTGCATTCAGATTACCTTCAGTGCCCATGTTGGAGCTGCCGTCGTTGAGCAGCTTCAAGTCTAACCATGGGCAGTGAATTTGTTAATCAGCGGTGAAATCTGCTGAATAGCCATTTTATTTATTATTAAGGTATCAGCAAGGAGTGTTTCACTGCAGGACAAAGTCCTCCATCTCCTTTTTTCATTTATTTGAGTCCTGAAGACTCTAGACTCTAGAGTGATAAATCTCCAATAGACATTTTTGTTTCAATTATATTGGCAAAGCTTTTCAAGAACTACAATGCAGCCAGCATTCAACCTATAATAAGAAATTGACTAACATTGATAAAACCAATATTTCCAGTTGGCTTGCCTTCTGGTCGCGGGGGTGCACTGCAACCCGGTCGGAGTTGGTCTTGGTGGACTTGGCGGATGGGGTAAGTGTTCAACTTTTTAATTAATAAAAATTATAATTATATTTCTAGCTTCTGCCCGGCTTCGCACGCGTTGTTTTTATGGAAATGTTTTAGGTTATTTCTATCCCATGGGAACTGATTTATGGGATAAAAAGTCGCCTATGTTTGATTCCAGGGTTAGACTAACCTGTATGCAAAATTTCAGCCTGATCCGTTCAGTAGTTTTGGCGTGAAGAGGTAACAAACATCCATCTATCCATACATCTATCCATCCAAACTTTCGCATTTATAATATTAGTGTGATGTGATGTGATATTACACGGTTTCACACGTTTCCGTTTACGAATGCGGCCTTAAGCCTTCACCTTTTCCTAATGTGTATGAATTTTCTTCTCTAAGTGTTTGGCCAACACACTTAAATAAGTCAATATGTGACAGTTTTACTCACACAGCGTAATCCAGCACGCTTTCCAAGAAGGAACTGATTTACGCTGAATGTATAATAATATAAGGTGCCACGGAAAGGGTGTACTAAGCCGAAAGAGGGAAGGAATTCTTGAGGGGGTCAACGTTTGTTCTACGATTTTTTGAATTTTGAACTTTTGTTTCCTTTGTTTGAAAAAAATTAGAGACGTTTTTTCTTCAGATTCGTGTTATTTTAAGTGTTTTCTTAGTAGTGTACATTATTATTATTTGTTTGATATTTCAAAAAAATAACCTTAATTTTTTGTAATAGTTTCCTAACGAAACACTGGTTTTGCTGAAAAATCAACCAAAATTCTATTGTATTTTTTTTTGTAATTTAAAATTAGGGAGAAAAACAACTTGATTTATGTAAAAAGAAAACTATTCGAAACTCAGAAAATTTTTATTCACAAGTTGATCCCTTTGGGGTCCAGAATCACCACCTTTCGGCTTTATACACCCTTCCCGTGACACCCTATAGAATAATTTATTTTCGCAGGCTCCGGAATCGGCCTCGGCTGGCCAGCAGTGTCCTCCGTCAACGTGGTGAAGGCTGCCCCCATACCCATAATCCGTCCTATCATCTCTACCCCTATCATCGCCCCTGTGAGCGTGCCTGTCGTCAAATCCATCGGCGTTAGCGGACTCGGCCTCGGCGGCGTTGGCCTGGGCGGATATGGCTTGGGCGGATACGGCTTGGGCGGATATGGCTTGGGCGGATACGGCTTGGGCGGATACGGCTTGGGCGGATACGGCTTGGGCGGATACGGCCTGGGTGGTGTCAAAGGACTGGGCTGGGGCGGCCTTGGTGGTGTTGGCTATAGCAGCAAGATCATCGGTTAAACATCAGACGAAGTGACTGATCATTCTATTCATTCGGAGCTATCATTCTTCTATTCGGCCGTAATTCGAAATAAAAGTTTTCATTCTATTACTGTTTATTTCTTTATTTCTATTATTTCTTCTGTTTATTTCTATTACTGTTTTTTTCATTTTTTGGAGATGACGGAGATGATAGTTTAATACCTTTGTTCATCTAACTGGCTAGGTATTTCTTACTAGATAAACCAGGTATTTTTTTCTACGAAATTGGCGATGCGAAAAATAATACCTAAATCTATGCTTTCCCTCTGAAAGTTAGATAACATTTTTTTGTACTGGTTCAGTGATTCAAGATTATTACTTTCTGCAAAACTTTTCAAAGTAGATATTCAGTCTTCTAATTAATCAAAACTCGAAGGAAGAAAGATAATACGAATCTCAGGAATCGTAAACAAATCCAATTATACGGCAAAGTTGAACGTTAACTTGAAACCAAAGACAGATAATACATTATTCAGACGCAAAAAAGATGCCAAAGTTGGGAAGCTAACTAAATAGTTAGCTTCCCAACTTATTTAAGTTAGACCAATTTAAAGGTAGGACGTAAAATCAAAAATATAACTAGGGCTGAGCGTCTGGTCGAAGCGACGCGTGACACGAGAGCTGGTGAGTATCTGGCGCAGCGCATCAGCATTTCCATACAGCGGGGCAATGCAGCCAGCAGCGTTTTGGGGACGCGACGACTGGACTATGTGTCATATGAGCTACCTGTAGATTGTTTGCAATGCAGATTGCTTAATTGTTTCAATTGTAAATATTAGTTTTAATTGGTTTCTCGTTGTTAATTTGATTGATATTTTTCTTTGGTACATAATAAAGAGGTAAAGGGCTTGTTTGCCTTTGGACTCCAGTAGTTCACAGTTCAGTTCTGTTTGATTGAGTTAGGACAGTTACGAGGTGGTGCGCGTATTATTAACATCAACAGCCATTACGAGTACTCTGTGAGCAGATTGTGTGCCCAGTAGGGGATGCTACTCTTAATATTAGGGGGTTATGCTATAATCCCCAGGTCGGCATCCGAGTTGGATGGAGATAGCAGTATGGTGTTGAATCTGTTCTGGAGCGCTACTGCCCGCCCCCTGGTGGATATTAGTAACCTCTTATGACACCCGCGGTAAGTTGGGGTGGTGCAAATTCAACGGCACCACACACACAGAGTATTCAAACCAAGTATTCCGTACCGTATAAGTACAAAATTATATTTCTGTTGTTTTAATTTAAATATAGCGGCTAAACGCCCATTACTGAATCGGTAGTTTTGGAATAATTACGGTCAACATTGTGAATGCAAGCGGGTTGACTACGAACCTAGTGTTGGAAGAACATCAAAGTCCAGTCATAATGACATTCGACAAACTGTGATAGTTTTTATCCTACCCTACCAATGTTATAAGGCCAAAAGTTTGTGAAATGTGATTTTTTGTTACCTAAGATCTCCAAAACTACTGAACAGATCAAGATGAAACGTACGGTAAGAGCAAAGCTTAACTTAGATAATCGGCTACTTATTATACCGAAAATACGCGTGCGAAGACGCAGGCAGAAGCTAGTGTAAAATACAATTATGTTCACCTTACCTACCCATACATAACACAAGCTCAGCTAAGCTTGGGGCTAGATAATGCATTACTTAGTAATTCCGTAGGTACCTATATCTCCACCACATAATAAACTGCCAAAGCTAATAGAATCGTAACAATTCTGAAGCAAACATAACCTATTAACAACAGCGAAGTGATCAAACTGCTGAATTAGTTCGCTGACATGCAAATTAGGCAGGTACCTCAGTTTGCAAGTTTAGTTGAGTTACAGACGTGTAGCTAACTTAGTAGAGCACACAAAGGCTTTGAACACCCCACCTTGATTCTCCATCTGCAAGGCTAGGGTGCGTTTCTACTGACGCGGAACTGAGAGGAGCGGATCGTGAATTGGCCAATCACAGTGCTCGAAATCTCCTCCCTCATCAGTGGTTACAGTGGAAGTGGAGCGTAGCGGACTTTCAGCTAAAATAACCCGTACATGAAAACGCGGCCCCGAACCGGACAGAACGCAGTCGGGAAGGCTGTGGTGCCGAGCGTGTGGTGCGTGTGGTGTGGTGGAGCCGCTCCGTTCCGCTTCAATGGAAACACTGCTCTTCTCCAGTCCACTCCGCCCAGCTCCGCGTCAGTGGAAACGCACCCTAACTCAGGACCGCGTTTGGGGTGCCTCAGGATTCGTCGAATTACGAAATAACTAATTTCATTTCAATAACGTTCATATGGTTTAACCAAGTTTCTTATAATGAATAGTTTAAAAGTATAATTTTTGAACGTATAATTACAGAAAAACTGTACAGGGTGCCACATAGCATGTGTACAAAGCTGAAATGGGGTGATTCTGGACTCAAAGGGCTTTTAGGGACATTTTTTTGGATTTCAAATATTTTTTAATATAAAAAATTCTTCCTGTTCGTGTTCTTTTACCCGTACTCTTTTAATATTTAAACATGATAAAATATATCGCAATCGAACAAGTGATAGATACTTATTAACCGTTGTGATTTTCACAAGTTATAAAACAGACAACCTCAACCTCAACAGCCTGGTATTGGTCCACTACTGGATGCAGGCCTCCCCCTGATAAACACCTTATTGGCTTTTATCACACGGGGGGTAATGCCCATAATCCCCACGCTGTGCATGCGGGTCGGGGATCGCAGTTCGGTGGTAGAATTGTTCTACAGGGGGCGCTACTGCCCGCCCCAGTGGATATTCCATAGTCGCCTCTTACGACACCGGCGGGAAGAGTTGGGGTGGTGCAAATTCTAAGCCGGCACCACACAGCTAAAGAAAAGCTTAAAACAGACAGTGTTGTATATTACCCACTCGAAGCGTGCCCGTGCTTCTCATATAAGTCTGATCTCGTAGTAAAAGGAGCTGGTTTCTGTAGCGACTATCCGGCATCCAAAAGGAATTATGATCGTCTCCTCTTAGGGCGCGGACGGAGTGGCGGCGCATAGCGGGAGCGGAATCTGAGGCGGATGAAACAATAAGAACCTATATAGTTTTCCATCCGCTATTCCTATATCCCGCTATCCTCGTATGCTGGTCTGTTCGGATTTATTTGCTGCACTTTGGATTAGTACAAATAAAAAACAAGATCCGTCAAGTGCGAGTGTAACTCGCGCGCCGCGAGTTTCGAACGTTTGTCAATTATACATATATGTATGTACTAAAGGTACCGGTTAAAGACTGCTATTTAATGAATACCTAAAAATAGTATGTACCTACATTTCAGATGGATCTCTCTGCATGCTTCGGTGATAGGGGGTGTAGTAGTAAATTCTTAAACTTTTTTCTAAAAAATTCAAAAAGTATGAAATCTACAGAAATTTCAAAAATTGTTTTGAGATTTACAAACCGATACCCTTCATTTGATACCCCACTCAGCTCCTATAGCCCTCCCCTTTGAAAATTATTCCCCCCGTTTTCCTACCGTACTAGTGATTTCATTCCATTGAAAACTCAAAAACCCGCTTCCGCTCACGCTCTCCACCGGAAACACAGCCAAGCGCTCACCGCTCATAGATAAAGGTGCAGATGCAGCATTTTACCGTCGTGGGCGTAAGAATCGACCCCTCGAATTCGGCCCGTGAATGTCGTTCGAGTCGACTAAGGAACCTACCAGAGGGCAGACGCTTCCTTAAGTAGTTAATTGAACACCTCTACTACTGTAACCAATTTGCCTGCCTCGGCAGGCGCGCTTGCGCATTGCGCTTGCGTGCTGATTGTGGCAAAGGCGTTTGGGCAAGACATATTTAGCAGGATTATTGAAAAAGTTTTGTAAAAGTTGTGTGATTTATACACTACGCCATAATTGATGTGGAATATTTGTAAACGAGCCACGGCACATAAACTAACTTGCTTAGTGTCGAGTTTCAGATATAATTGTAAGCAATATTTAGTGAAGGAAGGATCACAAATCGACAAATCCTGTAAATTCCGTATAAAAAGGCGCCGCAGCAGAGTGAATTTTAAGTTGAGTGTGGACGGTTTGTTTACAAACATTCCACATCGAGTTTGGCTAGTGTATAGATATTCTTTTATACGGGTGCTTACTTCGTCATATGGTTTCCAATACCTTCTGGATACCGTTCGCTGGTATTTTTATTTTCGGTATTCCGTAGTAAGTACAGTCGTAAACAAATTGATTCCTAGCGCCCGAATTTCATATTAAAATATGATTCCTTTTCTTCCTATACATTTATTCAGTGCCACCGTCTTTTTATTTTTTAATTTCCAGTCCATCCCAAGGTAGGCAACGATCGGAAGAAATCGCTCTCAGCGAAAGGCTGCCCTTTATACTTCCTTCTTTATAATAATTGTCTCTGTTGTGTTTCCTATATTTCTGTGGTATAATAAATTGTTTTATATGTATCTATGTTTACAACCGCGTTTATTCATTCTATTCTGAAAATCCAAGTTGCAAAACATAGTTAAATTTGGTTGTTAAATTTCATAAACAAACAAAAATAGACATAATTTTGACTTTTAAATAGGTAGGTTCGTTTTACAGCTAAAAACTTACCTATCTTTAGACCGTGCATCTGTGGTATAGATGTAAAGAATAAGCAGAAATAGAGCTGTTCATAGAAAATATATAATTGTAATAGTGTTATGTTATACTCGTAGTAACAATCGAATTTAATCTGGCGTTAATTTGCGATTGTTTTATTACATTTAAAACTTAATCTTATTCAATTCAAGTATTATTTATTCATGCCTAACTTACCAATACTTATTTAAACATGACATCCCTAAATTCACGAATTCTTTAAATATGAAGTATCAAAGTTATCAATCTAACAAGAGCAAACACTAAATAATTGTATCGCCCTGACAGGGTTTTTATGAATTCATTATAAACATAATTTTTTATGAATTCTATTACTATGAATTAATGAATTCCATAAATACGACGTATCAAAGTTATCAATCTAACAAGAGCGAACCCAAAATAATTATACCGCCCTGACAAGGTTTTTATGCATCGTGTACCAACCCACTTAAACTACCTATACAATAACATATAAAAAAAACTTTTGCCCTCTCTGTTCTCTCCACAAGTCTTTGCCTCGTCCATTACGCCTTGAAGATCCCAGAGGTAGCCTCCGCTAATTGAAAAAGCAATTAAAACCTCCCTCGTTCGACACTCCCCCAACTATCCTGAAAGCACTCGATTACCAATCATATTCAGTCTGCAAGGATATTGCAGATTTGAAAAGCAACGGCGCATTTCCTTTTTCACTGACTTCAAAAAAGGAGCAGGTTCTTTCTTCGACTGTATGTATATAATTTATGTACGTTTTTTAAAACTTTTTTATGTAAGTACGATTCGTCGATATCTTCGTCAATTATACACAGCATCAACTATATGCATACAGTCGTTAGACAATTGCATTTTGACGTGGTTTTGACAGAGCAATCGTGCGGGGGGCAAGGGACGGGACGGGGGAGGGTCGCTCCCGAGTTGCATGCATCACTGCCTTAGTAAGTCGGGAACGTCCTCCCCCCGACACTGTTACAACATTCTTAACGGATAAGAGGCAATATTTTTTATCCTACCCATCATCACATAGTAATATAATATTAAAGGTAAGGTACGTCCGGTACGGTACGGTTATGTACGGTATGGTTTTGCCATAGTCACCACGCTTGGCAGGTAGATGGTTAATCGCAGAAGAGTATTAAAAATACAGAGAAATGAGCTGCTACCCTTTCACCTTAGTCTACTCTTACGACGACGTCCACGGGTTGAGTTATTGACTGCCATGCCATGGCTACTGCGATGGCCACGGCTAACGTTCCACGTTCAATCAAATTTCAAAATCATCGCGATCTACTTCGAAACGAAACTAACAAGTAGCCTCAATATTGAAGAATTCCAAGATCATACATACCCTTTTAGGCCTAAAAATTGATACTCACCTTAATTGGAAAGGACATATAGAAAAAACCAAAAGCAAACTATCACAATTTATTTATGCCTTATCTATCTTAAAAAGTAACACAAACATTAAAACAGCTTTATCTGCCTACTATGCATATGCTTATTCATGGCTACGCTATGGCATAGTAATCTGGGGCAACAGTGTAGATACAAACCAATTATTTTTATTGCAGAAAAAATGCCTACGTATTATTGTTAATATCAGAAGACGCACCAGCTGTAGACCACATTTTATAGAACAAAAATTATTAACTTTGACTAGCCTTTATATATGAAACAGCATTATTTGTTAGAAAAAACCTGAATTTATACCAATTTGATAAAAATCCACGAAGAAAAACAAACCTCATCCTTCCAATACCTAGACTTGAACTATACAGACAGAGCCCTTTTTACATGTCCATTAAAATACATAATAAACTACCAACATTCCTTAAATCTGAACCCAAACACCATATATTCGCATCAAAACTACAAGAATTGCTTATTAAAAAATGCTATTATGACATAAAAGACTTTTTTGAAGACAAACTATTATGATAGAATCCCTACATTTTCTTTTTTAACAACGGAAGAGCTTCGTGTGTGTTTTTAATAATATAATAGGTTATAATATTGATTAATTATAAGATGTTAAGTTTAACCTAGTCACATAAATTTATAAAAAGTAAACTATTTTGTTAAAAAGTGTTATTGTACCTTCCTAAGTAAATTTATATTATTCTAAACTACACAAATGTTATTTATTGTTCATAAAAGATCTCCTAATTTTGTATAAAATACAGAATACTTAATTTAGTCCTTAAGTCCTATATTAAGATATAGTGACATACCCTATCTGACAGGGTACATAAATACTTACTATATGTAATATTTTTGTTTCGCAATAAAAATACTGAATACTGAATACTGAACTTATATCATTCATTCATTTGTTTCTACCCGCTTAAAACAGCCTGAGAAGCAGCGTGGGTCATTTAATACCCAATTTTGAATTTCGAGCCTGTCGAAAAAAAAACCTTCTATCCTGCTTTTACTCACTAAAATAGCCGTACGGAACGAGTATTATCCTATTCGCACCCATTGATAGACCTTCTTTAAACAAAAGACGGTGATGTTTTAGCTCTCGATTGAACTTTCGCCGGTCTAGAATGCGACATTCAGAAAAATGTCGAAACTTCGAAAGGTACTTCGAACTCGAAGTAGGTTGTACCAAAATAATATTAGTATCAAAATACTATTCTCATAATCAGTACGAATATGAGTAAATATTGTTATTAATTATTTAATTATTGCCTTTAAGTTCTTCAAATTTAGAAACTCGGTGAATTACAAAAACGCGATAACTTTTTCTCGGAATCCTCGGTTCTCGATATTCCTTCGTCTATTCCTTTAATTAATTTTCAAAGTTTCCGCGACTGAGCGTTCTGAATAGAGGAAAGTCTTCCAAGGCTCATAGGAATTTTTCAATAACCATTATAAAATCTTGGTTGAAGTCTAAGAATTTATTTGATTGAATCTGCTCGTACCCACTTTTTCAATGCTAGGTATTAGGGTCTCGTGAAATGAATCCATATTTTCTAAGTTGAAGACGCGATGGAAGGCGAATGAATCGAATTTTAGAATTGGTTGGCACACACATGGACATATGAAGAGCCTTTTGAAGACAGAGAAAGAGAGAGTTAAGTATAAAATTATTTCTATGCGGAGTTGGACGAATCGTATGAATAAATTTGATACGTTCGGCTCCATGTTGTATTGATTCGAATAGATAGCCTAAATGTAAATAAATGAATAAATAATGCGGGACAATTCACACAGCATTATCTAGCCCCAAGCTAAGCAGAGCTTGTGTTATGGGTACTAGATAACTGATAGCCGTAATACAATACACTACATAGATAGATATTTTTTGTTTTATATAGAAAACATCCGGAACACCCAGAACAAATATCTGCAAATCGTACAAACATTTGTCCCGAGGCGCGAATCAAACCCGCAACCTCCTGCGTCGCAGGCGGAACTTCGCCTGCTGCGCCACAGAGGTCGTCAGTTAATAAAATACGTGTCTTCGCTTAGCCAAACTATATCAAAATTCGACTTGCTCGAGTCGTACTTAAAGCAATGAGAATAGGTATCTATTCAGTACAAGTATTTGTATTGCCTAATAAAAATTTGCATCTATGGCGCAGCGGACGAAGAGTCTGGTGGTAGAGTTGTTCTGCAGGGGGCGCTGCTGCCCGCCCGCCCGGTGGATATCCCTTATTCGCCTCTTACGATACCCGTGGGAAGAGTTGCGTTGGGGCATATTCTAAGCTGGCACCACACAAACACATAATTTGAGTCTAAATGCTAAAAGAGCACTCAAACCTAAACCTATAGGGTGAAAGCAGCCGTGTTAAAACTTATCAATATTGCTGCCTGCACCCTCCGTCAAAATGTAGGTCTATGGGTAAGCGCCAATTGTCGCCTCATTCTCCCCGGCAGCGTCGAGAGCGCTAAACGCCACGGCTCTTGAGTCGCACTTACCGTGGTTTTAGAGGAATGCTCTCTTGATATTTTATTTGGCGTGGATTTGCAGAGTGCTTTTGATAGTAACAGTTACGGAATAAATGGAAGAATGATAAAAGGGGAAAGCAGGACACACTTTTGTGAGTAGGTTAGTCATAAAACGCAAATGTTTCTTTGCACTTAGCCACGTAAGTTTTTCTTGTCGACTACTGCGAAACTTTAAGACGTTCAATTGACTTTATAACAGGAGGAGGTTCTCGATTCGGCTGTATTTTTATAAATAATTAAATTATTTAGAAGGTCTAAGAGGAAACTAGGCAAACCTGCATGCGTGCCTTACGACTCACGCGATAATGCTTAGTTATAAACCATCGGTAATCAGGGTTTTCTTTATTCTAGGTATTCTAAGTTACTGAGACCTAAATGTCGTTTGGATGTTCCACATAGACCCATGTGGACATGACCGTTGGATTCGGAACAGACTCACAACATTACAATCTATTATCTATTACGGATGTAAGCGGGTTAACTACGAACATTGTTTGTGTTAGAAGAACACCAACGTTCCTTCGCATAAGGTTCGTAATTGACTGGCTTACATGCGTAATGAATTCATCAAACTACGATAGTTTATGTAAAACCTTCTTCATCATCATCAACATATATATTAGTCCACTCCTGGACATAGGCCTCCCCTAATGAGCGCTATAGCGCCCTGTCTTCAGCTTGCCGCATCCAGCATCTGCCTGTAGTCTTTCGCAGGTCGTCATCCCCCCTGGCTGGAGGGCGTCTTACGTTTGCCTAGTCGTGGTCTCCACTCAAGAACACGTTTACCCCAGCGGTTGTTGGTTCTTCGCGAGATATGGCCGGCCCACTGCCACTTCAGCTTGCTGATTCTCTGGGCTATATCGATAACTATTGTTCGTTTTCTGAGTAAAACATTAAAATCGCTGACTGGACATATTTCTGAAAGCATCGACCTGACAAAAAATCTACTCGCACCGAAAATAGATGGTTTTTGGTATCATCACGGTCAGCAGATATTTTGGTCAGCCGAAAAATTGATTTTGCAAGCAGAAGAAATAAATTGAGCCGCATCTAGTGATCGTTAGTTTAATTGGAAACTGTTTTTTCGGGTTTAATATCAAAAACGTTCTAGTAACAAAAAGGAACGGAACGGAAAACAGCAAATTTTTCTCGAATTTCTGTAAACTTACCACTGACGTTCCGTGTTAGCCACGTCTGCAGGTTCTCATGAGTTGACGACACGACACTGGATAGGTGGGTCCTGAGAGATATTTACTGTTTTAACGCTAAGTGGCCGGAGTTTGTGCTTGTTCCATTTTTATGACATAGTTGGCTTTTCTCCTTTAAATTTGATCGAAGAAACCCACTGTTGTCGAGCTTTGAGCTTTATTTAATTAATAGTAGGGTTTGTCATAAAATCTAAAAAAGATCGATAGTTCTCAATTTGAGTAAAGCTTGCCGCTGTAGCATAATACGGGACAGTCGCAACAGCATCCTAGGGACTGTGGCAGAGGGACTATCTTCTCCACTCTGGAAGTACTTTGTGGGGAGGGTGATCAATGAAGGAAAATACTTCCCGCATTGATTATCCTCAGCTCAGCTGGTTCCTCTTTCATATTTCTCGTGTCTGATTGTTGTTTTATTTAATTTTTTCTCGTCTTTGTATCTCGTAAATCTATGGACTACATTGTCTGAAATAAAATCTTTTTATTTTATTTTATTTTTATTTATAGTACAAAAATGAGCTTTCAAATATCGGCTTTAACTCGTAACACAGGTGTGTACAGAAATTAGGTAGGTACTTCAGTTTAGTTCAGCGTCTCATCCTGAGTTCTTGTAATGTGTATTAATTTCATGACATCTGTGTTGTATGTATCTTGTATTTGTCAACCGTTGCCGTAGATTATGTTTGTTTTTTATTTATTGTTATATTTTTGATTGTTTTGTGTCTTGTGTTATCTTCCGTGACGTCACCAAACGGCTCTGTCGGAAGACCAGCGTTGGTTGTTACGTGGTAACAACTAGCTTATGCTTAGACAGAGAGTTTTGTGACTATAATCGACAGAAGCTGTATCTTTTATTTTATTTTTAAATCATGTTTGTTTTTGTTGATAAAGTGACAAATAAAATATTCTCTCTCTCTCTCTCTAACTCTTAGATGACTTTCATATCGCGATACGTATATTGTGCAGATCCATTGTCTAAGTCCGTTGCGTAAAGACCTAATGACCTGTAACACCTTAGAACCTACTTCCGGCACCGGTCTTCACAGAACAGGGTTCGTTCTTCACAATACTTACCTGGTAAATCCTTAATCTTAGTCTATCCATTGTTATATTGTGTACCTCCTTTGTGAAGAGAAATAAATACCATTTTTTTCATTTTATTTATTTATATTGATAGCATCAGATGACAGACAGCTCGCGTTTGGAGCTGTAAGAAGCCATTTTGTTAAAAAAATTCATTTTATTTATATTTATATTGATAGCAGCCGATGACAGACAGCTCGCGTTTGGAGCTGTAAGAAGCCATTTTGTTACTGTAAAATGTAACTAAAGGTAAGGAGTTTAAGCTCATATTTGAATGCACGTTTTGTCCTGTGGCCTAACGGTATTGGACTAATGAGCGCTAAGCTGCGTTTACTTAAAAAAAATGTTTAAAGTTATTCGGGTAGAGTATTTATAGAGTACTAGTTTATGTCCGCGGCTTCGCACGCGTTGTTTCTATGGAAACGTTTAAAGGAGATTGCTATTCTATAGAATATTAAAAATTAATTAAAAAAAACATTGTCCAGCGGACAAAATTGTGAATCTAAACCATTCCCAGATCCCCTTGAACACACACAAAAAATTTCATCAAAATAGGTCCAGTCGTTTGAGAGAAGTTCAGTGACATACACACTCACAGAAGAATTATATATATAAAGATTTCACTATTTCACACAAAAAAGAGAAAAGAAGGCGCTGCTTACGTGAGGATGTCAAATTAAATTGGCTGAATGAATGACTCTTTTGACCTGACATCCCATTGACATCGTGTCCTCTCGAGAGAGATCCATCTTTTGACTTTTTGGTGAATAGGGAATTTTTTGGAAAATACTTTTTCCTTTTGGAAAACACCTCATTGAGGCTAGGGCTAGACAAAGATTCTCACTCAATAATTTTATTTTTTTGATCAATCTCCGAAGTCGTAGTCGATTTTACTTAATACCCGATAATTTTACACTATTATTAAGTTTTACGGGATAAATATACACTAATCCCTTGGGAATAAGCCCTCAGAACACCTCGGGATCTGAGGGCTTATTCTCAAGGGCAAGCATCCATACTAATATTATATAAATAGTTTGAACAATAATTTTATTATGTAGTAAACTTATTTCATTATGTCTGACAAATTAATTATGTAATGTTTTTGTAATGATTCTCTTTGCAATAAATTTATTATTATTATTATATATTCGAAAGTAACTCTGTCTGTCTAATTGTGTCTGTCTGTTACCTTTTTCACCCCCAAACGGCTGAATAGATCTCAATGAAATTTGGCAGGGAGAAACGGACATAGGCTATTTGAAAAGCAAGTGCGAAGCCGCGGCCAGCAGCTAGTTCTCTATAATAGCAAAAGATAAATCGACGAACATCCATAAAAAACATACAGACGAACAACGAACCTCTTCCTTTTTTTGAAGTCGATTAAAATTAGACGCAGCATTCAACATTTATTTAACTTTCCTATTCCTAACAACCTCCATAGAAGTCTAGGGACTCCATAGCTTACCAGATATTTGATTGTTGTAGCTTCGATAACTATTTTCTGCTAATGCTAAATTTATAGATGCAGGGAAACAGTGCACAGTAAATTGGATTGGAACGTTACTTAGGGTGCGGTTTGTGTGCTGTGCAGAGAGCATTTCTTTTCTGTATTTACAAAATAACCAAAACTTATTTACTGATTTCTTCAGCTTCTGAGAACCGACTCCTAATCAGCAGTCAGAGAGAGAGAGAGTACTCACTCTCTCTCTGACTTCGCCTCTCCTTTTCGATCAGATATTGTTATACGGTACATTGTATATTTTTCCTTGGGTAAAATATGTCGTGGATTTTTTAAATTATAAATTCGCTCTACGGTTCGCTGAAGTGATAACTAAAAACATTTTTAATAGTGCCCAACTCTACCTGGAAAAATCGATTTCTCAATAACAAGTCTGTTCCTTAACCCGAAGGTAAGCACCATAGCAAACACTACCGGAGCGTACGAGCCAAGGCAAACTTGCGTCGTAAATATCGCTTAAACGACGTGTCTCGACGTCGGCGTCGCTCGTATGAGACTGTGCCTTAACCCACAGGTAAGCACCATAGCAAGCACTACCGGAGTGTACGAGCCAAGGCAAACTTGCGTCGTAAATATCGCTTAAACGACGTGTCTCGACGTCGGCGTCGCTCGTATGAGACTGTGCCTTAACCCACAGGTAAGCACCATAGTCAAGCACTACCGGAGCGTACGAGCCAAGGCAAACTTGATTCCTAAATATCGCTTAAGCAACCTGTCTTGACATCGGCGTCGCTCGTATGAGACTGTGCCTTAACCCACAGGTAAGCACCATAGCAAGCACTGCCGAAGCGTGCGAGCCAAGGCAAACTTGCGTCGTAAATATCCCTTAAACGACGTGTCTCGACGTTGGCGTCGCTCGTACGAGACTATGCCTTAACCCGCAGGTATAGGAGCTAAACTTGCCTCGTAAATATTGCGTTGTGAAGATATACGACCTCCAGGGAGCTGTAGCGATGTCAGGCCGATTTAGATTTAACAATATGGAGGAATGGATTGGGAATATGGTTCATAGGTTTGTATTTCAGAGGGGTGAGTCTGTTTGACGTTTGAAACGAGACGTGATCGTGACGTTTATTTATTTAATTCGGATTGCCATCAGCTTATCTAATTACAATAGATATTAAAATAGACACAGAAAGCTAATAATAGGCATTCACTAATAGAATTACTAATAAACTACCTAAGTATGATCACTAAAAATTTTACGTCGACAATTGCGTACTTAATGAAGCAATAAAATTATAACAAATAAAATTAAGAAAAAAGCAAACAATAAAAATTAAGTGTAAAACTACATCATGTGATCATCGGCCGGTGCTATTTGCGCTACCACCCGGATATCGGACGCATGCCGGGGAGAGCGCCCCCACCCCTAGCTCTATCGAATTATAAGACGTTGTCACGTCAAAAGGAAACGTTACGATCACGTTACTTACGTCAAATAGATTCACCCTCAGGTTATTATTGGTAGGCATTTTATTCGTAAAACCTCGGCTTGATGAAAGACAGGACAGGTGTGCGTATTTTGTATAGAAACTTGTTAAAGTTAACACAGATTTTCATGGAAATTTTCTGTTTTTAGGAGATTGTGAATATGTATGATGCCCCCTAGACAAATCCACAGCGGCCAGTCTTAAGACCAGCCAGGTGCGCTAGAGAAATATCTATATCTAGTGCCTAAGTGTTTCGCAAACACAGGTGCATTCTCTATTCCTCATAATTCGATAGGATGTCAGACTAACACGACCGGGGAGAGGTCAGGCGTAGGAGCTTTCTGAGGCTCGGGGGTGTAACACTGCCAACTTCCTAACTCCAGGCTGTTAGTGTGAAGATGCTAAAACTACTAAACAGATTGGGCTGAAATGTTATATAGCTTTAGTTCTGAACTAAAACAGACAGACGCTGGACGCTGAAAAACAAATTTCGGTTAATTCGAATGCATAAAAAAAATCATAAATTGAGGTTTACGGACTTAATTTTTTTTATGGTTTACAAAAGCTGTGTGGTGCCAGCTTAGAACTTGCACCACCGCAACACTTCCCGCGGGAGTCGTAAGAGGCGACTAAGAGATATTCACCGAGGGCGGGCAGCAGCGCCCCCTGCAGAACAATTCTACCACTGCATGCCCAACGTGGGGATTATGGGCATTAACATGTTTTTTTAACATGTTCTTTTTATAGTTTTAAGATGTTTATTATAATATTGTATGGATTTTAATCTGAAATAAATGAATAATAATAATAACCCCGCATGAGATAATCCATGCGTTTCCGTGGGTCATGGATAATCCATGGGTCATGGGGTGATCTCCCACTGATAAGCCCACAACAAGGCGCTTATCAGGGGGAGGTCTGCGTCCAGCAGTGGACCAATACAGGCTGTTGAGGTTTAGGTTGAGGACTTAAATGATTTTTTTGTAGTGATAGCACACACAGACATTTTACTTAGATGTTAATAATGTTATTGTATGTTTTATTTGTCAACTGTATCTTATTATTGTGTATTTGTCTAAGTGTACTGTATAATTGCTGTAGTCTGTATGTCTGAAGATGCAAATAAAGACTTCTATCTACGAGTATCTAAGATAGTTTTTTCAAGTCCTTGCAAACTTCACGATAATACCATTTTAGTATAATACTTGTAAATGCAGATTCTACAATATTACTTACACCAATAGAGAAAAACAATTTCTAAGGCCTACTTCATTCCCTTTGTACCGATCAGGTTTCTCGATTTAATTAAGCTGTGTGTAATCTCAAAGGAAGTCGACCCAGTTTCAGCCAATCTCAAGAATAGCTCCCTCAGGCTCGTCGTGAAATACTCGCATAAAACACCGCGATTAAAATTTAACACGTGCGCTGCCGAAACAGAAATGCTAATGGGCGCGCGTTTCTGGAGCCAGGAATGATTCATGCGAATGAGATTTAAGGTCCTTTTATTATTTTACACTCTCACTGCTGACAGAGTTCTGGAATCAATAAAATAAAAGACTCGTTGATTTTTAGTTAAATTTTTATTGTCTTTGGTTATACAAAAACATGGATTAATTTTAAAATAACTTACAAAACACATTTATTTAATTTAGATACGTAGTGAATGACTAAAATTGTACATTGATAATAATAAATCCTTATTATAAAACGCGAAAACTATTTGACACCTTGTTTTACATATTTTGGCCACCAAAATAAATGTTTTGTATATTATACAAATATGTACCTTTATTCAAAAATGTTTTGTGACAAATAAACATATTCTGATCAACTATCTAAATAGCTCTGGTATTCACGAATGTAATGTAATGGATTCACGAAAACCAAAACATGTAATTATTATTTTTGAGATTGCCTTTGAATCTAACCAGCATTCATGTCAAAACTAATTAAATAGATGAATAGTAAATACTATTTCTTTTATTTGGCATGAATGCAAATCTTTCCCATAATATGTATTGCTTTCTTCTTTGCCATGACCGAACGCTCGTCTTTCCGAATCCAACGCATCGATGGAGCCGAAATAATCAAATTTCAAAATCGGCAATTATCTCACAAATAACAATATTCATAAAATAAAAACAAATTCATAGGTTTTAGAAACGTGTAGACTGTAGATGTGTTAAAAGGATAGTGCAAATATTATCAATACTTATATAAATCCCCAAATACATACAATACAGACAAACCTACATACTTACATCATGCAAAATTCATCAATTTATACTTAATGCCAAAGGTTTCTTTAATAAGTTAGATTTAGTTACTACAAATACACCACAATATGTAATTTAATTAAATAATTCAGTTCATTTAAATCCCTTGTTTTTACATTAAAATGATTTTAAATATACGTCTGGTTACCGAATTCGTTGAAATATCTCTACGTTCGAATTTCGCATTCTTAAACCGAAATTTACGACGTCCGTCCAAACATTTATTTTCTTTGACTGAAAGACAATATTGCAATATTGCATGAACTGTTTCTTTTTCAAAATAGTGATGCGAATCTGTCAACTCAAAAAATACCGGTACTTATGAGAGCTTCGATATTAATTGAGCTGGGAGATTACGTGTCTATAAATTATGTGACCCGAGAGCTGGTGAGTATCTGGCGCAGCGCATCAGCATTGCCATACAGCGGGACAATGCAGAAAACGTCTTGGGGACGCGTCCGACTTGAATGGATATGGATCAGTTGAGCTACCTGTAGATTGTGTGCAACAGTCTGCCGTTAGTTCACTTGTTTCAATTGTAAGTACTAGTTCTGATTTATTTCCATTTTTGATTGTAATTTTCTTTGTAAATAAAGTTATCTTGAAATTTTGCATGCTTTCATAAATTCAAAGAAACTAAATGCTTGGGCAGAGTATTTATACCCAACTGGTCGATTCTCATATATTCGTGAGGATATCACTTATAGGTTTACTATTATCGCGTCTCACTACTATTGGCTGCTCTTTGATCACGAATAAGCAACAAAAGAAAATAAACCAATCAGCAGCGAAAATAGTACAAATGACGGAAATGATGTCTTCCTAGCGGAATTTCGACCACGGCGGCCAGTCTCCTCGGAGGCTAGCCAGAAGCGCAGGACATATTATAGTGCACAAGTGTTTCCGTGACACAGGTGCACTCTCCATTAGACAAAAGGGAGTGCACCTATGTCACGCAAACACTCTCATAGTGCACGATACCCTCACGAATACGTCTGTATTGACCAGAAAGAACAATGACGTTTTCTCACCAGTTCCTTTCACAGTCCTTTAAAAAAAGTAGTGACATTTTGTGTTTCACTATCTATATTAGAATAACTTTGTTCTAAAATTCGGCCTAATATTTTTTAAGTCACGCCTCAGCATTTACTTGTGATTATTTAATAAGTAAAAATAAACGGCGATTAAACAAAAAAAATCGCGTTATCAATAACGGTTTAATATCCATAAAATATAAAATCCAATATAGAATTGTAAATTTATATTGTATTTTTAAAACATCATGTTCCAATTAAAAATAAAATAGATTGTAATAAATACATTCGTGTTTACTAGTTTATGTCAACTTAAACTTGTAGCTACATACATACCGAGGCTACACCGAGCAAAAAAAAAATCTAGTTGAAAACCAAACTGTACGTATCTTTTCATGACTCTATTAAAACCACCACGAAAAAAATCAAGAATCATATTATCATCATATATTGATATAAAGTGTTACAATAAGTTTATCAATGGGTAAATAATCAATTTAAAATAAACTTTTTGCTCTATTTGCGCCAACAAACCTCTGCGTTTGTTAAATGACTCTATTTTATGTATAAATATTTAGCGAGGTTTTCAAAAAGTTTTTAAATTATACACAATGAATAGAATCCAACAAAAAAATTAAAGTTCCTATAAATACAAGGGACACAAATAATATTAAATTTACTGTGCGCATTGACAATAAGTTTAGGTATTAGGATCATAGACACTATATAATTTTACAAATACAAAATATTCGAAAACGAGATTTATGAAAACGACTGGTGTTGATGTGGATCAGTTGAGCTATCTGTAGACTGTTTGCAACAGTCGGCAGTTAGCTCAATTTTTTCAACTGTAAATACTAGTATAATTTTCTTTGTGAATAAATGTCTTTTTAATCCTCTGAAAACCCATAAGGATTGAGAAGGATAAAATTGGTGATACAGTTTTCAAAAGGATACTGACCACTAAATTACAACAAAACGTTCATATTTGAATATCTGAATAATTATATTATCAAAAAACAAAAAGCCATGGTTTACTTTAAAATTTGGTTTAGTTCTATGTATAAATATTTGCCAATTAATTTAATTTGTATTTGTAATAAAATAATTTGGTCTTGGTTTAATTTATTTAAAGATTTACGCCCTTAGCATGGGTCGCCATTTAGACAATGAAAGAATGAATGATGTTTATTGTAAAAACCACTGCTCATTGTTCATAATCCTTCGTTTGTACAAAATTTTATGTTTTTTCTTTATTCCCCGGTTTTATTTCCACGTTTACACTATTCTGATATTTAAATATTAAATTCTACTACACACTTATTATGTTTATTATAAATAGGTTAATAGAACCTCCTTCACAACAAAGGAACGTTGTACGACACACAGATTTTGATGTATAATAACTTTTTAGTTATAATATTATAAGTTCTGAAATTATATACTTACGCTTAACATACAAATATATAAACCGTAATTAAATAATCCTATATATGACGTTATCGTGTCATTAGCTAGAAATTTTGAATTAAATGTATTTACAGTTTTATATATTATTAAAGGTATAGTAATAATAATTTAGAATTGTAATCACCCGACTACTTTGACTCTTACGCGATCTTTTAGTATATGTAGTGAGTTCTGTGAATGTATTTAGAATGTCCAAGAGGTACCATCATATTCATTCTCTTCAAATTATAATACTTATACTATCACAAAAGTGATATTAGATTTTATCAAATACAAGTTTATAAAGGCATTTATGTATGAATTTTTCGATAAAAGTCAAATTGGCACTAATCTAAGTGGTCTAAAGGTTAGAGTCGTTGTATGGTATTTAGTTTTTGAGAAAATTTCCTCGTGAGTGAATTTAAATAATATTATAGTTACAATTAAAGGTTAACGCGTAATCCTTAAAGTTAAGACAACAACAAAGATAAACATAGTATATTGCTTAGAACTCCTATAATTAGAAAACTTACTTAAATTATAGAAAGATGGAACACACATCATAACATTTAAACAAGGCGCATGGTTCTCTCATAAGGAACATCGACTATTACTAAGAGTAAGTAAACATCGAATTGGTCTTTTATTGAGTAACTAACACAATAATTTGTCGTAAAGTTTTTGGCACACAGACTCAGTTCCCTGAAACTATTATGATTAGTCTATTTCCTTCATTGAGCCAGAAAATAATCGAGCACTAAGTCCACTTTAATCCTAAAAGCTCAAAAAGGTTGGGACTAGAAAAATCACACATCGACTAAAAATTACGAAAAACTACTACCTATTATTTATCTATACAGTTCACAATTTATAAAGCTATTAACAATTTTGGCTTTTAGGTTCATTTTAACTTTATTCTTCTTACGTCAGAAGATTTGAGCATAAAAGAAACGGAAACCGGTTCCACCGTTCGAAATAACAAAAAACGGTTTATAAACAACCCTTGACAGTCCACGCGTTGAAACTACAAAATCATAAACCTACAAATGGACGGGATGATTAAATCACAAAACAAAAAATTGCTCATATTTAAACGAAAGGACTCTATTACTAACTAATAAGGTACAGGTTTAATGATTAGCTTTTAATTTAGTCCACATTTTAAATTACGCCACTGAGATCACTGAGAAGGTACCAAAATTGGGCAATCTATATTTTGGTACCTGGAAACACACACATCATTAATTGTACACTCCTCTCGTCATGGCTTCTCTGTTCCTGTTATGCCACTTGCACCTCAGGATCCTGACGTAGGTATTCCTAAACGTCGTGTTGCACAGAGCATAGCAGACTGGGTTGATGGTCGAGTTGATGTAGCATAGTGCATAAAAGAACGACCACAGCTCATCAGGAATACACTTCGTGCAAGCTGTAAGTGGTTTCAACAACACCAGGATATTATACGGTGTCCAAGTTATAATAAACGACAATAGGATTGCTGATAACGTTTTCGCAGCTTTCGACTCTTGCGTTTTTTTTTTCACCTTCGGCGGCGGTTGCTTCGCTGTGTTCCCTTTTCCCAGCAACTGTTTAGGGATAATCTTTGCGTTCAAAGGTATCCTCACGTCCTGGATCGCTGACGTTCTTCTCGTTAAGTTCACGTGTCCAGCCGGGTGAAGGTTTAGCTCCGAGTCGCCTCGCGTCGGTCGGAAATGTGGTCTGTTAACGGAAGGAGGGGAGTCTTCTGTTATCATTTTTATTGTGGCCCTTTCTGTATTTGCATCTGGTAATTTAATGACAATAGTGTAGACGGAGTCTGCGGAGGTAGACTTGAGTGCTGGTGATGCTGTGGCGTTGATTCTGGTGTTTGGGGGAAGGGAGCGGCTGTCGCGAGCTGATGGGATGCTGATTGGGTCGTAGGTGCGGCGGAGGGGTGAAGTGCCTCCATCGCTGTTACCAGCGGAGCCGGCCCGCGAGGCGTATGGGTCCCTGATGACGTTCAGTGATGTACATCTGTTAAACAAACATAACGTGTACAAGTTTTAACACATTTATAATTCAGAGTCTAAAATAAAGAAAACTTCGACATTCTTGTATCTTGACCAGCATTATTAATCCATTTATCTTTATTTATATATTGTTTTAAAGCTTCCTGTCTTAAACGAATATTAAAAAGACATGACTGAAAAGTTAAATAAAATAATAAGGGCGAGTCAAAGCATGCTGCTGTATAACAACATTGTCAAACTGTATTAAAGTTAAAAAATGTCAGTAATTTAATAATTTTGATTAAAATCACATTTATATGTAGTTATAAAGCTACTGTATAAGGACATAGTCTCCCCTAATAGGTGCCAAAGTGATGATGTTTTCAACTTGATAAATTTTTTTCTCATCGTCATCCAGTAACCACAGGGGTAATAATTTGTACCTAAATGCAATATGCGGCTAGTTACCGATTCAAATAATATTCCAAAAACGCGAACGCGCAGAAAACGTGTAGAATGTATAAAGACACAAGACCCGTCAGGGATTATTTAAATTCTTACAAATGTCCATAAGTAAGCACTATAAATACAAAAACTAAACGATAATCATAATAAATAAATTTATTTGCAAGAATACATAATAATATCTAATTTCTAAGAAATCAAATTATTATTAATTATTATTGCGAGGCTTACGCACTATAATAACAAATACCTTATACATAATAATATTATAAGATTGTAAAAGACGTAATGTTACCTAGACACAGAGCTCTGTAGAGGCGTCTCGACGGACACTGGCGTGGCGTACCCTGCCTCCGAGGGTTCCTCAGTCTCCTCGGCATCCTCCAGGTCTTCGCGGCCGGAATGCCACCAGTCCAGGCAACAGGCGCGGATGGCAGGCAAGCCGCGACATGCCCGGACATCGGCACGCCGGTGGTACTGTTGATGAATACAAAACAATATGTTTATTGATAACACTATTTTATAAAAATGATGATCCAAATTTTAGGGGATAGATGGATAGATAACACTTTTATTCCATAGCCTTAAACGTTGTATAACTTAATTCTAGAGAATAGTAATGGAATTGGAGCCCATATTGTTTTATCTACCATTTTCGTTTTTATTATTCCTGATTATCGCGGAGACAGTTTAGGCCAAGCAAGAAATAATAATATATTAAAAGAAGAACAAGATTTCGCCTAAGTCGGTTACCACCGATGGTTACTACTGATGTAGTGGATGTTTCATCATGAATAAGTTGTTAAGTTAATTTCCAAGACAATTCTAAAATTGATTACCAAACTTTTTTAATTTGAAAAACTTTTTTATACAACAAACTTTTTTATATAAAATAATAAAGAATGCTATGGACGAACTGCTTTATGGACCATCGCGATATTGTCGAACTGCTCTAAAGACAAATCGCAATACCTATAGACGAACAGCGTAACAGATTCTTGGCGATCGGCTTATTGGACAAAAAGCGTTTTGGACGAACTGCGTATCCGGCAAACGGCTAACGATTTGGAGATTTATAAATTTTTTCTGTGTTCCACCAAGGTAGACTTGACAGGTCGACTACGGGCAATGAACGCATATCGATGCTTCGACGGACCTAACCCTGTTTTACAATGATTATAACCAATAGCTAACCCTGTTTTACACTGATTATAACCAATACCTAACCCTGTTTTACAATACTTTATAGTGGTTTTATACAGTGTTTTAGAACTCCGTATAGAATGCAACCCAGCCTTCTGGCCATTTGTATACTACTACGTACAAAACCGAGTATACTTCAATATCGATGTTCTATGCCAAATGATCACCCTGGCTTCCTTCCAACTCACCCCATTCAACACTTGTTTCCTAGTATTATGCGAAAATAAACTCTATTAACTGGTTATAAAGATCAGTGGGAATGTAATGAAGATTTGTTTTGATATATTTTTGCTGTGTATGAATATGAATGTGTAGTGTAAGCTGTGTTGCTGCCAGTTTGGTAAAAAATAGTTTTACCAGTATAACTGAATTATTTTTTCTGTTGGTCTGTAGTGGATGAACCACTACAGACCAACACCTTATAGGGTTATTGGGTATTGTTACAACACCAACCTAATAGGGTTATTGATAAATTTACTGACAATGTGTGAACTGCAGGTTCTGCCCATCACCACGAACACGTTCGTGAAGATGCCAAGTCTTAATTATTAAATTTGGTACTGCTAGTGGATTCCCTCTCCAGTCAATAATCGTTCTTTAGAGAGATTTTATTAGAAACTAGGTTCGTAGGTAACCCGCTTACACTCATAATGAAAATGTCCTAAAGCGTTACCTTTTTGAGATATAAATACCTATTGCTCAATTTTCTTTTCATATTTATGTCATACATCGTCTTTTCATATATATATCTCAGAAACCTGACGCCATAAGACATTTTGTCATGATTCTGGCTCTAACATTGGTTAGCGCCAAAATTTGAACTCCTTTGGCATCCTACGAGTAGGTAATCGTATTATTCCAGCATACAATCCAATATTCAATTATATTCCGGCATTACACTGAAGTGTTGATACTTCACTGAAGTACCTATATCGAATTGAATAAACATCTGAATTTAATACTGTTTGTTCAATTTAGACTGCATTACCAAGCCCGACATTTGCTGATAATTCAAAGCAAACATTGGAAAATAAATTGATTCGACAAGTAAACCGATTTTGTGAATTTCCTGCGTTTACCTATATTGGCGGGAATTAATTATCAAGCATTTGGCCTGTGGCTGTTATTTGTATAATAATTGAGGTATTTAAACGATAATTGGAATAGACATATCATTTATGATGACCGGCAATTACATAGTAGGTATACCTGTTACTCATGGACATCGATTTGATAAACTACCATTGTTGTGACCTTATACTTAAACACTTTAAATATCTACCATCCTCAACAAAACACAATCATCCACGATTTAAAAAAAATGCTGGACAATCCACGCATCATCTAGCCCCAAGCTAAGCAGAGCTTGTGTTATGGGTATTAGATGACTGATATCACACTAATCACGCTAATATTATAAAAGCGAAAGTTTGGACGGATGGATGGATGGATGTTTGTTACCTTTTTACACCAAAACTATTTAAGCGGATCGGGCTGAAATTTTCATCATCATCAGCCTATATTAGTTCACTGCTGGACATAGGCTTCCCCTAATGAACGCCATTGCGCCCTGTCTTCAGCTTGCCGCATCCAGCATCTGCCTGCAGTCTTCCGCAGTTCGTCATCCCACCCGGCCGGAGGGCATCCTACACTACGTTTGCCGAGTCGTGGTCTCCACTCCAGAACTGTTGTCGGTTCTTCGCGTGATATGGCCAGCCCACTGCCACTTCAGCTTGCTAATTCTATGAGCTATGTCGATAACTTTGGTTCTCTGTCGGATATATTCGTTACGAATCTTATCCTTCAGAGAGACTCCGAGCATAGATCTTTCCATAGCTCGCTGAGCGACGTTGAACTGGTGGACCAGCCCTCCCGTGAGTGTCCACGTCTCAGCTCCCGCTCCCTTTACGACACCCGCGGGAAGAGCTGGGGTGGGGCAAATTCTAAGCCGGCACCACGCAGCACTTAAAGCTTTTATCAGGAGAAGGCCAGCGTCCATCAGTGGACCAGTATATGCTGTACATACTACTCGAATACCAAAGAACAAAGGTACGCAGCACTTCGAACAAATTTCACCCCACTTTACATCCGCTAAATAAGAAATCACTACCAACTTCGCACTTTACAACAATTGCTAACAACCTTTGATAAAGGATCGAAGCTCGCAATCCTCGCCGTAAATATAATTCACTGTTTCAAAGTTGGACATTGAGAGAGTGGAGTTGCTCCCCCCTCCACCCTTCCTTTACCCATCGTGTAGACGCAAATTACTATGAATGAGTGGTAGTGAGTAAATTGAATTCACCAGATAACTTCTCGTAACTTCGAGGAAACCTCGGGCGAATAAGCGGAAATGACAATCGATAGCGTACATATAATATGGCTAGATGGTTAATACATTTCATTTTAATGTTTTCTTTTTTGTATTTATTTATTCCATCGTAGGTACACTTGATGTTACACTTTCTCGTTATAGATACGCGATATTTCTTTTAAAAGCGTAAAGTATCAGCTTTTGCTGTTCACCAATATTGCATCCATTATCAGAACACTGCACTAACCCGAATTATGAGGATTCGTTGTTTAAAATCGAATGAAACCTCGACCCCTACTATCCCCACAAGTCCGTGACCATGCCGAGTTGGACGTATTGTAAATTCATTTATATCAATTCGATTCATTCGGTCAGCCTTCTACTCTCACAGGAGAGAAAGTTAACGCATGTTATACAATAAACTACCAGACTCCGTCACAGCTGATGGCAGTCTACGTTGCTTGAAAATTAAGTTGAAACGTTGGCTTGTCGAGCAAAATTTCTATTCAGTGAACGAACTACTTGACCAGTAAATTCATAATTGATTGTTGTTACATTTATGATTTTTACTTTATATGTTTTTTAATTTAATTTAATTTGTTAATTTAAGTAATATTTTAAATTAATTTATTTTTTTATATTTTATTGTATTTTTTAACTAGGGCATGTGAATTTTTCTTGCTAGAAAAACCCCCATAACAACTATTGATCCGACCCGGGATTTGAGCCCATGACCTCATAATCAGCGGTTGAACAGACCGCTTGACCAACGAGACAGTCGAATCGTTAACTATTATAGTATACTATATACCTTAGTACCTACCTATTGTTCGTAAAACTTATCTACCTCTAAGCCCCGGAGGTGTGCGTGCGTTGCGATCTGCGACACAGTATTTTACTTCTGCTGGTCACATCGCTGCCTGTTTTGTTGTTTGCCTCAATATGTTCCTAAATAAACTTAGTCGATTCAAACTCATGTCTCTAGAAACCCGTCGAAAATACCTGGATATGGTTACTTTTTTCAAAATCATTCACTCTGAAATCGACTCCCCTAACTTACTCTCTACCATTAGTTTTAATATCAGAACGAGATCTCGCTATCCATCATCATCCAGTGATTGTGCTAAAAATACAGGAAGCTGCTGGTTTTCGACTGGTAAGTTCCCGTCGATTCATGCGATATCCACGGGCAGAGTTTGGGGATCAATTACCTACTACGCCGTGACTGCCCCGGCCTGGGTATCTTACGAGCAATTACTCTAATTTATATTACTTTACCACACCGTACCATAACGATTATTAAATTTATTAGACGAATTAAAGGAAAACATCTTTATTCACAAAGAAAATTATACTAGTATTTACAATTGAAACAATTGAGCTAACTGCTGACTGTTGCAAAAAGTCTACAGATAGCTCAACTGATCCTGATGAATTAAATAACCCTTAAATTACTTGAAAATCTATTGGCCATCAATGATATTGACCCCAGCAACGGGGTGTTTACCTCTTTTATTTACCTATGTTTACATACCTACCTATTTAATATTGTTTTTGTTTGAGTTAAAAGCTTGTCACCGACTAGTCCGTAACGCCAACACAAAGGTTTTTTTTTACAATAAAAACTTCCGTAGTTTGACGAAATCATTATGAATGTAAGCGGGTTAACTACGAACCTAGTTTGTGTTGGAAGAACACCAACGTTTCACCCTTAAGGCCTCGGTCTCGAATTTTGCGGGCAGCGGGGCGGCGGCGGCGGCGGCGCGGGAGAGGGGCGGGCAACGCATACCTGTTCTCGAAACCAGCGGGCAGATCGCGCGGCACTGTAGCGGTGTAGTGTTGTGTTCGTGGTTGTGTTGTCGACATTCGCAAACGAAATGTCTGAAAATCGGCGACAACATCTTTTTGATTCAAATGTATTCCTAACGCTCGATTTATTGTGGGCAAAAGAAGAAGTGGATCCCTACTATAGGGCAAGGAAAATAAATGGCGAGTTTTATCGAAATTATGAAGAACAGAGACAAAATCCCGATAAATTCTACGACTACACCAGAATGAGTGTAGAAACTTTTGACTATATTCTAGAAACTATCAAGAGTGATTTAGAGTCTGGCTGGAATTAATCCAAAAAGTTTTAGAGGTATATCTCCAGCAGAAAAATTATACATAACAACACAACACAACAGTACAACACTATACTACAATGCAGACGCGCAACGCGGGACGGTCACCGCTCGACTGGAGTGCACCGCTCGTTGCCCGCCCCCGCGCCGCTCCCGCGCCGCTGTTTTCGAGACCCGGTCCATTTGACGATACGCATAAGATCCTGCCGCTCCCGCGCCGCCGCCGCCGCCGCCCCGCTGCCCGCAAAATTCGAGACCGAGGCCTTACGCGCGCACTGACACTTGTGCGCGCACGGACGCGGTACAGGCCCGACGCGAACCGCACTCACCCTGATGAAGTCCCTCGTTAAGAGATGAAACGTTGGTGTTCTTCCAACACAAACTAGGTTCGTAGTTAACCCGCTTACATTCATAACAAAGGTTTTTGGCTGAAAAATAGCGCTGAGCGGAAATCCCTCAGCACATGCTGAGCCAATGCCCATATCGGCACCGGGTCATGGGGGCAAAGCTCGATTTGTCGGTCAACATTTGTTTTTATTATAGCCCCTTATTCTTTGTTTGGTTTTGTATGTTTATATGTGTGTCGAAATAAATGCTATTCTATTCTATATTGAAGTTTCGAATATTCAGACTTCTAGGTAGGTAAAGAAACCAGCTTCAATGTTAACCTAGCTCGGGCTAGTATTCGCAGATCTATCGAGCTATGCAAAGGCACGTCTGTGGTCGTAGCTAGCATTCCGGTTGGAACGCCAGCCGGCTGGTGGTTTGTGGTTCATTGCGGTTATCGATTGAGATATTGTTATTATACGAGTTTCTAAGATACCTATGTATTGTATTATATTATTTTACCTAGTGCCCGTGAATAAATTAATTTCTTGTAAGAAATCTAATAAGATTAACGAATTGCCTGAGCCGTGCTTTAGATAAGTACTTTAAATATTTATACTTAAAACCGCTTTTTTAAGGTTCCGTACCTCAAAAGGAAAAAAGGACCCTTAAAGGATCAGTTTGTTGTCGATTCGTTTGATTCTCGCCATGGACCAAAATCTATGGTGTACCTACTACCCGTTGACCTAGAATGATGATATTTGGCAAGAAACAAGGTCTTACATTTATACGGAGCCCTTAGTGCGCGAGTCTGACTCGCACTTGACGTTTTATTTTAATGTACCGGGTAAAACGGTGTGAATAGTGACTACAGGGTGAATAGAAATGGACGAAATACTGGAGCAAAATATCCTTTTGCAGAGGTCAGATCGACTGACACAGAAGGTGAACAGTCGCGGACTACGGATACTTCCACTGCTACCAGCCAGGTTATGTCTTGCTCCAGTATTTCGTCCATTTCTATTCACCCTGGAGTCTCCATTCACCCCGTTTTACGGTACCTAATTAGACCTTCGTTTGACCACAACCTCACCTAAGGCCACGAAAACGTGGCCACGCTTTTTGAAGATGAAGAACTTTTGTCTTCGAATTTACCATAATTCATCAACATTCGAAACTACATTATTGAAAGTACATTATTGTGCGGCGCTTACGCAGCTTTGCGCAGAGCTTAACACATTCATGGCGCAAGTCGCAGTTGTCAGTCCACTAACCCTTGTCGCGGCGAGAGGCTGGGCAGTGAATGCGTTAAGGCATCCCAGCGAGGGTGTTAAATAACACAAATTGAAAACTACAATTTACTTTGTTTACCAAATTCCTTCAGAAACACAAGAGTAACTGTAAAATCCAGTTCCAGTGTATGCAGTTTTGCGTGAATATTAAAACAGCACATCGAGTAAAAGTTTAATGCCCCAATTAAACGAGCAGTCAAAGTTGGTCTTGGAAGTTTAGCGGCGCTCAGCCTAATGCGACGTCGGAGGCATAGAGGGGGTAGCAGCTTTGGGAGAATGAGCCTTTGGGAAGTTTACCGGTTCTCTGAGAACCTGCAACTGAAGTGTAATCACAGAATAACGGTACAGGGTGCCACGTAACATGTGAACTTAGCCGAAAGGGGGTGATTCTGAACCCTGAAGGGGACCTCACCTCAACAGCCTATATTGGTTCACTGCTGGACGCAGGCCTCCTGCTGAAAAGCGCCTTATTGGCTTTCATCTCATGGGGGGGGGGGGGGGGGGGCATAATCCCCACGCTAGGCATGCGGATTTGGGATCGCAGTTCAGTAGTAGAATTGTACAGGGGGCGCTGCTGCGCGCCGCCCGGTGTGTGTGTCACTCAGTTGCCTCTTACGACACCCACGGGAAGAGCTAGGGGAAGTGCAATTCTACGCCGTGTGGTGGCTTAATCACAACATGGCATAATCACCACGCTTGGCAGGTTCACTCCGAAACTACAAGTTTAGGAAAAAAAAATACAGATCCAAATAGACTCAGTTTTGAGAGACCCATCGAATGTAAACAATTTAAAAAAATCATTCGCTGGGTCTCTCAAAACTGAGTCTATTTAGTTTTGCCATTTTTTTTCCTAAACCTATAATTTCGGAGTTAATCACTAAAAACTGATATCTGCCTCCGGTTAACGGGCGGCGACCGAGCGAGTGACGTCACACGCACCCGCAGCGGTCACTCAGTGAACCTCGCTAGTAATTTGGTCATAACTTCGTTAATTATTGTCGTAGAACAAAATTTTTTGCAATGTGTGTTTCGGATTTTTTAGCACTATAAATCTTCATTCTCAACTAAAAACGTTACGGATCCTTGGTGTTAAAAGTACTCGGATGGAAGCTGTTGCGCTTCCTCTGGTAGCTTCCCTTAGTCTGCTCTTACGACGTCCACGGCCTGAGGACGGGCCGACATTCTTACGCCACGACCTCACAGCTATTGGGTTACCTCATAGTGAAGGTCACTCTTTTCAAAGCTTACTGCCAGTCCTTCTACTCGAGCAGACTATGGGTAAGCCACACCCAGCGGGCTGCCAGATCTCTGCGAGTCCAATATAACAACATCTTCAGGGTGCTGATGAAAAGCGAGGCAGCCGCCTCGCTTTTGCAGCGCATCTGGTATATCGCGGAGGCGCGCAAGGATGGCTTTCACGATTGTTTGCAAGAAAGAATATAAGAATATACTATAAGAATGCTTTATGTATACGCTGTTGGCGTTCCTTTTTAAGGCGAATAGTAATAGTACGAGAGCCCACGACCAAAATTTTTGTCTCATAGCAATACAGCCAAAACCGCATCAAATCGATAGATACGATTATCCTGAACTCGAAAATACCAATATCAGACATTTTCCGCGTAGCGTTTGATCTGACCGAATTTTCAAAATTGTCAAAGAATTTTACCGAACTGCATCATAGCAATATGTCTGATTTGCAGACTGTAGTTGAATGATAGTTCTGAGATACCGGAAACATATTTTTCAGACGTTAGTGGTGTAGCGCAAACCCATAAAATCAATTAAAAAAATTAAAAATGAGACAAAAAAAATGTCTCATAGCAATACGTCTGAAAATCTTTTTTATTAGTAAATTTTGGTTATTTGATGCGAACAAAACAATTTTCAGACGGAAATGTGAACGCATTAAATTTTGAGACCGTTTTGAAAATGTTAACAAATTTTACCGATCGGTATCATAGCAATATGTCTGAAAATTGTTGGACATGATAAAATAAGTTGTCCACATGTGCAAAAAATTTATATCAGACAAATTAAGTGTAGCACCTTCTCTATCAGACAACTTTTCGATACTCAGATATCATTTAAAAATCGTATTGAGGCATCTTGAATTCTCTGTTACAAACCAATGAATACGTTGCGACCCTGAATTTATTAGATGATAATTAACAAAGAATTTACCCGAAACCGTAACATTGAAGTTGAAGGACTGAAATAAATCGCACAACAGGAAACTGGGATGAAGTTGAAAAAAAAACGGTTTATTCAAAGTTACAAAATATTCTCGTATTCAATCGCTGTCGGATTCGGAATCGTCGTCTTCGAAATCACTCTCGACGTCGCTCGGGAGATCTTCAACGTCCTCTTCTGTAAAATAAACATCGTTAGTAAAAATCACGAACTTTTTTATGAAATTAACAGCAAAAGCCATGTAAACTGTACCTGTTGTGGATGATGATTTGTCGTCCAAAATAACGTTGCTCAACTCAGGTATTTGGTTGCCAGAGAACCACGAAAACTGAAATCGTCCCTCGTCTTCATACCATCCGGAATCTGCAGGGTTCAGTTCGGTTGGCGTTTTGATATGAGCGTTGCTCCAGACTTGTGCAATATATTTTGTTCGTAATAAATGTTTCTCCAATTCCGTTTTGCATGGTGGCAGATTGCAGGCGTCGTAATTGGATAACTGGAGATTCAGAGTTGTCGAAGCCTCGTCGTTTTTAATTTTATATGTCTTCGAAAAAATGTTGAGTCGAGCTAAATCGACGTTATTAATTTTTTTTTCGTTGTAAAATCAACATTTAACAGAGGCGTCGGCCAGGACGTTATTTTCGTTTTTGGGAGTATATGCTACACTTAAAGTGTCTGAAAACAGGTTTTTGGTAATCATGGCAGCAATACGAAAAGTTAAAAAAAAAAATATCCCTATTGCTATGATACAGGTCGGCTAAATTTGTTGACATTTTCAAAAATGCGCTCAGGCTATGTGCTACGCGCAAAATGTCTGAAAACAAACTTTTTCGTAATACAATTATAAAATCTATGTACATTTTCACTATCAGACGTATTGCTTTATTACCGACTGCCTTTTTTTTTTGACACAGCAGAAATGGCCTCCCACGCAGTTGCTACACTTTCGACCGTTACTACACACCTAGTCGGGTTCAGAATCATACAATCTAACGATTTTATAGGGTTTTTGCCGTATTGCTATGAGACATGGTTTTGGTCGTGGGCTCTCGTACTATAAGGTGGATAGTGGCGCCACTACATACCTATTTATTTCTATAATTACGTTATACAAAGGAATTATCAAGAAATCGGACCGCGCGTAGACGATATCTATCATATTAAGCTTTTTTTAAATGTATCTTTAATAGTTTTGTACTGTATTATTTAGGCAGATACTTGTTTCAAGAGTTTAGTTCCTATTGGTGGCCACCAAGCTCTCTAAACAAGGTTTTTGATTGAATAACACAAAATAAAACTATTACAGATACATTTAAAAAAAGCTTATGATAGATATCGTCTACGCGCGGTCCAATTTCTTGATAATTCCTTTGTATAACGTAAATATAAAAATAAATATGTAGTGGCGCCACTATCCACCCTACTACTCGCCTTAATAAATAAATAAAGTCGCATCCCTGCTTCGCGCACGCTGGAGTGGTGCCCTGCTTCGCGCGCGCAACAGCGTCCTGTAGATGATTGTTGCCCGAGCAGACTGCTCCATTCAAAACAAACAATGCGAATAATGTTTGGCTCCGTCTGAACGATCTTTTATTTTTAATTTAATAATATCTGAGGCTTGACGCAAACAGACCACCGACCACAGCCACCGATGGCTGTTGCGCGCTACTGCTACATTTGCAGTCGTGGCGGAAGCGCACGACAGCCACCGGTGTTCGCGGCGCGCAGCGGCGTCAAGTGGCGAGTCGCAGACACTGCTGTAGCGAGGGGCCGCCGTCGGAGACGCGTGTGCTTCGAGTTCGTACAAAATGTATGAAAAAGCGTGTACAGCCGTAGTTGCTCGCCACTGGTGGCTGTGGTCGGTGGTCTGTTTGCGCCAATCCTAATTGTGTAAACTGATACGGATTTTATTTTTCTATTCGTGACATTTCTTGTATTATTTGATTATTAGAATGTGTAATTTTAAGTTTATAATAATTTTATTTTAATAAAGTGTTACGGACACCTATTTTATCAGAAATAAATCAATAATTAAACCTCATAGTTACCTATATTTTCTGTAGTTTCTTAGTAGTACCTATATTTTCCGCATTCGGACTATTTGGTCCGAACAACGTGGGACGAATGCGGAATATCTCATATTTACCGTGGCACGGTGGTCGTTCAGCGCGCCCCGCACGTGGTAGACAGAGTCCACGTCGCCGGACTCGGAGCGCGTCCGGCCGTCCGCGTCGCGCGTCTCGTCGCTGCTGGAACAAAGGGATTGAGTAAGAACCATATCACTTACAAGAACCATATCACTTACAAGAACCATATCACTTACAAGTACCATATCACTTACAAGCTCTTATAACACTGATGGTACGGAAAATTATAAAATACATTAAAATTGTACACACTTTGTTTATGGTTTTTTGCGTTGCGTTAATGACAAATCGGGTAGAATTAAAAAATCAAAATAGCCACTTCTGCAAGTGAACCAGCAAACTAGTCAGTATTGCACCTGTAATTATATGTCGTCATTTTTATACTTAGGTAATAATCATCTTCGACTTTTTTTGATATCGGCATTTTTATACTTAGTTAATAATATATGTCCCCAATTTTCTTTCTTGACAATATCACGTCCTAGTCATTTTTATACCTAGTCATTTTTCCTGATAGACCTAAGTCGCCAAAAAGGTACAAATTCCGAACCCGTAACAGAAAATTAGGCTGGCAACCCTGTTAGCAACAGCTGATCGCAAATGTTCCCTACGAATTTATTATATAATAATTGTTTTTACGTAGTTTTCTAAAGCCCTTTCCGATTTCATCGCATATTTCCAACATAAAACAAGTGTAGAAATAGATAATAGGCGTATAGGTCGTGATAATAGTGTGTTTATGGCCAACGGAAAAACGTCGTTTTCGGTTAGAATTATTTTGCTGGCTTGTGTTTTTATAGGTGTTTTGTGCTTACTATGCCAATTTCTATTCTGAAGGAATACTATTTCCAATAAAGTTTACATCTATAGAGTCACGTAAGTACATACCAACCTTTTTGAAAACATAACCTAGACATTGTTCCTTCTGCCTTTCGGTACAATACCTACCTACTTACTATTTGCAAGTTGTGTGTTAGAAACTTACTGCACTAATTCGTAATGATGACTCGTAAAGCCAACACATTGAATCAGCTAAATCAGGCTTTACAAGAACTAAAGTCAGCTAAGAGGCAGATTGGACAATTAGAAGCGGAATTAGTTGATAATGAAAATATCCTTATAGAAGCCCTTGACAATAATAAAAAACTTAAAGGCGAGATGTCTGCGTTACATTCCCAGAATGTTTCTTTAACTGAGGAACGTGATAGGCTTCAGTTGATTATAGATAGGTTCGATGAAAAATGTGGCATTGAGTTCGAGTCCGTCCTGCATAGAACTTCAGTCCTGGAGAAACAACTAAATGACGCCCACCACCATATCACCCAGCTGGAGGAAGCAGCCGATAACTCTGCCACCGCGAAAATACAAAACTTATTTGATGAGTTAGTATCCGCTGAACCGTCCTCGGGCCAAGTTTCTGTTGCAGGCAGCAACTTACACACAATGCAAACAATTGACTTAACTAAAGATGACTCAGTGTGTAATGTGGAGGCTAGCAGCAGAAACAACAAACACAATCTTAGCAAAACTAAGTCTAAAAAAATTTTTAAAATAAGTAAGTTTATAAAAAATACTCAAAATTTATTAGAAAATCAAAAAGATGAGGTATCTCGGCTTAAATGTAATAGAAAACTTGTTGAAGAATTAGAGCTCTGTACATTACAGCTAAACCATAATCAGCTGCAATATGAGGCTGAATTGCAAGAGCTGAGATGTAAACTTGGCCAGGCCGAGCACTCCCTAGGGCACTACATCAGCCTTTATGAACAAACTACACAACAGACAAGGGAACTCAATCTGGCCATGGATGCACTTCTCAGTAGCCAGCAGAGTCTGGAGGGCAGGATTCTGGAGGGCTGCGGCAGCTGTGATCCTGGCCCAGTCTGTGACCACTCAGGTCCGGACAGTACTGTGTCAATCGCATCCCTTCCGGATCTCAGCACTTCATGCTCAGGTATAAAAACAATAATGTACTGCGATGAAATTGGAATAAATATGGGCCAGTTCTTAAATATGAGTATGGAACATCCTTTTATAAATAATTGTTTTCCAAATTCCAACCTGCATAATATTATGCAAAAAATTGACAATGAAACTTTTCAAAGTAATTCAAACTTAATCATATGCCTTGGTAATAGGGGTAATGTGAACAAATCTGACTTGATTAGGTATTTGGACAAACTGTGCACATTAAATGTAAAAGAAATTGTGATGTTCACATTCCCCTACAGCGACAGCTTGCCACAATTAGAGAATAACCTTAGATATAAGCTTAATATGACGTTGCACACTATTTCATGCAACAACAATGTACATGTGATTGATACTAACAGTATTGTTGGTAAAAAATACTATTTGACTCAAGGTAATTACTACCTACCCAATTTTTATAAAAGACAGATAGCAATTTCGCTATCCTATTATTTTAAAACAACAGCCAAAAACTTGGCTAGAAAAAATGCTTCTTTTGAGCATTGCAATCATTTAAAAAACAAGACCTTGGAAGTTATTCCAAGTCATTTAAATTAGAAATAACGACAATAGAGGAAGTCTCTAGCCCTAAACAGTCTATTATTATTAATCACAAGAAAAAACAAATAAAGCAAGATTGTAAAATCAAGGCAAAGTATACTAACCTGGTACACCAAAATATTCAAGGATTGAGAAATAAATTATTAGAATTAGAATTGTACATGAACTCATTTGATATTGACATCATCTGCTTAACAGAACACTGGCTGAAAAGCTATGAGCTCATGTTTAACTTCAGTAACCACCAGGTTGGTAGTTCTTTTTGCAGATCACATGCTATTCGTGGAGGCTCTTTAATATTACTAAATAAACTCATAAAGTTCAAAGAACGCAAGGACATAATATGCTTATCCGTTGAAAGCCACATCGAAGTAGCATGTGTAGAGCTGGAGCAAAGTATTGTAGTAAGCGTATACAGCCCACCATCAGCCTCCTTTGAAATATTTGAAAAAATTATGGATGATATCTTATTTAAAATATCAAAATCTAATAAAAATCTCTTGGTATGTGGAGACTTTAATATTGATCTTTTAGAACTTTACTCCCTCAGTAGTAGACTAACTAATTTATTTAACTCTTATAATCTAAGGCCATTATTTATGGAACCTACTAGAATTACTGAAACTTCAGCAAAATGTATAGATAATATATTTGTTTGCCAAAATGATAAATTTATTAGTAAAAAAATAATAAGCAATTTAAAATCAGACCACTTAGGTCAACTAATTCAATTAGACATACAAGTGAAAAATAATAATTGTAAAAAGAAAATAAAATACATACCTGTGACCACAAGTCGATTTGAACGGTTGAAATTGGATTGGGATTCTAAGCCATCACCTAATTACTCACATAACAACCCAAATGAGTCGTATTGTAGTTTTTTTTATAAATTAACCAATGCGTTCAATTCAATATTCACATCCAAATCGATTATGGTCTCAGAAAAACTTAGCTTTAGTGAGTGGGCAACAGTAGGTATACATAAGAGTAGACAAACTTTGTATGAACTATATAGTGAAAAACAATACAATTTTAGCCAGGAGTTCAAAGCAAAAGTAAAAAATTACTCAAAAATGTTCAGAAAAGTTTGTCAAATAGCAAAATCAAATTATATAAGCTCCAAAATTAGAAATAGTGAAAATGTCATAAAATCAACGTGGAAAATAATAAATAGTGAGACTGGAAAGGTCAGTACCTACGTTAATGATTACAATTTAAAGATAAATGATTGCACAATCAAAAATGACATTGAAGTAGCCCAAGCTTTTGAAAACTTTTTTACTGACATTCCAATCTCTACTACGAAGTGTCTAAACTCTTCTCAATTAATCGCTGAGTCATTACTCATAGAAAATGTACCTAAATGCGAAAATAAACTTAATTTCAACTATGTCGATGAAAAAGATATTAAAAAAGCCTTCAAACTTTTAAATATAAAGAAAACTGCAGATCTCTGGGGCATTTCCGTTAAAATTATTAAACCTTTAATTGATACGATTGCACCAGATCTAGCTTTTATATTCAATGAATCTATTGATTGTGGCGTATTTCCTGATCTAATGAAATGTAGTAAAGTAATCCCACTTTTTAAATCGGGTAGTAGGTCTGACCCCACTAACTTTAGACCAATATCAGTACTGCCAACTTTCAGCAAAGTTTTTGAAAAACTTATTTTACATCAATTGCTTAGGCATTTTAATGGCAATGACCTGCTACATGGTAAGCAATTCGGGTTTACTCGGGGCAGGTCAACTACTGATGCCGGTGTAGAGTTAGTATCGCATATTTTTGATGCTTGGGAGAAGTCGCAAGATGCTTTAGGTGTTTTTTGCGACTTGTCAAAAGCATTCGATTGCGTACACCATGAAACATTAATCAGGAAACTACATCACTATGGAATAAGAGACACCTCTTTGGATCTTCTTACATCTTACTTGAGTGATAGGATACAAAGAGTTGACATTAATGGGAAACGGTCTTCGGGGTCTGTAGTTACAATGGGTGTACCGCAGGGCTCTATCCTCGGTCCTTTCCTATTTTTAGTTTATATTAACGACCTACCACATCTTGTTAAGAATAATCACGAGATTGTGTTGTTTGCTGATGATACTTCATTAATTTTTAAAATGAAACGACAAAACATAAATTTCGACGATGTGAATAATGCAATCTCAAAAGTAGTACATTGGTTTAGTGTCAATAATCTTTTGCTTAACGAAACCAAAACAAAATGTATAAAATTTACTCTACCTAATGTAAAACAAGTTAAGGCTGATGTAAACGTAAAAGGAGAAACATTAGAAATTGTAAACAGTACAGTATTCTTAGGAATAACCTTAGATAGTAAACTTCAATGGGGCCCACACATAGATAAGCTAGCAAAGAGACTTAGCTCTGCAGCGTATGCAGTCAAAAAAATCCGTCATCTTACAGACGTTGATACTTCTAGACTAGTCTATTTCAGCTACTTCCATAGTGTTATGTCTTATGGCATTCTGCTGTGGGGGAACGCTGCAGATATTAACACCGTATTTGTGCTGCAGAAGAGAGCTGTTCGTGCAATCTATAATATGGGTCCCAGAGAATCCCTGCGTGATAAATTCAAAGAAATAAACATAATGACAGTACCATGTCAATACATTTATGAAAACTTGTTGTACACTCATAGAAATATCAATCAATTCCCTAAAAATAGCGACATACATAATATAAATACTAGAAATAAGAATAAACTCGCTGTGCCCACAACTAGGCTACACAAGATAAATGCATCTTTTAAAGGGCAATGTATACGCTTCTACAACAAAACTCCAAGTGAGTTGCAAAAAATATCAATAAATAAATTCAAACAAATTGTCAAAACCTTGCTGTGCAAAAAGGCTTACTATAAAATATCAGATTATCTAGAGGATAAAAAAGCTTGGGACGGGTTTTGCTCCAACTCGAAAAATAACAACTAACAGGCTAAAGGTTTCTTCGTCGCTTCTTTACTTTAGTCTAGATACCGAAGCGACAGAAATCAAAAAATATCACTTTATTTCCGTGTCAGTGTTTAGTTTTATATTTTGACCTTTTCTAAGTGTACATTTATTGTATTTATGGAAATAAAGAGTTTTTGATTTTGATTTTTTTTGAAAAAACCGTACGTATCTAATCGGTTCGGTGCCTAGTTACGTGCGTAGCAGTTATACATGGACTTATTGAAAATGTAGAGATTCACTTAAGGAAAATGTGTAAGTACATGTAACAAGTAAAACAACAATACCGAGGCGTGACCCTAGAGTGCGCTCTTTATTTCTAAAGGACCAGTAATCGTCCGTCCCATTGAATATTTACTTTACATCCACGCGCTTTGAGTCAATTTTTTATTGCAACGATTTATTTTATATTTATTTATTTAACTAGAACGTAAAAAGTATTCAATCAATCAGTAAAAAATTCACAATAAAATATTACCTACAATTATAAATTATCAAAGAAAAAATAAAACAGCAATAATAAAAATTTCAAATTCAATTAGTTAATAAGTACATGCATGTAAAATGCATGTACGAAGGGACACAGATCAGATACGGCCACATTGAAACCGTTCTTCATTTATCGCGCCGACTGTACTTACTGCTGACATTGAGGCTGTCAAATAAATTGACTTGGAAATGAGACCCTACGTATATGGAACCATTCGTACAAGCTTCGGCTTAGATATTGAATTTTTTGTCTTCTATACTATAATAATAATAAATATTATATAATAGAAAGTAATGTTTTGATTGTTTGTTTGTTTGTATTGAATAGACTCCGAAACTACTGAACCGATTTGAAAAATTCTTTCACCGTTAGGAAGCTTGCTTTTCAGGGAGTGACATAGGCTATATTTTATCCCGGAATTCCCACGAGAACGGGAACTACGCTGGTGAAATCGCGAGCCGATCATCTAATAATATTACAAAGAGGAAAGATTTGATTGTTTGTTTGTATTGAATAGGCTCCGATACTACTGGACCGATTTGAAAAATTCTTTTACCATTAGAAGCCCACATTATTTTTGATGAACATAGGCTACTTTTTACCACGGGAAAATGCTTCATTCCTACGGGAAAACGGGTAATAGGACAACGGGTAGTAAGAATGCAGCTATTATAAAATAAAGAACGCGGCCTGAGCCCAACCTAGCCTAGCTACGCTTTACGTAGCAGGTGCTACGAAGTGTCTACGTTTCTCGTAGAGGCTCTACGGTTTGCAAAGCAGGGAAAGTTTTTCTTTGCATCATATAATCGTTCCCATTATGTCCATTCAATCACGAAATATCACAAGGGTTTGGTATCACGTATTGAACGCGTTTTCTAAACCAGACTGACAGAGATTTTTTGGGTTGTCGGTAATTCGTACATATTGTTATGCAAATTATAAAATTTTTGGGGCCGTATATTTTTCAGTGCAAATTTCAACCAAGAAAGAAGCAGTGTACAAACTGACATTCAATGTATGGAAACTCAAAATTATTTTTTAAAGGGTCAAGCTGCCGACTACCCGAGTTTTTTATCACGGCGCATAATTTTCTGGAGTAAATGGACGACCCGTATGTCTCTTCGCCCAGTTTAAACCTAATTTTTATGCATAACTTTAAAAATACTACCCTAGGGCCTATAGCACGGTGTCTAGTGTTGCAATAAACATGCCAACATCGATGGTAAGGCCCAGACTACACCTTCACGGATCCGTTCCTCGGTAACCTTGTACGCTGGAAAAGGAAATGCAATAACTTCTGGGATATTTCTTAAAACTGAATAGCAGTAATGATTGGATTAGCCGGTCGCAGCTGCGCTGAGGAGCTGTGTTAGTATAGCAAAAACTGTATCGTTGTTCAAGACTTTTTATCATCATTATAATAATATTAGTCCACTGCTGGACATAGGCAAAAATAAAAAAACAAAAACCCTTTATTTCCATAAATACAATAAATGTACACTCAGGAAGGGTCAAATTATAAAACTAAACACTGACACGGAAATAAAGTGATATTTTTATTTCTGTCGCTTCAATATGTAAAGTAAAGAAGCGACGAAGAAACCTTTAGCCTGTTATTTGTTATTTTTCGAGTTGGAGCAAAACCTGTCCCAAGCTTTTTTATGCTCTAGATATTCTGATATTTTATAGTAAGCCTTTTTGCACAGCAAGGTTTTAACAATTTGTTTGTATTTATTTACTGTTATAATTTTTGCAACTCACTAAGAGTTTTGTTGTGGAAGCGTATACATTGCTTTAAAAGATACATTTATTTTGTGTAGCCTTGTTGGGCACAGCGAGTTTATGTTTATTTCTGGTATTAAAATTATGTTTATCGCTATTTTTATTTTTAGGCCTCCCCTAATGAGGCTTCATCTTATTGCATCCATCTCCAGTCTTTCTCAGATCGTCATCGCACCTGGCCGGAGAACGTCCTACGATTGCCGAGTCGCGGTCTACGCTCAAGAACACGTTTACCCCAGCAGATGTCGGTTCGTCGCGAGATATGGCCGGTCCACTGCCACTTCAGCCTGTTAATCAAGACTTTATGAATGGACTAGCTGCCGCCCGCGGCTTCGCACGCATTGTTTCTATGGAAACGTTAAAAGGTGATTTCTATCCCATGGGAACTGATTTATGGGATAAAAATTAGCCTATGTTTGATTCCAGGATTATAATTATCTATATACAAAATTTCAGTCTGATCCGTTTAGTAGTTTTGGCGTGAAGAGGTAACAAACATCCATCCATACATCCATCCATCCAAACTTTCGCATATTATGAGTGTGATAGTGTGATTAGTGTGATGTGATTTATTTCAAAGTGAGAAGACTTTCTACTGGATTCCTTTGAGCAGGCGATCTCCGGGGTACACCAAGATCCACTTCGGGTTTCTGTTACAACAAATTCTGTAGAAAGTACCACTTGCAAGTGCTTTCTACAGATTTTGAAACAGAATGAATCAAGTCTACTTATTCTAGAACTTCTGACCAAAATCTGCAAGTTCTTGGTAATAACTTTTAATTTTTTACGTAGGATTAATTTATTTCGTAGGACTAATTTATTTCAGTTTAATCCAGCTTCCCCAGTGCCTTCAGTTCGAAACAGACGGACAACGAACTGAACCTGTAAAGATTCTTTTTTCCTTTTAAGGTACAGAACCCTAAAAACAACTTTTACTTTTACTGTTTGTTTTACTAAGATTAGTTTAGTTGTGCAAAAATTTTGTGCACGCTGTGGCGTCCTTTAAGTGTGAAAACACATAGATATTAAGAGCTGAAATGCACTATTAAGCCATAGAGTGATTTTCACATAGGATGCCCTTTTTAAATAAATAAATAAAACAAATATGGTTCAACCTCTATTCCCAACGCTGAGCCTAATTTGTTGCGTATTGAGCAGGAAACGTGCTCGAGTCTTGTTAGCAATGTTTGCGATGTTGTCTGATTGTTAGAAATTAGCTCTTTGTTGGTTTATTTGCCTGCGAAGTACTACGGCCATGTTGTTTCTATTTATTTCACTATTCTTGACATTCATTCATTTAAGCAGCTATTATTAATACTAGTTTAGCATAGTTAGCAAGTACGTTTTTACACTAACTTACACTATACTGCTTTGTTATAAGACGGTCTGTCGTCCCATCGGATTATGAGAGAGAGAGAGAATAGAGAGTGCACCTGTGTTTGCGCACACACTTGTGCACTATAAAATACCTATCCTGCGCATCTGGCTAGTCACCTATGAGACTGACCGCCGTGGTCGAAATTCCGCTAGGAGGACATCATATTATGATTAAAAGATGAACCAAGGAGTCTACACACCAAATTTTGATTGTGTAGACTCCTTTGTTCATTATAACCGAATAGCTTACCCACTAAGGAGGTCGTCCTATTCAAATTACGAACACAACTCCTTCCAAGTTCCATAATCACAAGCACAATAATAATTTAAACGGAACAGAATGGCTTAATCAAAGTCGCGTAAAGACGCGCTATGGGACTCTAACCGTTTGGCCTCGGGCCAAAGCTCTCTCGCTCGCACTCGTGCGGTTAGTGACGGGTAGGAGAGGGAGGGGTAATTGGAAATTAATGTGTAAATAGTTAAGGCGAGATTTTGAAGTTGCTTACCTGCTCTATGATACTGTGTAAGTACCTACCTACACAAGTCATGTCTTTGTAATGTATTATTTTGTAAGAGGGGCTTCCGCCTCTTTTTCCCTTGGTCACGGTATCACGCGTGAGCGGCTGGCTTTTTGTTATTATCAGGAGAAGGTTCTTAAGAAAGAAAAAGTTAAGAAAGTTGGACACATTAATTCCCACGCGGGCTAAGCCGCGGGGCGCAGCTACTCAAATCTTTATTTCCATCCATTGGCACAGCAAATGTACTAAGGAACATCTTAGATAGGATAGGATGAATCATGAATTTCAAAAAAAAACGTGCCCCGCGTTTTTCCTAGATAAAAGTAGCGTGTCTCCTGTCATCACCATCATCAGCCTATATTAGTCCACAGCTGGACATAGGCCTCCCCTAATGAGCACCCCCCTGTCTTCAGCTTGCCGCATCCAGCATCTGCCTGTATTCTTTCGCAGATCGTCATCCCACCTGCGACAGATTTTGACAGCTTTCAAAAATATGGCGGACTGCTGGCAGACGATTCTGACAAAAATACGCTACCACACATGTTCCCGCTGGTGACTCAAAGCGCAACCCTACAAAGGAAATTGCAGGGGAAAATCTAATTATTCTCTTAGGGAAATATAAAGCTCAATGCTTTTATACAACAAATCAGAGTGCAAAAGGAATAAATTATATGGTAGGTGCTTCGAGAGGGTACATACATACCTATTTAAATACGGTAGTGCGTTTGATAAAATACAGGGTGTTTGGTGGATGGTCCGACAAAAAGAAATGACAATTAGCTGGGGTTATTTGCTATACTTTTTCCATATAAACGTTTTGCCTGAAACGACATTCCTGATTCTGAAGACGAATTGAGGGTAGTCGTGGATACTGCCGTCAATTCTCGGCGGTAGATCCGAGTTAATCCAGTCGCCCCGTGACCACGATCGCTGTAACACGGTAGAAAAGTAGGGGAAATAAAACAAAAGGTACGCGATAAATACCCGATAAAATCATTAACTATGTTAACAAATCGCGAAAGCTTAAAAAGTTTTAAGCCCTTACTCTCTGGGTAATTTTCGAATGGATAAACTTCAATGTTTCCCGAGCTAACGGCGCTAGAGTCCGTAGAAAGTCGCAAAGATTTTCGACTCCTACGTCACATGACCTCGTGGTGTAGTTGGTTTGCACATTCCCGTACTGAGGGAAGGATGCGGGTTCAAGTCCCGTCGAAGTCGAAATTTTTTGCGATATTAATTGATTTCTTACATATGAGAGTGTTAAAGTAAAGACTGGAGGATTTCTTCCGTGTGTAGAGTGTGCCTCTCTAGAAATACAAGCCTGCATTATCAGAAAAACAAACTTCTCATATCTATTTATGAACGACTGTCTAATACCAAGGTAAATATCTTATGCAGTCATAGTTGTATGCGTGTTTTCTGTATGATTATAATTCAGGTTGCTCCTAATGAATTGAATAAGCAATTATTCATTCCACATGGACAATTCACACAGCATCATCTAGCCCCAAGCTAAGCAGAGCTTGTGTTATGAGTACTAGATCACTGATATACTTATTACAATAAATTGCTTAGATATTTTCGCTAGTTTCGTGATTTGTTGCGATTTTGTAGCACGATTCCTTACATGTAGCAGCGTTTTTGTCATAAATATATAAAAAATATAATCATAATCACAACCCAACATAGAACCTTCTCATTTCTTTGAAGTCGTTCAAAAATACCCAGACTCAAAATAATTATTTATCTGCAAACATAAACATTTGGCCCGCGGCGAGCATCAAACCCGCAACTCCGAATAACGAAACGGTAAAATTAAGGTGGACTAAGGTGGTTCAGTTGACCTACCTGTAGATTGTTTGCAACAGTCTGAAGTTAGCTCTATTGTTTCAATTTATTAATACTAGCTGCATTCTTACTACCCGTTGTCCTATTACCCGTTTTCCCGTAGGAATGAACCATTTTTCCGCGGTAAAAAGTAGCCTATGTTCACCAAGAACAATGTATGCTTCTAATGGTAAAAGAATTTTTCAAATCTGCCAGTAGTTTCGGAGCCTATTCAATACAAACAAACAAACAATCAAACCTTCCTCTTTATAATAATTATAGTATAGATTACGTTAACTAAACTATTGGAGGAGATAACTAAGTATAATCAAATGTAAACCCATCTACCCGAAACAGCCCAGTGGCTGAACCAATTTAGTTGATAATTGAGCTGAGACCGAGACAATGCAGCTACTCGAGCTCGTAATCTGGCTGGTATGGTTATAATGCTTCAAGATAATAGACACCGACAGGTGGATAGTTGATGAGAGTTGCTGTGTGGTGCTGGCTTATAATTTCCACCACCCCAACTCTTCCCTGAAATCTCTTGAGGAGGCCTTCACCTTCGACCAGAGGGGTTCTTGAGAGAAGGATACCTACCTAAGTGCTAAAACTTATAAATAATAACTTAGAAACCTTAGAATAAACATAGGTCAGGTCAGTGTTTTCAAGTTTTTATGTAACTAATAATTCAAGAAATAGAAGGCTTTTTATTTTATTTTATTTATTTATTAACTCTTCCCGCGGGTGTCGTAAGAGGCGACCAACGGATATCCACCGGGGGCGGGCAGCAGCGCCCCCTGCAAAATAATTCTACCACCGAACTGAAATCCCCACCCGCATGCCCAGTAATTGTAGTTGTAAGTAAAACTATAATATTCATTTCATTTCATTTCAAGCCATTTATTCAGAAAAAAATATTTACATTTTGTTACTTAATACTATTGTTTTGTTACGACATCGAAATTTTGTCTGTTTGCCCTCTTTCGGCAAAGGCCTCCTCCAACCCCTTCCACTTGACTCTATCTCTCGCCAACCTTATCCAGGTTTTTCCTTCTATTTAGAAATAGCAGGAAAAAACTATAATATAATCTTTTGTAAATAGGCAACTCACTAGTTCTTCATATAATACAATCTTTTGTAAATAGGTAACTACCTCACTAGCACTTCATTGGCGCATTCTGACCGCACTCAACTCTCTCCAGAACATCAGCCCACGGCGACTTCGCGGGTCGACTCGGGGATATCATGTCAGAATGTATGCGGTTTTGTAAGCGCGATGTATGAATGTGTGTCTGTATAAAATCTATTTAATTATTTAATCCTAAGAATAAATTTATTCACAAAGAAAATTATACTAGTATTTACAATTGAAACAATTGAGCTAACTGCCGACTGTTGCAAACAGTCTACAGATAGCTCAACTGATCCATATCAACACCAGTCGGAAGCGTCCCAAAGACGCTGGCTGCATTGCCACGCTGTATGGCAATGCTGATACGCTGTGCCAGAAATTCACCAGCTCTCGGGTCACGCGTCGCTTCGACCAGACTAATTAATAATTAAGATTTAATACTAATCTTATATATAAAAATGAAACCCGTTTTCCGTTGTCATGGCATCACGCGTGAACGGCTGGACCGATTCCGCTAATTCTTTTTTTGTTGTGTTTGTTATTGTCAGGAGAAGGTTCTTATGAAAGAAAAAATTAAGAAAGTTGGAAACATAAATTTCCACGGGGGCGAAGCCGCGGGGCGCAGCTAGTCTTATATATAAAAATGAAACCCGTTTCGCGTTGTCACGGCATCACGCGTGAACGGCTGGACCGATTTCGCTGATTCTTTCTTTGTTGTGTTTGTTATTGTCAGGAGAAGGTTCTTATGAAAGAAAAAATTAAGAAAGTTGGAAACATAAATTTCCACGGGGGCGAAGCCGCGGGGCGCAGCTAGTTAATCATAATTGTGTATGTAAGTAGTGTATGTTACCGTGTTAATTAAAGAGAGTAAAAACTGGTTTTTATAATGTCTACGCCGCCGTGCTACACCACCGTGCTACACCGCCGTGCTATGCCGCCGTGCTACGCCGCCGTGCTACACCGCCGTGCTACGTCGTAGCACTTTTGTGAAAGTCGGCCAATGCAAACAATACTAATACTTTAGCTTACTACTTTCATAATTAATAATTTCATCGGGTATTCATCGCGTACCTTTTGTTATTATTTCCCCTACGTTACTTCTTTTACACGTTGAAAACATCCTACTAAATTTTATTTTCATAACGATTGATTTGGCTGATTTGGCTGAGGAACTCAAGAGGCGCAAATATGCAGGTCTCGACAGAGCCTTGCATTTGCTCCCCTTGGAGTCGAGACCCTAGGTCCGTGGGGTACCGAGGCTCTCCAGGGGCTTTGAAAAAATATCAGAGCGTCTGGTCGAAGCGATGGGTCATTCCAGTTTTCCCCTTGACAAATTCCCCTTAAGTGGAAAACTGGACTTTTAAAGATGAATTCCAGTTTTCCCTCTTGAGAATTTTTTTTGATGAAGGGTAAAACTGGAATTTATTTTTGCGATGCGAGACCCGAGAGTTGATGAGTATATGGCGAAGTACATCATTGCCATACTAAACTACTTTTCATCCCCCGAGATGGGGGGATGAAAGAGTATTTTTGCTCTTCGATATCTGAGTGCAAAAGCCGTTTTTATCCGCTAGAGAATAAAGTAAAATTGAATTTAGAACATCGAGTGCACTACGTTTGTGATTCAAAACCTATTTACTTCAACCTCCATGGTGCCGAATTTATCATACAACCTTTTATAATTTGTTAAAAACTCAGACTCCGAACCTTCTTGGTGTACTTTTTATGACCAGCCAAGAAAGCCAATTAAGGCTTTATGCGTGCCATTTTTTTATTTTGCATTTAGTCATTTCCTCGCTGGTGGGATGAAAAGTTACGTGTTGCACTCGAGTACAAAGATTTTTCACCTCGTCTTCTTTTCCCTCGCTAATGCTCAGAGTTCTAATTTTTTAATCACTCGCTACGCTCGTGATTCAATTTTTGAATTCTTCGCTTGCTCGGTCGCCAAAATTGAGCACCCGGTTAAAAAGCAACTTTGCACTCTTGTATAACAAATAACTATGTATAACAAAACTAGGCTCTTAAAATACAGTACTTATAGAGTAAAAAATACTTACTTATTTTGTGTAAGTAGTAATAAAGCAGTAAAGTAAATTAGTACTTATTTTAACCCACAATATGTGGCAGTAATTATAAAATATTCCGATTGCAACATCATTGTAGAATCATCATGTAGAATCATAATCATCGTCTGAACTTCACACGTTCAATGCCACCACCATAGAGTAAAAACTCGCTGCTGTCTCAGCAGAGGGATAGTGTCATTCAACAATTTGACAATTTGTGTAACCAAAAACCGATCCATGTGTGTTTTGACAGCTCGTAAATACAGTGCCCTCACTCACACATTCGTATGATTGAATGTTGCAAGTGAATAGCATTTTCCCTAAAAAATTGGGTAACTGAAGCAAAGTTCCCATTAAGAAAATACTAAATTGTTTTTATCACCTACCTTTTTATTTTTGATATTACATTATTTAAATTTACTGAAGGTGTCAATAGTTTATTGTCAAATAGAAAAAATCTAAAAAAAAACTATGAAAATCCATTTCCATCGTCGTTTTTTTTTTATTTTACGAAATATCAGCCGGTACCTATGGTTACTATCATTCTACCTAGGTCAAACGACAAAAAGATTTTACTCCAAGTCTGCAAAATAAGATCGGCTCCGATCATTTTCGGAACAATAATTTAAAATAGACGGTCAAGTGCGTGTTTGGCCACGTGCAGTGTAAGTAGTTGCACGGTTCATGGCCTATCTAAACCAACTTATTTACCTGTTTTACACATACCTACCAAAGTACATTTTTTAAGTTGATTAGGATGACTATTAGGTAGGTACTCAACTAGTAAAGCATACTAAAGCTGTGTAGTTTTCCTTTTAAAATCACTCCACCTACTACTAGCATATTTTTCACAAATAATAATGCCCAACTTAGACAAATTACAGCATTCTAGTACTAATAGTCTCTGGACTAAGCTGCGGACGGATCGACGAACGTGGTGAACTATAAGGGTTCCTTGTTGTCTACGGAACCCTAAAAAAGAACATGTGCACGTGCGAGTATTGCTACAGTTATGGTGATGGGATGGATTGCAATTTTAAATTTGAGTTTATTGCATTTGCTCCCCTTGGAGCCGAGAGAGGTCTAGGTCCGTGCGGTATCGAGGTTTTCCGGAATTTTAAAAGTATCTGAGCGTCTGGTCAAAGCGGCGGCGCGGGACCCGAGAGCTGGTGAGTATTTGGAGCAGCGCACCAGCATTGCCATACAGCGGGGCAATGCAACCAGCGTTACGGGGACGCGACGACTGGTATTGATATCGATAAGTTAAGCTGCCTCTAGATTGTTTGCTACAGGCTGCAGTTAGCTCAACTGTTTCAATTGTGAATACTAGTTCTAATTGTTTCCATTCATTGATTGTAATTTTCTTTGTAAAATAGTAATTTGAGTTTACATCTTGAATCTACTCAGAATATCGTCGAGTGACTGAAAATTCTAGAACTGTGATATTCCGCGTAGTTTGATTCCTAAGTCCTAACTTGAGGGAATTCCAACCTCTCCTCAACTATTTTTATATACCTAAGTACTAAGTAACCAAACCTGGGTATTTTTTTCCCAGTGCATAGCAACATTTTCACGAAAATGGTGGACGAAATTTTTAAATTTATTTATGAATTCTGATGACTATTTTAGGCAAAATTACAAACGGAATATTAGTACTTACCGGTGGAATGAGATATTTGCGGTATTATTTTTCCGGTTACTGGTGTTTAAACATCCTTGCACCGCACAACACATCATTTTTATATTTTTATGTGGGAGCTGCTTTCCGTCTCATTTGAAGTATTGTAGTAACGGCTCAAAATGAAAATTGCGACGGTCCGTCGCAATTTTTTAGACTTACCTCGTTTGTGTCAACTATCATTCTAAGTCTTCTTCTTCTAAGGCCACCACGATTTTCATTATTTTTTACCGGATGTCGCGTACATTTCACGGTGTACGTCATCGGCACTGGAATCAAAATTGAATGGACACGCCACGCGCGTTCACTGGCATTATGTAAAGGTACCTAAATTTTATGTTTTGTTATTTTTCCGTCGTCTTCATTTACATTTTGTGGGTTGAGTCCATTCTGCTGAACAACATCTAATTATACGTAGGTAGACTGATATGAATGATAAACAATAGTGTTCCAAATTGCTCGTCAAAAATCTGGGCGGTGCAAAGGTACTCTCGCGGATTTGTTTTCTGGAATTGTGGTGCGTTTACTTTATTCCAGTCTTGTAAGCCAGTCAGACTATATAAGTAAGTAAGGAAGGTTGATTTTTAGGGTACCGCACCCAAAGAGTCTTAGCCTATTACTAAACTTCGCTGCCCTTTTGGTAATCTGTCAGCGAGCTGTATCTCAACAAGCGTAATAGGGTGATAGTTAAAATTTTGTATTGAATCGCAGCGCTTAAACTACTTTTCTGATTTTGATGAATGTCGAACCATAAGAGTCCGGTTGACATAAACTACATTTAAGATTGATGGTAAAAGTAAACACACCATAATGTGTCATACTAAAAAGTGAATCTCTAATTTTCTTACTAAAAGAATTAAACATAATAATTCCTTTTAGCGCTAGCCATCATTACTAGCACATTGTAAAGAGGGCATCGCGGACGCTGATACTCCACGTCACCCATCAAGCGATTACGAGTCTTCTCCCCAAGACGAGCGGTTGGCTTTTGATTGTATTAAATTTGCGAAAACCAACAACCAAATGAAACCAACTACTGCATTATTCTGCGTTGAAAGTAACTGCATTTTGAGTTTTATTCTTTCCCCAATAAATACGGGAATTGTTTGAGTGGGTAATGGTGGCAAAGCTTGTACATTTCCCGGACGTTTAAGCAGGGTGATGGGGGTTTGGAGGGTGGAAAGGGGGGTTGGGTGGGTCGAAAGGGGGGTAACATGTGGTGGTTGATAATAGCGAAACCAGCAGAAATGTTGAGATAAATTGATAAAGTTGTCTGTACTTAATTTGATGCCATGATTGTGGGAGCGTAATGGACTTTATGATAATGTGGATAAGGGTACATTGAATTAGATGGATTTGGATTGTTTTTTTCCTTTTGGCTTTTTAGGAGATTTGGCTCTAAGGAGGTTATTACCTTCTTAATGTAAGAATTAGGCGGAGGTTCTTACCTGCCTAATGTACTAGGGTATTTTGGTAATATTTTAAGACGGAAGAAGAAAATATTTCATTTGAGGTGTTTGCTTTTCTTTTCTAATATTATTTGTGTCAAATTTCAAAGAATTAGCAAGCTGCAGTGGCAGTGAGCCAGACGTATTTCGCGAAGAACCGGCCCAACAGTGAGGTTATAAAAAAATTCATGCCTTACCCTCGACAACTATTTTTAATGTAAAAATAGTTTTCCAACTTTTAAGCTCTTTCTAGCCCAGGTCATGACTTTTACGAAGTTTTTTGACGTGACAACGTCTTATAATTCGATAGAGCCGGCTGCACGCACGAAAAAACATGACGTCATGCGGCGTTACCTCGCTCTGAGGCGTTCCATGTAAGGCTTGAAGTGCAAGCGAGAGCGCTCGACATCCGTCTCTCTCCTACTTGAGTGAGCGATGCGTCTGCGTTGTCACGTTCAACTATCGTCAGTAAACCGACTTTACAGACAACCAATATTTTTTTTTTCCAGAAATGTACCACGCTTACGACGCTCAGCGCGTCCAGCATCTTTATGAATCGGACTATCCAAGAAGAGTTGCTTTCTGTGAAATTATGCTGCTGAGATCTCAGGAAGACACAGACTTTTTCGACAAGATTCTAGAAGACAAGACGCCAACGAGTCTCGATTTGAGAACTTAAATAATCATAACTTGAAAACTACGAAAAATCGGGGAAACATGGGGTATTTTCGGGTACCCCCGGGGGCGACGCATTCATTTTGTTTATGACGTCACTGTTTCGTCCACTCTTGTCTGATGATGATTATTTGTGTGTATGCAAAATAAAATCTTTATCTTGCAGTAGGTACTTAATTCGTAAACAATCTTCAAAACGTTCATTCAAAATTAAACTGAAAAGCGTTCACGCTTCGCGAATAAAACGAGCATTTGATGACCCCTGTGGCGCAGCGGGCGAAGGTCTGCCTGCGACGCAGGAGGTTGCGGGTTCGATTCCCGCCTCGGGACAAATGTTTGTACGATCTGCAGACATTTGTCAAAGGCGTTCTGGATGTTCTCTATGTATAATAAAAATATCTATCTATGTAGTGTATTGTATTAAGTATATCAGTTATCTAGTACCTACCCATAACACAAGTTCTGCTTAGCTTGGGGCTAGATAATGCTGTGTGAATTGTCCAGCATTATTTATTATTTATTTATTTATGAACAAAAGCTTTTCACAAATAGTTAGGAATATGAATTCAAATGTAAACAAGAACTAATCCATAAACTTTTTGATTGGATTACAAAGGTTCTGAACACTGAATTGGTTATTCGTAGAAGCCCCAGAGTTGCTAGTAAATTATAACATGGATAAAGTTTTAATCCAATTTACGAAGGCTTAACCACGTTGTTTTCTATTACTGTTTGCACATGTGCTTAATGTTGCTAAATTAAGCACTAACATAGTTTAATAATCACACTTATCATATGTATTCGAAAGTTTCGATGTTTAGATGTATGGATGGATAGATGGATGGATGTTTGTTACCTCTTCACGCCAAAACTACAGAACGGATCGGGCTGACATTTTGCATACAGGTAATTCTAATCCTGGAATCAATCATAAACTAATTTTTATCCCATAAATCAGTTCCCATGGGATAGAAATAACCTCAAAACGTTTCCAAAGAAACAAAGAGTGCGAAGACACGGGCAGAAACTAGTTCTGTAACGAGGGGCCAGATGGGGTAGCAGTAAAAGGCATCTTTTCACCGAGACGCGGTTTATTTACAGAGAGGGAACGTGGTTACAAGGGGTCCCGGGTGGACTTTGGAGCGGATGGCCATTTTGGTCAAACGTATCGGTTGCCGGGTAATCCGAGTCTCACCTCAACGATAGCCAAACTTAGCCCAAATACTACCAATTCCAATAGCCGAGTGTTCCGGAATATTTGGATTGGGTCCCTAGGATAGGTCCGGTCTAGTATGACTGAATGTTGAAATGTGCATATTCCAGAAAGAACAATTCTTAAAATGTACTTTTCCCATAATGTCTGACTGAAATTCCAAAAGACTGATTTGTGTAATGTCTGAATTCCGAAATAACTTATGAATTTGGTACAGTCGTAAAAAAAGTAGACATGAGAACAAATTTTACAAAAGTTATATGAACTACAGCCATGCGTTCTTGTCAGCGCGATCTAGCGCTCGTCCACTTTTAGTAGCGACATCTAGTCCTGACACGGCCCGATTTGTTTGCGCTCTTGGCTTCTAGTGTAGGTTGATGAGATTATGATTGATACGCGTTACAGTTCAATATACATATAATTATTAAACTTGTTTTGTAGAGTGGAGAACCAAAAAGGCCCTATTTTGCTTAGGACTTAGCTTAATTTTTCAATAGGATTTGGTACATACAGGCGCTTCTATCGTGCGGACAGGGAACTACGCAAATCTCATACAAAAATGAGACGTGACGATCACGTCTCGTTATTAACGTCAAATAGACTTATCCCTGCGATTCAGCATTCTCAAATCTGTCTTAGATACCCAGGTATAAAAAAAAAAATTGGTTGTCTGTAAAGTCGGTTTACTGACGATCGTTGAACGTGACAACTCAGAGCGAGGTAACGCCGCATGGCGAGGTAACGCCGCATGACGTCATGTTTTTTCGTGCGTGCAGCCGGCTCTATCGAATTATAAGACGTTGTCACGTCAAAAATACATATAAATATAAAGCCTATTTTTAACTACTATTTCGCTCGCGGCTTGGTATTGGTTATTAGAAAGTAATATTTGATAAAATTAAAAACATGTTCGATTCAGTTTAGAATGTTTAATCTAATTACAAAAAAATAACATTATGTTGCGTCTGCGGTGAGTTTCATACACTGTTTTAAATTATCAACAGCTTTATTATCTGCTTGTCTCTTTATTTTATTTATTTTATTTTAATTTATTTGGGAAACATACAGTTAATATAGACTAAAAAAATATATACTTAACTAACACTTAAACCAGCAAAGTTTCCACCATTAAATGAACAATAACAAAAAACAGACAGTTCAGAGATCAATGTGTAACTAAGAAATAAAAAAAAAGCTATCTCAAACATAAGAAGAAGAACTAATCTAAGTAACATAAAAGGAAAAACTAAAAAAAAAATAACTAACTCATATCATAAAATAAATAACTCTTCATAAAGCAATATACGTCAAAAATCAATTTTCTCACTTTTCTATGTAAAACTTTTGTGCGCTATGGTATTTTGACAAGAAACGTGGCGTGGACACAACGCGGACCAATAGCGCACCGGCAGGCATGCGGCGCGGGACCCGCCCGCCCCGCTCCCCACCGCATACCACCAAATAGACCTATAAATCGCCTCTGTGCAGCTTGACCGCCAGCGTTCTTTTTACATGACGCGAATTATCTTTTAAATTAATAATTTCGGACCGGTCTACGGTAGACTCGAACGAAATGCACATCAAATTGAAGAGCGTAAAAAATTTGTCGATCCGAGTCGACAACTTATAGGCGGAAAATTCGGATTATCGAGTAGTTTCAATATGAAAATGAATAAATTGCTTAAAAAATTGTAACGGCGTTGCAAAGTATAAACTAGTTGTGGGTCGTTGACTGTTTTTGCGTTAACGAAACGAAACCGTTTTCTATAAACGGTCAACCGGTTAAAAAACCGGTTGACGTTTTTAACAGGTTTGTCGAAACGTTAACTGTATTGCACTAGTAGTGTTGACGCGTTAACGTCTAAAACGGTCAACTTGTGGCAAATCCTGTTGACGTTTTTAACTGGTTTGTCGAAACGTAAACTGTAGTGCCTTGTCATTCCGGCATTTTGCAAATTGTTTTTTACTTTTTTTACATTTGAACTACTTAGTATTATTTATTTACAATAAAACACTGTCCTTATTTGCCATAAATATCCTAAATTATCACTAACTTTCACTACCTATACATAATAAAATAATTATTAAACTTGCGCGCTAAAAAAGCGTTGACCTCAACGTGTCACATAAACAAACTACTTAAACGAATGAAAATAATTTCCCTGTTTTTCTTGGTCAGTCAGAAGGCCGGCGCGCGGCGCACGGAGCGCTTAGCTCCCGGAATGAACAAACATACATTCATCTCTTTCACTCTCCAACAATCTTAAGCTGTCGACTACTGCGGCGTCTCGCTCGCTCGTGTACAACGTGTTTTACTTTTACCTAGCGGTTCGAAGCTCGTTCGTTCATTTTCGGATGGTGTTCGTTCGTAAGGTGTTTTTAAAGTTCAATCTTCCATGTAACTTGTCCGTCAACGAACGAGATAGTATGTCAACGTCATAGTATGTCGTTGAATGAAATAATAAGTTGATTGAATCAACTTGTTTCGCGGAAAAGAGAAGACGGTTGATTCGTTTTGTCCGTCAACGAACGAGAATGTGTCAACGTCATAGTATGTCGTTCGTTGAATGAAATAATAAGTTGATTGAATCAACCTGTTTCGCGGAAAAGAGAAAACGGTTGATTCGTTAAATGTAGAAAAGCTGTTTTTTATAACAGTTCGTTGATTCAACGCTCACTCCTAGTATAAACATGTCTATGGTTCGGTCTTGGTACCGTGGACGGAAGAAATCGCTCCCCAGGGTATATAAATACTCCTTGATCGTAGCTTGGTACATATACAGGGTGGAATTTTGTAATACCACCTGGAGGGAAAGTACTTTTAATACTGTAGATAGAAAATTTTACTCAAAGAAAACATTCCTTTAATTTTGAAAAGAAAGAAAACTGCATTCAAAGATTTTCGAAAATTCGCTTGCCACACCCGGGAATCGAACCGACTAAAATCTGTAAAAATTACACCCTGTATTTTTATTGCATAGATCGGTCGGGTCAATTATGAGGATGAAATCTCTCTAACAAACTTAATAAATTAAATGAAAGGAAAACCATGAAATCTTAAATTATTTTGATTATTTACAATAAAAAGTCTACTAACGAATTAGTTGCTCAAAATGGGCTCCATTTTCTTGGATACACAAATTTATTCTTCTAACGAATTCATTTCTAGTAACTTTTAATAACGTGTTGTGGTGAATATTATAAATCGTATGCTGAACTTCAACTCTCAACTCGTTTACATTCGCATAAGATTTTATGTAAATTAGATTTTTTACATATCCCCACAAAAAAAAAATCTAAAGGGGTGAGATCTGGTGATCTCGCTCGCGATCTGATTGTGCCGTTGGTACCAATCGAGGTAGGTATTTCAATTTCAATCGTCTTATCTAAATATTAATTCGTCATTTTAATGGATAAATGACGTCAATGATAATTATTAAATACTGACACAAGTAAACAGATGGATCTTTAAGTTAAAGTGCCTTAACTTGACTCATTCAATTTATAATTTAAGATTTCCTGGTTTTCCTTTCATTTAATTTATTAAGTTTGTTAGAGAGATTTCATCCTTATTATTGACCCTAACGATCTATGCAATAAAAGTACAGGATGTAATTTTTACAGAATTTAGTCGGTTCGATTCCCGGGTGTGGCAAGCGAATTTTCGAAAATCTTTGAATGCAGTTTTCTTTCTTTTCAAAAATAAAGGAATGTTTTCTTTTAGTACAATTTTCTATCTACAGTATTAAGAGTACTTTCCCTCCAGGTGGCATTACAAAATTCCACCCTGTATAGTGATCTGTGGTTCGGTCTAATTTCTTTGAATGAAAACTCTTTGCTCTTAGATTGAGAAATCATAATATGTATAATAATAGTAATAGTAGTATTTTATTGCACCCGTGCGAAGCCGGGGCGGGTCGCTAGTCGTACATATTTAATGAAGATGTCAAGCAGATAAATCTAATTATAATTGAAACCTTATTCTTATAACAGCAAAGACCTTTTTGCGGCTAAATAATTCACAGGCAAGGGAACTAATTAAATACTCAAAGCATTTGCGAGAAGCCAAAGCAAATCTTTGCGTAGGAGAACAAACGGAAAGTTGGCAAGTGAATTATAAAGGGGGGTCAGTTTCATCTTCTGAAGAACGATGAGTAGAATCTGACGTACAATAACATGGAATAAATTAACTTTTGACGTGACAACGTCTTATAATTCGATAGAGCCGGCTGCACGCACGAAAGAACATGAAGTCATGCGGCGTTACCTCGCTATGACGTCATGCGGCGTTACCTCGCTCTGAGGCGTTCCATGTAAGGCTTGAAGTGCAAGCGAGAGCGCTCGACATCCGTCTCTCTCCTACTTGAGTGAGCGATGCGTCTGCGTGGACAGCTGCTATACTATAGTACATTTACATGTTTTGATCGAGTATCAAATGCTACCATTCCATCAGTATTTTCTAAAGACGTTGTCACGTTCAACTATCGTCAGTAAACCGACTTTACAGACAACCAATTTTTTTTACATCTTTATTCACAAAGAAAATTACAATCCAATAATATAAATAAGTTAGAACTAGTATTTATAATTGAAAGAATTGAGCTAACTGCAGACTGTTGCTAACAATCTACAGGTAGCGCAACTGATCCATATCAATACCAGTCGTCGCGTCCCCGCTACGCTGCTAGCTGTATTGCCACGCTGTATGGCAATGCTGATGCGCTGTGCCAGATACTCACCAGCTCTCGGGTCACGCGTTGCTTCGACCAGACGCTGGGATATTTGTTTTAAATTTTTTTTTTTTTTATATTTTATAAGTAACGCCGGACAATTTATAAACAGCGTCATCTAGCCCCAAACTAATCAGAGCTTGTGTTATGGGAGGTGTTTATTTATTTATTAATATTAGGGGATCAATCAGCACAAAATACAATAAAATATATATCACCCACACATCGCTTTTATAGCAATTTGTAGGTGATATATTTATACATTATATTACACAGATAGGCATTTTTTTTAAACATAGAAAACAGACAAATAATCGGGAAATTATTAATGAAATATTTATCAAGGCTGAAATCGAATATGCAACTTCCTGCGTCGCAGGCGGACCTTCGCCCGCTGAGCCATAGAGGTCGTCAAAGTAAAAGCTGGTCACCACCATGGGACTCGTTTCGGTTCAACCAGAGGTTTTCACTTTAGCGAGGATCGTGTTCATAAGCAAGATAAGGAGATTACTTTATACAGGGAAGAGGGTGCCACGTAACATATGGACTTAGCCGAAAGGGTCTGGACCCCGAGGGGATCAACATGTGAATAACAATTTTTATATTTCGAAAAAGAACTTATACTTACTAATATTTTTTGATAATACGTAAGTGTTTTTTTCTTCATATTCGTGTTCTTTTATACACACTCTTGCGTCTCTTGTTTAACATTATAATATATAATATATTTCAGCGTCTTGGGGACGCTTCCGACTGGTGTTGATATGGATCAGTTGAGCTATCTGTAGACTGTTTGCAACAGTCGGCAGTTAGCTCAATTGTTTCAATTGTAAATACTAGTATAATTTTCTTTGTGAATAAATGTTGTTATTTGGTATATATTTCAAAATTAATGTTTTTGCTTGTTTTACAGCGAAACCAGTGTTTCGGCACGATATTATAACAAAAAAAGGATGCTCATCCTTTGAAATTTCAAAACTATTATAATAATGTAAGTACACGTGAAAGATGACGAATGTGAAAAAAGTCTCATATTTTTTTTCGTTTACTCTCTGTAGATCCAGTGATCAAGATCCATTTGGTTCCATTAAGAAAACTTTTACTCTTTAGATCCATTTTTGATGATTTGGTTCTAACAAGAACTTTTATTATCTGTAGATCCAATAATCAAATTTATTTTGTTCCAGTGAGAATACCTTTTGTCTTTAGATCCAATTTTGATGATTTGGTTCTAAGAAGAACTTTTACTTTCTGTAGACCCAATGATCAAGATCCATTTGGTTCCAGTGGTAATACTTTTTATCCTTTAAATCCAAAATTAATTACTTTGATCTAACAATAATTTGTTCACTCTGATTAAAAAGTTCTTGCTTTGCTTCGGGCTGATTCTAGATGAATCGCTTTTAAACAAGATCCGTCAAGTGCGAGTGTAACTCGCGCGCCGAGGGTTTCGAAAATATGCCAATTATACAAATATGCACCTACCCAACGGTTAGACTTGGCTATTTAGTTCAAACTGAAATTTTTTCGACCTAATTCAAAATATTTCAAAAAGTATGACACCGACAAAAATTTCAAAACCTGTTTTGAAATGTACAAACCGATACCTTTCATTTGATATCCCATTTGCTCCCATAAGTCTCATTTAAAATGTCAACATCACAATTTGTACTGAAAATATTCATTTTCATTTTTCATTTATTTTTTAGGAATGGTGCAGGAAATGTATTATTATTTTAATAATTTCATCACCCCCTTTCGACTAGTACACCGGTTTCGTGGCATACTGTTTAAGCTCCTCCTTACTAACACACACACATGCTTACTTTTGGGCTAGACGATGCCTTGTGGATTGATCAGCTATTTACATTTATTTGTTTCGTATAGATTATTCCAGCACATTTATGCCACAAACTTGAATTTTATCAGTAAGTATCGCACAAAACGCACAAAGATCATAAAATGAACATGGTGTAGGTACCAGGCGTACAGACATAAAAGGAGCTTCCGCCATGCATACAAAGCTGTAACAATCGAGGCGCAACACAATGATAAGTGTCCGTCCCTTTCACTCGCGCGACGTGGGTATAATGCTGTCTTGCTCGCTGACACGTCCTTCCTGGGGTATTATGGAACTAGGGACAGCTGATCGTATCGCGATTCAGTGCGCTGAATGGATCTCAGACGTCAATGGGTATCTCTATCAATTGTTCTGAGAGAAATGTGAGAACTACGGCTGTGAACAAGTTTGCTTAGTTAAAGTTTTATTTTTTCATTTTTCTTACTTGAGAGATAAACATGTGTTAATAAATAGAGACTTCAGGTATGTAAGATGCCGTTAATGTGATAAGAGTATTTTTATGTTATTTAATGCTTGCTGGGTGACAAACGTGCCAAAAAAAAATTACGCGCAAAATAAGTGTTTCAACCGTCCCAGTCTCATAAGTCAGTATAAGATGACGGTTGACAATTATTTTATTCTTAAATTGTCAACCTTCACTGTATTGCTTGCAGGGTGACGGTTGACACGACTTTTGTAGGTCTGAATGCCCCTTAAGGGGGAGACCAGAGACATGGTTGGTAAACCGTCTCAATACAACCCCTATATACTAAATGTATTATTTATCGCATATATTCGATATACATATCTTACTATTGTGATACATTTGAAGCGCACAATTCATGAAACCGTCAATCAAAACAACTACAGTTACAATGAACTTGTCAAATAACACGAAACATCATGAATATTCAGCGAACCAACTAGTAGGTACCGTTGGAAATGCGCAGTCGTAACTGTGAATTTGAAATGAATTGCATTTCACAAAATGTGAAAATAGCAATGCGATTCTGCAGTGGAAAATATCTAGTGAGCGGTTGAAGCGGTTGAACATTTTTGCTAGTATTATGAGATAGTGTGTATAGGCACACACACACAACCACAAACGAGCAAACACAGAATATTACTGGAACTGATATGGAATTTATTGAAGTGACAACGTCTTATAATTCGATAGAGCCGGCTGCACGCACGAAAAAACATGACGTCATGCGACGTTACCTCGCTCTGAGGCGTTCCATGTAAGGCTTGAAGTGCAAGCGAGAGCGCTCGACATCCGTCTCTCTCCTACTTGAGTGAGCGATGCGTCTGCGTTGTCACGTTCAACTATCGTCAGTAAACCGACTTTACAGACAACCAATTTTTTTTTTTTTTTAGTTCCGTAAGAATAACAAGTAGGCGGCACGTAGTCATACTTGATCTTTGCAAGTAGGTAGGTACCTATCTCTAAAAATTTAAAAATGAGTTTTTATAACGCATCCCGACCTACTTCAATTCGATACAAATTGTGAAAAAAAATCGACGGGAAAAGTCAACGGGACATTTACCATAATTTGAGTTTTGAGTTATTCCGTGATCATGGCGCATGAAACTGTGACGAAATATTGGAAAGCTCAAAACTCCATTCATGAGTATTAATTATTTGTACAACAAGTGGGCAAATGATTTTTTGTTGAGCGGGCCGATATTAAATCCCGACCTAGCGAACCAGTCTAGATTAAAGTCATGAGCGTAGCGAGTGGGTCTAAAGTAGACTGCTGAGGTAGCGAGGGATTCAAAAGGCACGAAACGACAAATATTTTTTAACTCGAGATAAACATACAACTTTTCACCACGACCAGCGAGAAAACATTTTGTAATTTATAAAAGAGATCGAATGTCAGAAACTCATTTTGGTCATCAACCTTGAAGGGTAAAAATGCTACAAACCTCTTCTAAACCGCAAACGGACGAATTTTTTTTTATAATGGTTGCGTTGTCCCGAATTCAAACTTTTTTCAACATGTTGAATAATATTCTTTATTCCACCTGTGAGCAAAACCCGATTTTTCGCACTGTATTTGAGCAGCTAAGTTTTCAAGCGAGGGTGGTGAAAATATATTTTAAAGGGCTACGTATATGCTTCTACAGTTTTGCTCTAACTCCAAAAATAAAAACTAACAGGCTAAAGGTTTCATCGTCGCTTCTTTACTTTAGTCTTCATACCGAAGCGACTGAAATAAAATGTATGGCTTTATTTCCGTGTCAGTGTTTAATTTTATAATTTGACCTTACTTACCTAAATTTATTGAATTTATGGAAATTAGGAGTTCTTGATTTGATTCGATATCCCGTTGTTAATGACTTTATAACTTTATTCACAAAGAAAATTATAGGTACTAGTATTTACAATTGAAACAATTGAGCTAACTGTGACTGTTGCAAACAGTCTACAGATAGCTCAACTGATACATATCAACACCAGTCGGAAGCGACTGACTTTATTGTTAATAACCGTGGTGGGTTTAAAAGTTTTAATAAAATGGAAGCCGTATTACTAAGCATCACTACATCTCCGTCTGTCACAAGCCTCAAGCTTTTATTTAATTTGCTGCAAACGTAAGTAAGAACGTGGTACCATAACAAATCTTAGAAGCGCGACTGCGCTTAATTTTTCCCGGAATAATTAAATAAATAAGTAATGTTGGAATTCACACAGCATTATCTAGCCCCAAGGTAAGAATACCTGCTGAAGGACATATTTTGCACGACCACAACGCACAAAACAAATAACCTGTTGATCACTGAGACATCCACACACCTCTAGAGGGTCGTGACGTGACGCGATTATTATGGTTTCCGCTGAAAACCAGCGCTGGGTGCATACATCTGTGTGTCCCCAGCACAGTGCTGAGCGAAAACCATGTTTGACTTGAGCTCTGCTACGCACAAAATTTAAATTTAGTTCTAAGTTTTGTGTAGTAGTTCGTATCTACATAATATACAAATAAAATATATCATTTCATTTACATCTCTGAATTTGTGCTTGCTGTCCGTCATGATGAAGTCAATCTCATTTTTAGTCACAGTGTAGGCTTTGCCATGTCCACTTCCTTTGAAGCTGGTTCCTAAAGAAAGAGTTCATTAAGAACAGCCACTCTTTCTCAAGGAAGTTGACAATCATTTGCATTTGTGGTTTCTAACTCCATAACCATGCGGGCCTATTCGGGTTTTGTTGCCAGTCTGGGTTCCCACCTTGCCGTTAAAGTCTCCCATAACAACGTTGAAGTGAGCCTTTGTGATCATAAGTACCAACCCTGTATACTGTGGTTGACAGCACTTAGTCCTGAGGGCGCTGCGGTCACGTCAAATGATGCACTCCACTCCATCCATCAGATCAGTAATGAGGTTCCGCCGCGCTGCCAATTTGCCTTTGAAAGTGCTGTTAGATACATTGAAAATGCCAGGGTAGATGTGTAGTGAATTCCTAGACTCCTAGTCCCATTTTAATAGGCTAAACGTAAGCGCACCTCTAGCTATGATATCTTAGGTATTTATTCACATCGTATAGGTACCTACATATTTGTTAGTAATTTTATAACTAAACTAGCTGCGCCCCGCGGCTTCGCCCGCATGTTTCCAACTTTCTTAATTTTTTCTTCCTTAAGAACCTTCTCCTGACAATTACAAACACAACAAAGAAAGAATAAACGAAATCGGTTCGTGCGTTCTGCAGTTATAGCGTCAGAAAGGAAAACCCGACTTATTTTTATATAGTACTAGCTGCGCCCCGCGGCTTCGCCCCCGTGGAAATTTATGTTTCCAACTTTCTTAATTTTTTCTTTCATAAGAACCTTCTCCTGACAATAACAAACACAACAAAGAAAGAATTAGCGAAATCGGTCCAGGCGTTGTTGAGTTATGCGCTTACCAACACATTTTGCGATTCATTTTTATATTATAGAGAAGATAGAATATTGATAATTTTATAAGTTTTCTTGTTTGTTAGATACTCTTAGTTTACTTAGTTGTACCTCGTTGTTAAGCCGTGTGGTGCCGGCTTAGAACTTGCACCACGCCAACTCTTCCCGCGGGTGTCGTAAGAGGCGACTAAGGGATATCCACCGGGGGCGGGCAGCAGCGCTCCCCGCAGAACAATTATACCACCGAACGGCGATCCCCGACCCGCATGCCGAGCGTGGGGATAACGGGCATTACCCCCAAGAGATAACAGCTAATAAGGCGCTTATCAGGGGGAGGCCTGCGTTCAGCAGTGGACCAATATAGGCTGTTGAGTTGAGGTGAGGACAGAACTTCTTTCCATTCCTCCTCCGCAAGCAAGCAGTCTTGTTATTTTACTATAAAAACTTCCGTAGTTTGACGAATTCTCACATCCCTCACTCACCCTGATGAAGTCCCTCGTTAAGGGAAACGTTGGTGTTCTTCCAACACAAAATAGGTTCGTAGTTAACCCGCTTACATTCATAATGAGGTCTTGTTATTCTAAATGCGAGGACACATAAACGGTTATTTTATTATGTACCTTAGTTTATTAAGTGTGTAAAACTGTTTGTTCTCCGAATACAACAAAAAATACAAATTACTCCAAGCATTTTTACACCGTACAAAAATAATAGGGGTTGACACCCCTGACTACTTCATTACTAGTCTAAAAGCATCAAGACATGACTGTCTTGATACTTTTAGATTAGTAATATCTATTTCAGCTACCTACTTCTTTCGGATTATGTCTTATGGTATACTGCTGTGGGGTAACGCTGCAGATATTAACACCGTATTTGTGCTGCAGGAGAGGGCTGTTTCAAAATCAAAATCTAAAACTCTTTATTTCCATAAATACAATAAATGTACACTTAGAAAAGGTCAAATTATATAACTAAGCACTGACACGGAAATAAAGTGATATTTTTTGATTTCTGTCGCTTCGGTATGTAGACTAAAGTAAAGAAGCGACGAAGAAACCTTTAGCCTGTTAGTTGTTATTTTTCGAGTTGGAGCAAAACCCGTCCCAATCTTTTTTATCCTCTAGATAATCTGATATTTTATAGTAAGCCTTTATGCATAGCAAGGTTTTGACAATTTGTTTGAATTTATTTACTGATAATTTTTGCAACTCACTAGGAGTTTTGTTGTAGAAGCGTATACATTGCCCTTTAAAAGATACATACATTAATTTAGTGTAGCCTAGTTGTGGGCACAGTTTGTGAAATCTATGTAGGTACATATAATATGAGAGAATCAGTACGTGATAAATAAGCGTGTTCTATTCATATTAGAGTAGTATTCTAATAAAAGTAGGTAGGGTAACTAATTTTGACGCAAATTTAAATTAGTTGACTCTAGATTGTATTTTGTTTTACAGATACCAAACTATAACTATAGGTTATGCTATAGTTAGGTAAAAGTAAGTAGTACACGTACCTCTTTACTTTGGTCTATTAAATTATAAAAAATATTGTCAATTTGACGACCTCTGTGGCGCAGCGGGCGAAGGTCTGCCTGCGACGCAGGAGGTTGCGGGTTCGATTCCCGCTTCGGGACAAATGTTTGTCGATCTGCAGATATTTGTTCAGTGTGTTCTGGATGTTTTCTATCTATAATAAAAAATATCTATCTATGTAGTGTATTGTATTAAGTATATCAGTTATCTAGTACCCATAACACAAGCTCTGCTTAGCTTGGGGCTAGATAATGCTGTGTGCATTGTCCAGCATTATTTATTTATTTATTTATTAAAAAATAAGCAAGCCTTGTTGACACACGAAATATTGACACACTCTACAGAGATGACATGACACACACTGGGGAAAAGAATAGAACAGAAATCAGTAAATAACTAAGAAACAAGCAAGTTCTCTACAAGACCTCCCCGAGAAAGTTCAACACCTATTTCCCCGCTATTTTGTATTTCACAGTATTTTCAGTATTACCGGCTAGGAAACCGCACAATCCAATTTCCCGGTATCAGGCCAGGTTCTATCCAATAAGGCTCTACTCAGCGGCTTCCTGAGACGTTCCGTTTCTCTGCTGCGGTGCCAATCGGATTTTGTAATAAACAAAACGAATTCGACGACAAGAGCGTAAAATGGAACGGTGCTATAAGTATTATTATATAGACAGAGATAGAAAATGGTAACCAGTCTATTTAATTTCGACCACTGCATGTTATTGTATACTCTTTGGACCACTGCGGTGTTAGCGGCAACAACCATGTGCGCAGGCCATATTATAGTTCACAAGTGTGTGCGCAAACACAAATGCATTGTCTATTCCCTCGTTCTCATAATCCATGGGACACGACCGGGGAGAGATCACCAGTGCTATTCAGACTCTCCGCTACCGAGGGATCAAGATTGTTCAATCAAGACAAAGATTGTTATATTTATCACAATTGTTGTTATTGTAAAGTAGGTATATCATCTTTGCCAATAAACGACTTTATTCTTATTCTTTATTCTTATTCAACTCGGAATCTGACATAAATTCGCGCGAAATTCAAATATATTAGCGGTTTTTCATATTTTCTGCGTTCAACTATTAGTACTCAACTACTAGTAGTTTTCCATAAATAATAAAACTTTTCCTATGAACCTATGTTTTAAGAAATTTCGATTTAGTGCTACTTTTGGAATTATTAATAATATAAGAGCTTTATTACTAAAAATCAACATATTACCAAAACTACATTATATTATACTTTATTGTAACATGGGTTCATGGAAAATGGTTTACAATTAGTGGAAAACAACTTCTCTGATAGTTTAATTCCTTGCAGAACGCAGAAAATATTAAAAACCGCTAAGAGATTTGAATTTCGCGCGAATTTGTGTCAGATTCCGTGTCGATGACTTGGTAGCGGAGAGTCTGAATAACCTTGCAGGCGTAGGAGCTAAGCTGACTCGGGGCTACTACTACGATTTTTTTTTTTTTTTTGCTAAAATAGTAACAGTTATTGTTAGCTGACGTGCCATTAAAGCTCCTCTACAATATCAAAAGGTAACGTTCATTTGTATAAAGTAGGCCTAGCAAAGAATTAGCAGGCTGAAGTGGCAGTGGGCTGGCCATATCTCGCGAAGAACCGACAACCGCTGTACGTGTTCTTGACTGGAGACTGCGACTCGGCAAACGTAGTCTAGGATGCCCTCCGGTCAGGTGGTGAACAGGGAGGACGCTCATTTAGGGAGACCGATGTTCAGCAGTGGACTAATATAGACTGATGATGATGATGATGATAAAGTAGGCCTACCTACATTATTACACCTTATCAGTTCAGGTAGGTACCTTCCTAATCCAAAATTTCGGCCAATACATAGATTATCCGTTATTATAATCTGAGCTCGTATCTCGAGAGCGACTACTTTGCTCTAGTGCCGGCTGTTCATCACGTTCCAACTTTGAAAATAATCATGTAATTGACTGTTCGTATTCTATATTTTTTTAAACGAGATAGTTTTGTTTTTAATTTTAGAAGGCGTCAATGCAGGTCTGAGTTATTTGCAATCGCCAACGCCATTGTTTTTAGATTGTAACTCTAGAAAATGTTTTGTTGTTTCATTTAGGTACCTACCTATCTACGGAAGGTGACGATGCAAGTAGGTCGTCACATTTTTAGGGTTCCGTACCTCAAAAAGGAATCCTTATAGGATCACTTTGTTGTCCCTCTGTCTGTCTGTCGGAACGCGTGGACGTATCGAGTTGAAATTAACGTCAACCTCTTGGAGCCGCGACATAAATAAACGCACTCAAAATTTACAGCCGCTTATGTCCGAATATTTTGAAATTTCCAAGGGAATCACATGCTCACAAAACGTAGTAGGTATACTGTAGGATACTTCCCGTAGACCTAGAATCATGAAATTTGGTAAAAAACACGGTCTTATAGTACATATAAAGGGGAAAATCCAGAAACCGTAAATTTGTAGTATCTTCACAAAAAAATAATTTTTGATTCTCGCCATGGACCAACACCAACAGGGTACCTACTTCCCGTTGATAATTTGGCAAGACACAAGGTCTTACGGAACCCTTAGTGTGCAAGTCCGATTCACACTTGACGTTTTTTTCAATAAGGATGTTATTACTCTGCCCATGACTCTACAATAGCAAAGTGGTTAGTGTCGCCCGAAAAAATCGAGTTTTTTTTTCTATTTTCTAGGTAAGTACTTACTACAAGTAATATAGATAGCAGAAAAAAAATTACCTACGCATATTGTAAGTCATTTGCAATGTGCGTATTGATAAAATATACTTTGAATCAATTGTAGTATTCGAGTCTTGCGACGACGTAATGTCGATTTAAGTAAAAATAACTTAACGAAATAGACTTCAAAACGACAATTGATTCGTCGTTTGTTTTAGCGTGTTTATCGTACCTAGGTAGGTAGGTACTTATCAAAATTACATATCCTAGAAAGTAGAAAGACCCTGATTTTTTTCTCGATCGTAACTTACCACTTTAATAAGTAACCAAACCCAAACCAAACCCAACGTTATTCGTCAAAATATTTTCACTCTTCGGCTTCAAAAATAAAAAAAACCAACTCCAAAATCATCCAGTAATAACGACATCATTATTTATCCCGACAACCGACAATGACAAAGTAATTCTCCTAGAATCATTTCCCTCTATTGTTTTTTCTGTAATATTGAAAAACATTAATTTGAACTGCGAATTCACCCACATTAGCAAACCATTTTTTATCCCTACATCTGTTTTAGACTGTGAAACATCGCGATATGGTATAATTTCCCTTGTTTTTCCGTAGCAGTTAGGTCATTTCTACGGAATAGGACTTGACTTTGATGGATAGGCTTGTGGTCGTTTCGAGGTCGTCTTAGCGATTTTTCTAACTTTTCCCTTGTAAAGTAGACCCCTACTATTTTACCCTTCACTGTCTCATCTAAAAGCTATTAGAAGACAAGGACAGAGAAACTCATTTGAATTTTGTAGAGAGAATGCCTTATTAAGTAGAAGCTAGAGTCTAAAATTCAAAGCAGTTTACGTTGAAAATTGCGAGGAGTCTTTGTACCTAGGTAATTAATTTTCACAAGATGAACTGCTGTAGGTTAGACTGGCTCGTTTACAGAGTACTTATTATTCTACTAAGTAAATATGAACTCAAGTGGGTACTTAGATACCTACTCGTGCTCTGGATAGCTACGTCATCCATCACAGTAAAAATACCTTCTGTTTGAAACCATGTTTTAAACACCATATGTTTGCTCTAGAAAATTGTGGTTTCAATTTCACAGTATAAATGAAAATACAAGTAAGTACCTCAGATACCTATATGAATATAATATAGATTATTAACATTTAGTACAAGTAGTAGTAAGATTTACATTATACTTATACATAAAGTATAGATTTACAAATTAAGGTAGAGACACCGTATCTATATCATACTATGCAAAGTAAGTAGGAAAAACGATAAGCTTAGTTTGGTGAAAGAAGACGAAAATAAACTGCTTGATATACACGTAATTGGCACTCATTATATCGTTTGTATCCTATAAGGTTTGCTGGAAGAGAAATCTTTTAAGATTTATGCTCGCCTTTGCAATTCAGTCAGCCGCAAAAAAAACGTTAATGTAAAAAAATTGGTCTCAATCGACTCTAATTCCCATTACGATAAAATAAAAATTGAAATCTTTGCAAAAAATCACGTTTTCCAACATAAGTTTTTGCAAAAAATCACGTTTCTGCCCAAAGGTCGTAAAATTTTGCTTAACCCTGTGTACCTACATTTTTGATTTTGTATTTACCTGTACTTATACTTATACCTACTTACTTATTAAGGACCTAATGTAATGTAGGTAACCTCCGTTGATGTAAGTAAAATTCGAGAGACTAGGCACGAGCTTCTCGAAAGTGGAACGCTCAAATTAGGTCCACCCACCTCAGTCACAGTCGGACCGGCGCTGCCGGCGTACGTGTTTCGCGTGTATTGTTGTCATATTGCAATAGATTGGAAATAGCTTTAGTTGTAACATAACACAGACCATTTGTTGAGATAGCGCTGGGAGAACGTACCATATCTCCAGAATTTTACTTATATCAATGAAAATGGTATAAAAATTAAGCAAGGGCGTAGTAGATGCATCTAATGGATTTTAATTACAAAGGCCGAGCCTCAATGCTAGGCACGCACAATGGCATGACATTGACAGATGTCAATGCATAATGCAATAAAGGACAGCCTTGGCAGCCATGGGAAAATGGCTATGGGTGAGCTAGTTCCGCGTTTCTAAAGGTTTTTAGAATCGTGTGTGCGCAAAAGTAGATAAGTAGGTACAACAGAATAAAGACATAGATAAATGAGTAGAAAATGCATGGATTTTTTTCATTTATTTGACTTCTATTTATACTTACGTACTTTACTTATATATTTCTATTTGTTTACTTTTCTTCTTGTGTTTTGATTCAAAGTAGGTACCTGCTAAGATATTCTAAACCAGTCTGATAACAGAAAATACTGAAAAAATATAGTACGAACCTTATGCTAACAGACTTACTAGTTATCGATGAAGAAAAACATCTAGCTACATAATAATAAATCGAATTGAATGTTTTTTGACACATTATCAAAGTAAGCCTATCTTGTATTATAACATTTTTGTAGTTACAATTGTTTATTACAAAAATTAAAAGCTGGTAAATGATTAATACTACGTAAATTATTCATGGGCCACAACGAAGCCAAAAATACTGTAACAAATTCTCAAAGATAGTTTGATAAGTTCCTGACCAAAGAACGGCTCTCACCAATCGAATTTTACCGAAGATGGGAGACACATTTCCATTTTCATAGACCCAGGAAAGGGTCACGAGGACCCGTATCGACACAGGTGGATGCTTTGATAGGAAAGAAATAAATTCGAATAAAATATTGCGATATTACGACATGAAGGTCTGAAATAGGGAAATACGCTATTTCAAGTCAGCAAAGATTTAATTGTTATTGAAAATATTCACGGGAATTTATCGTGATTATTTACCTACTTTTTCCAACGTTTCAACAGGCTTACAATCAATACCCGTGAATATTTGCAATAATGTGTTCTGATCGCGTGTATTGAAAAAGATCTAATTATGGTATACAGTTATTTCTATCCCTCAACAGCCTATATTGATCCACTGCTGAACCCAGGCCTCCCCCTGATAAGCGCCTTATTAGCTGTTATATCTTGGGGGTTAATGCCCATAATCCCCACGCTGGGCATGCGGGTTGGGGATCGCAGTTAGGTGGTAGAATTGTTCTGCATGGGGGCGCTACTGCCCGCCCCCGCTAGATATCCCTTAGTCGCCTCTTTCGACACCCGCGGAAAGAGCTGGGGTGGTGCAAATTTTGAGCCGGCACCACACGGCTATTTCTATCCCATGGGAACTGATTTATGGGACAAAAAGCAGCACATTAGTTCGTCATCAATACGTAACGTATGGAAAATTTCAGCCCGTACCGTTCAGAACTTTGGCGTGAAGAAGTAACAAACATATCTACAATTATCCAAATTATCACATTTATAATAGGTAAGTATGGGTTATTCCAGTTTTCCCCCTTGACAAATCCCCCTTAATTAATTTTTTTCGCGTTTCAGTTTTCCCCCATGAGAAAAATTTTTCAAGGGGGAAAACTGGAACGCGAAAAATCGTCGAGGGGGAAAACTAGAATTTGAAAAAAATGAATTCCAGTTTTCCCCCTTGAGGCTAATCTTCAAGGGGGAAAACTGGAATTCTATTTTTTGACTTCCAGTTATCCCCCTTGAGGCTAATCTTCAAGGGGGAAAACCGGGATTCTATTTCTTGACTTCCAGTTTTCCCCCTCAAGGGGGATTTCAAGGGGGAAAACTGGAATAACCCGTAAGTATGTACCTATTACTTTAATGATTCGCTTCATCTTCATTGTCTCAAGCTTAATCTATAATCAAAACAGATCTCAGATCAAAATCACCGCTCGATCCGTTCCGTAAAGATCCGTACTTACGGTACATGATTACGTGTACGTGATTACGTATACATACGTCGACGTAAATCCTCCGTATCTCAGAGTAATGTCTTTTACTTTGCCGTGAAAGCCTCCCGCTTTTGCCTGTGTCACTCTTACGACGCAACGGAAGAAAGGGTTTCATACGATATTCTTTCCTGTACTTTATTTTTATCTATTGGTAGGCATCTACATAAAGGACTACCAAATTACTATCTATTTAGAACTTAATCACAATGAGAGGATATATTTACACTGATTGTTGGAATTGTAAAAACTTTTTCAAATTTACCTTTATGTACCTATTCCGTACCTAATCCGTACTTTCCATTTAGAAATAAAATTACGACTGGGTAAACTTTTTGCTCTCTTAAAATAAACAAATGACGACGCAACTCGATGCGTTTGTTTTATTTTTGAATTCTTTGCAAGGTCGAAAACAATAGCCGTCAACGGAAGGCAGAGTACCCAGAATTGCCACGTTGAATGACAATGCTGATTCGCTGACCGAAATAAAAGCCAGCATTCCGATCACCTTATATTTTTTCTCACATAGAAAAAACTCGGAAAACATATCTGCAGATCGTACAAAGGCAGGATTCGAACCCGCAAACTCCTGTATCGACATCCTCCGCAGCGACAAAGAGGTCGTCACATACCTACATTGGATAAAACTCGAATTGAAAAACTTCAATACTGAAGATCCTGAAAAATGTTGTCTCAACTGAAATATCCACGGCCACGCCTTAGTAACTATACACTCTTCTGTGGCAGGGGGGCACGCGCCCCCCAAGGAAGGTGTGCCAACGATGAAATTTTTAAAGCCTTTTAGAAGGTAGGCGTTTTTATTAGATCTCTCTGTTTGGGTTAAATTTATCGTTTTTGACAAACACCGGGCTATTCCGATTTTACGGCAGGACTTTCCAAGGTGAGTTATTGCCTGAAGGGCGGAATATGACGAGGGTAATTTAGAGCGTGTTTAATGGCGTGTAAGGTCTACTTTTGTTTGTGAGAATCTCGGTTTGTGGTTGACAATGAATGGCATTTAGGAATGTCTTGCTTGTAATGTTTTGGAAATAATGTTGTGCTGAAGATGCTGAAGATTTTGTACAGCTGGTCGCACATTTTTCCAAGTCAAACGCGCTGGCGAAGCTCTAATATTTCAAATTTTATGTCCGTTGTGCAGAAGTTCTATACAAGTACTTTCTCTTCGCAACGATACCAAATTTGTAAAACCGCCATTATTTATTTATAACCTGAAAGGTATAGGTACATAAAGATATAAGATATAAATAAATGTAAAGGTTTTTGACTATATGAAAAACGATTCGAGAGCGCGATTACGTTTCTCAATAAGGATCGATTAGTAAATTCAGTAAGAACTTCCCGAATTCTATCGACACCAGAGACAAAGTTGGCTGCGGTAGCTGCGGTCCCGTCACTTTTCTTTGTGGGAAATCGTCAGAATTCATTTGTTTTTATTCACTTCCTTCAGCATCCTCGTCGCTTGCATTAGGATAGATGTACGTTCATCTTAAATCTATATCCACGACATTTTATGAGGCGCACATTGTAACGTTTCCCAGGAGAGCAGCGCGTTCGAGATCACAGAGCTCTTGGCTGAGATACCATCGTAAGGAAATCCATCAGTGCTCAAGGGTTAAAAATCAAATTAGGGCCAAATTCAGAACTGATGTAAGACAATACGGTTAATCAAGATTTAGCTAGACCTTTATTCATATAATCAAATAATAACTGAACTGCAATCAGTTCGTCTGTCAGGTCAATACCTGACAGACGTCCTGTGTAAAAATTCCAGGGAAAAATTTACGCGTCGACTTGAGAAACTCCTCCCTCTTAAACTTTATATTTTCTGGCTTTTTTCCTAATTTTTTCATTCGCAAAAAATGTTATACGGAATTTTTTTTGTTATGACACTGAAGGTAGTTAAATTCTACCTCAACCTCAACCTCACCAACCTGTATTGGTCCACTCCTGGACGCAGGCCTCCCCCCGATAAGCGCCTTATTGGCTTTTAGCACATGGGGGGTAATGCCCATAATCCCCCCGCTGGGGTTGGGGATCGCAGTTAGGTGGTAGAATTGTTCTGCAGGGGGCGCTGCTGCCCGCCCCCGATATCCCTAAGTCGCCTCTGACGACACCCGCGGGAAGAGTTGGGGTGGTGCAAATTCTAAGCCGGCACCACAAAGCTGTTTAATTCTAAGAAATCTATATTTCTGACAGCGCTATAATCCGAAGACAGTTCCAGATAGAGGGAAGATTCCTTTTCCCAGAGGAATCCTTTTCCTATTCCTATTAAGTTAATCGACTCGTTCGTACATTCTCGTACTGAGGAAAGGATGCGAGTTCAGGTCCCGTCATAGTTGAAAAATTTTGTTTGGGATATAATTTGATTTCTGAGAAATCTAATACGCACTTTAACAAACATCAAAGATGACTTTATCTCAGACATTTTCATGGAGCAAACATTGTTTTTAACGCTTCCTACGAGGACATCGAGTTCGCTTCGAGATTACAAAGAAGGTGAAATGGCATCGTAAGGAAATCTTCCTTACGATGCCATTTCACTTCCTTGTACACCCTAGTGAAGTTTACATACACCTATATTTTCTGAAAAAAAAAATTAGCATTGAACGACTAATTATATACAATATTATTAAATTGGTAATAGCCTTTATTAACAAAGAAAATTATACAAGTATTTACAATTGAAACAATTGAGCTAACTGCAGACTGTTGCAAACAGTCTACAGGTAGCTCAACTGGTACATATCAATACCAGTTGGAAGCGTCCCCAAGACGCTGGCTGCTTTGCCACGCTGTATGGCAATGCTGATGCGCTGTGCCAGATACTCACCAGCTCTTGGGTCACGCGTCGCTTCGACCAGACGCTCAGATAATTTTTTAAAAACCCGTAGAGCCTCGGTACCCCACGGTTAAAAAAAAAACTTGAGAGGTGTCCAGGGACACCCGGATGGAACGAAGTTCCTTTCGATTAATCGCGCGTCCTCGCGTCATCTTCAGTGAGGCCGCAGAAAACTGATATATCCCGCTCACTCCAATGACACGTTGCGCGAGAGAGCGGAACACACGATTGTTCGGAGAGCGATTCTAATTTTTGTGCAAACCAAAAAAATGTCATTCGCGATGACAGCTGCCTATCATAAACGCTAGAGTGACAGTTCTACACTTTGACACTGACTTAATATTGTGTTTACTTTCCAACAAATGTTAGGATATATTTGTTCTGTGGCAATATATTTGTTCTGTGGCAAAAAGTGTCGCTCCAATTTTCGTTACAATTTTTTCCGTCTAGCCGCCTTTCACAACGCGTGATAAGGAACTTCGTTCCAAAAATTGGTTAGGTTAGGTTGATTTTCCTTTTTCTTTATTTTCGTTTCGTTTTGAAAATATTAAATTTTTGTATACCTTCTTTGACCTTGTTTATTGTCTTACGCGCGTGTCACAGCTGCTGCTGCGCCCTCTAGGTGTCGCATGCAACCAGCGCACAGTAGCGCCATCGTTACTGTGCATCATGCTGACCGACGACCTTTTTTGATACGCTTGTGACTTTTATTTGTTTGTACCAACTTTACTTGTAATTTTGTGACACAGAATAAATACTTTTTACTTTTACATTTTAATGACCATTTACGGTAGAAAAAACGAAAGATTATTCTCATGTAAGTAATAAAATTAAGTTGAACGTAGAATTTTTTTTCATGAATAAGTACCTACATTATTAATTTATTACCTACTAGAAAAGTCTGGCTACCGAGAGTTGATACTGAAAAACCGCTAAGTCCAATTTTTTTTTATCATACGCACTCTGCTTTTGAGTGTTTTCTCCAATTTCGGACTCATAAAATGATAAAATAAGATAACCTAAAAACCAAATTAACAATGATTTATTTAGAATTCATGTTCTCATAGAGCCATTATAAAAAGTTTGCAAATATTTCCGTCTCAAAATACGATTGCCTAGCTGACCCGGCAGACGAGTTTCTGAATATCTCACAAAAACACTTTTAGTTTTTTCTGAATAATTTTCCAGGAAAATGTTAAATCTTCCTTTCCCTATCCATAAACAATTAGCTTTTTACAAACATTATTAAAAAAATAAAAACAAATATTATGTAGGTTGGAACGTTTCCAAGTACAACCAACAGTAGATATAAGCAATAGACATAAGATAAATTGAAATACGTTTATATTATAATAAAATTGAAAAGTCTCTGATTAATGTTAGAGGAACAAAAATAATAATTTAAAAAAACCAACAGTAGCTATTTCATTTTGTATCTTATTAATCTAAGAACATTTTAATATAAAGGTACTATGCTGTGTCCATTCCACATACAAAACGATCCACTCATGATAATTAAATAACAATTTAACTCAATCCAATCTTGCACTCAAGGAGAGTTCTTACTTATTGGTATTAACAGTGCATCAAATATGCTAATTACCGGTAATTCATTAGCCGAGTGAAGACGGCAGTAACGATCATCTCCATAATTAAAAGCTAGAGTCTCGGAAATACTCGGAATATTCCGATTTAAAGATGACCTAACTCGGAATATCCTTGGAAATTGACGGTTATAAATCCAACCTAATCTTAAGCTCCTCTTTGTACTAGATCAGAAAACGGTGAAAAGATTTTACGTGGGTTAATAAAATAACCTTTCAAACGCGTTATAAAAACTCGGTGTTCTGGGTGTTTTCTATGTATAATAAAAAATATCTATTTCATATATTGTGTTAAGTTATCTAGCCATAACACACAACCTACCTATAAAACAAGCTGTGCTTAGCTTGGAGCTGTCCAGCATTTAATTCTTTATAGTTGTCTTGTATTGAAAAGACTCAGGTTTATTTCGATTGAGTTTATTGGGTATTTACAATAGGTACAGCTTGTAACAATAAGATGTCGCGAGATCGCGGGTAAAGAATATGCGCGTGCGTTCGGCGCTGCGTCTCGTAGGGGAATCACCGTTGCGGGGTGCGGCCGCGGCGGGGGGCGCACCGCGCTCGGCACTGATGTGAAGTTGTCGCGCCTTACGGCGTGAACATACTCCGGGGGGTTGGAAGCTTGTTTCCAACTAGGAATTGGTTATTGTTGGTCTTCAAATAATGACGGTATCAGGTACCATGGATGACAGCTCGTCTTACGGTTCTTCGATTTGTGTCTACATCGGCAGCTCTGCATACTCTGTCCTTGCTTTCGTGCAACTTGCTGACACGGCCCGTTTTCCAGTGGTGTGGAGGTAGGTGGTCCTCTTTTAGTAGGACAAGGTTTTCAATTTGAAGTGGGCTTTGGTCCTTTCTCCATTTTGTAGTTCTGACATGAAGTCTCTTCGCCATCTCTCCCATAATTGATGACGGACTAGCTCGATGCGCTGGTATCGGATTCGGCTCGCTGAGTTGACAGGTCGTGATGGTACAGACGTCAGCGGGCGGCCGATTAAGAAGTGCCCGGGGGTAAGAGAATTGAGAACAGTATTAGGGTCAGAACAGAAGATAGGGGAGAATTAGGACGGGAATTGCGGATTGCCTCTATTTGTGTGAAAAGCGTCGCCAACTCTTCGAACATAAAGGGGGTATTGCTGCGCGTTTTAAATAATAATTAACAGATTTAACGCTTGCCTCCCATATCCCTCCGAAGTGAGGTGAATATGCGGGTGAAAACATAGGTTTTGTCCTCATTGGCAGCGTAATTCAAAGCTGTATGACCGCTGCACTGTGGAATAACTTTACTTAACTCATTGTTTAACATTAAGTACACTGCTAATTTTAGGCTGTATTATTTGGCCACGAATGCGTACACAGACAGCATAATATTTCTTAGTTATGATGATGACGCAGGCCAGGTTTCTGCCACCTAGTGGCCAGAACTTCTCGCGTACAGACGACAGAAGAAGGCGAGAACCTGCATAAAATAAACGTAAGTACTAATTCATCTATTATTAATTTAGATAAGTGATGTTTAGCACAAGTAGAATAGGTTGTTTTTTATCATATTGAAAATCAGACTGAGGTAATCTGCCTCTTGTTCTTACTACTCATTTGGATCCAACAATGGACAAAGTGACAATGATCTGCTTTTATAGTGCAAAAGAGTTTCGTTTTATATTTTTATGATTTAAATTATTTAAGATTTAATTATTTAGAGTTTAAAGTAAAGACTTGGCTTGAAAATATTTTAATACAAACGTTTGCGTTCAAGTTCGTCAACCTTTATTATATAGGTCAATTTCGTATTTGACTTTTTAGAATTATTGTGACAATAATAATTACTGTTAGGTATTTATTTTTATAGGCGTAAGTATAAATTACTTTTTATTTAATATCATTAGAATAATTTTTTTGTTCGATACTTAAATCGACTTTTTATTAGAAGTTTTTACAAAGGGTAGTGTGAGGTTGAGTGCCTACTAAACATTCAGCTTGCTTTTCCTTCAGGCATGAAGGACCCTCCCACCACTAAAATGAAGCCTGCAGGTGCTGCGGATCGATGCTCCTAGAAGCTAAGTATGCAGGATTTTATTTAGTTGGAATATTATTTCCATTGATAATAATAGTAGTATTAAGTATTGTTTTGAGTATTTTCATTTATATTTATTTAATATTTTAGTTTATTATAACGTCTCATTGCAGTAGGGAATGAGGTGCCAAGCGCCTGCTCAGGGGCTTCCTGCAGCGGCATCGTGACAGAAAATCGGCCGTCGGTTAAGCGACGATTATTTTTTATAAAATGAGATTCACAAACTTGTTTCTCTAATGAGTAGGTATTTTTATCTGAGGGCAATTCTTCGACCTCCCAGATTTTTTGGATCGAATTATGGATATCTTGAAGTGATATCTTGGAATTGGTTTGCACAAAATTGCATTGGATATTAGGATTATAGTGGGATTCCCCAGTTTGACCCGCTACTAGCCATCCTAACAAGCTATCTTGTAAAATAGGTTTATTAGAACCCAACTTTATTTGTTTGGGATTTATTATGTTAAAAAACTGATCTGCACCAAGCAGAATATCGACATTGGAAGGTTCATAGAACAAGGGATCCGCGAGAACAATGTTATCAGGTAGTCCTAATCGCTTCACATCGACTTGGACCGTAGGTATTGTGCCAGTAATTTTAGGTATCACTAAACAGTTAATATTCGCACTGAACGAATTAACTCCAGACTTTATCAAAATATTACATCTTTCTGACACTTTACACGCAACATTGTTTATTCCTGACACATTAAATGAATTTATTTGTTTTGTTTTTAATCCCATTTTATGTTTCAGATCATCGGTGATGAACGAAGATTGGCTTCCAGTATCCAACAACGCACGGGCAAGGTAAGTACGGTTGGTGTGAGTATTTACGACCTCAACTTGAGCGGTGCATAGCAGCACTTGGCCTGAGAAGACAGCTGATAAGCTAACCGGTACGTCACATGTCGACGACTCGGTACTTTCAGTGGCTACATTACTAACCGCGTTTTTGTGCAAAAATGTGTTGTGTTTGTCTCGGCAGATGCGGCATAAACCTTTTAACGTGCACTCCTCAGCGCTATGTCCGCTGCGAAGGCAGTTTGAGCATAATTTGTGTTTGGAAACCTCAGCAATTCTGTCGTCTATGCCCATGGCCTTGAACTTGTTGCATTGATGCACTTGGTGATTTATCTTTTTACATATCAAACATGCCCTTTTGTTGGAACCTTCCAACGCAGTAAATGTTTTTATATTTGATTTATTTTCTTTTTGGTTATGATGTGTGTTTTTTGATTCAAAGGTACTGCGGCTGCAGTATGCAGTTTCTAAAACATTAGCGCGATTTTCAAGAAACTGTTTAAATTCTACCAGAGTAGGTATATGCGATAAGCGCCCTTTATACTCCTCCCATTTGCTTGCAGTTCTGGGATCTAATTTTGCTGAGACCAAAAATATGACTAACGGATCCCAACCTGACGTAGGCACTTCAAGAGTATTAAGCGCGTTTAGATTTTTGAATACTAGATCATTTAAATATCTCAATGATTTGAAAGATTCCTTTTGAATAGGTTTGAGGCTCACCAATGCGTTCAAGTGGTTGTTTATTAATATGTTTTTGTTGTTGTATCTATCACATAAAACCTTCCACGCATAATCGTAATTTTTCGCTGAAAAGTCTATGGATTTTATTACGACACTAGCACTTTCCACTAACGCGTTCCTCAAATAATGAAATTTATTGATTGGTGCAATTGAGCTGTTGTCATTGATAATCGAATCAAAGGTATCTCGAAACTCGAGCCATTTTGTATAGTTGCCATCAAAGGTAGGCAAATTTATTGTTGGCAGTGTTATTGAATTGTTAGCAGCATGACAACAGCTTGATTTTGCAGAACCATGTTCAGAATCTTTATTTTTGGCAGAAAATGCATCAATAATCTCTTGCGCTAAAGCTATTTGAGAATAAAACTCGCTTTCAGTTAAATCTCTTTGTAAAATCTGCTCATCTAGATTTTCAGATATCTCTTCAATCTCAGTTTGTACAGTGTCAAAATTAGACAATAATTCTTGTAACTGATTCAATCGCAAGGATAGTTCTTTTATTTCTAAACTGGTAAGATCGGCAGATTTAGTTCTGTAGTTTTGTATAAAGTTTTTACATAATGAAAGTCTACTTCTAATCCCTCCACGTTTACGGGATAAAGTTTTTAAGTGTTCTTTGGGATCATTTTTATTTATAGACTCAATATTTATGATTGGAATTGGACTCTTTGATCTTAATGTACTAGATTCATTTTCAGCCATTTTATTTACTTATATAGAACTTTGTATTTATCTAGGTAGGTAGGTAGCGTGAACAATGAGTTAGGTATAAGTTAATGTAAATAAATTGTGCACTCTGACCGTAAACAATCCAGCAGTCACCAGTTCAAACCACAGCTGCCGCAGGGCCCGCGGCAAGACGAACAGCACAGTACAGCACGGCAGAACACTGCCGCACAGCACAGCGCAGCACGCCGCCAGCAACACCAGCTACGTCAAGCAAGACGCAGCCAAGGCGCGACGAGGGTGGAGGATATCAAGCCTGGAATAGTCGGCAAAAGCGTTGAAATAAAATGCTATGATGAGTGCACGAAACGGGTTTTTTTGAGTAGGTACCTATCCAACTAAAAGGTATTGATTAGAAGCAGAAATGAAATAAAATAAGAGTAAGTTCTGCGTAGTGACAAAGGAAACTTTAACTTTAGTTCTACAGTTGTTTTTACAATTATTAACAAAGCAATAGTATATTTATGTATTTATTTAAGTTCGTACTTATAACGAAATAATGTATTATTAACTTTTGTAAAGTTATATTGAAAGAAAGGCTAACGTACTTTGCAACGTGGGCAAATTCTTATCTAAGGTTATGCGAGTTCAAGTTCGGCGCAGAGATAAGGAAGGCTGCACTAATTAGGGTCATAAAACCTCACAATATTTATGCAAAAGAATATTTACGTTACCTAAATAGGCTTGAACAGCATAGAAAAGAATGGCTCACAAAGGCAAAGTGAAGAAGAAATTAGCCAAAAACGTATTTAAAATGGCGGACAAGAAAAATGGATCTTGTCTGTGCAAATAAATAAGGCAAGGATGGTACGCATATAGCAAGATACCGCCCTTAAAGTGCTTCGAAGTAGCTAGGCATTCACACAGCAAATAGAAGTTGGAAATTAGGAATAGGGAAAGTAAAAGGAATAGGCTTACTTTCTTTGTTCGGCCGGCGCCTTGTCGTTCACGGGTACCAATCCAATGACACGACTCCTGCACTCCGGTTTCGTTTCCAACGGCATCCAAGTTTCGTGTCCTGTCACGGTCGCCAAGATGTCTTGTATTGAAAAGACTCAGGTTTATTTCGATTGAGTTTATTGGGTATTTACAATAGGTACAGCTTGTAACAATAAGATGTCGCGAGATCGCGGGTAAAGAATATGCGCGTGCGTTCGGCGCTGCGTCTCGTAGGGGAATCACCGTTGCGGGGTGCGGCCGCGGCGGGGGGCGCACCGCGCTCGGCACTGATGTGAAGTTGTCGCGCCTTACGGCGTGAACAATAGTTTTTTTTTTGTCGCAAAAGATCGGATATGCTGAAATTTGGCTTGAATGTTCATCGCTTGTTCGTACGCTAAGAAATTAATTAACGATCAAATTTATTGTCACATTCTTTCTGACTTGACGTTGACTTCAAAAATATCACTTTATTTCCGTGTCAATGTTTAGTTTTAAAATTTGACCTTTTCTAAGTCTACATTTATTGTATTTATCTAAGTCTACATTTATTGTATTGATAAATGACTTATGTTTTGATTCGTGAGTAACGTAAGTACCTATTTGGCCTTGAACCAGTTTCTTCAAAAGTTGTGTAGTTTTCTTATAAATAAGCAAAAACTTGATTTTTGCGATCACGCCGTTTCCAAGCGAATGCTCTGTCACGCTTTTTAATATAATAATAATATGAGCGAAATTCCATCGAGACTTGAAACGGAACAAAATAGACGATCAGTAGGTATACGAACGACTGTAAGCCTGGAACAAAGTTTATGCTACTTTTTATCCAGGAAGAACACGAAGCCTGGGCGGAAGCTACTCTTAGCTAGATGACCACGTCATCTAAAAAACTGCTTAAAATACACATTTTAAGGGATTTTTCATTAAAACCAATCTTACCTTCCTACAAAAGAATTGTCTACTAATTCACTGGAACACCGAAAAAACTTCTATTGTTTCAATCTTTTTGCTTGCGTACCCAGAGACGCGATGGTATGTTGGTTAAGTTATTTATAGCACTACTACATACTTAGGAATTCGTTAAAAATCAACTAAGTAAAGCTGAAAGGCCTAAGTACTTGCATTACGTTAGTTAAAGTTTCTATTTAAGTGAATTCGTAAAATTTTAAAATAAATAAATAGGTAAGTATCTCAAACCTTAGTTATGGAACTCAACTCCGCGAGAATTTTCCTAAAACTCTACTAGTTGAGCCAAGCTGCTGCTGTGTCTCTAAGGACATAACACCTCCGCGGCGCGGCGGGCGAAGGTCCGCCTACGACGCAGGAGGTTGCGGGTTCGATTCCCGCCCCGGGACAAATGTTTGTTTAGATCTACATATATTTGTTCAGGTTGTTCTGGATGTTTTCTATATATAATAAAAAATATCTATCTAAGTAGTGTATTGTAATAAGTATATCAGTTATCTAGTACCCATAACACAAGCTCTGCTTAGCTTAGGGCTAGATAATGCTGTGTGAATTGTCCAACATTATTTATTTATTTATTTATACGAAAGGGCTCCCTCCGAGCTCCCTCGTAGAATTCGCCTCTTCATCGCCTCGCACTCTTATGTCGATCCCGGGATAATGAACCGGGATGCCGATCCCGGGTAAATCACTTTAGGGACGAGCCTTCTCGAGGCTCCCAAATACTCCCTACTGTACCTACTGCGAGCAATACAACTATTGGGGAAACTAACATTGGTAGGTATCATTTTATTCTCGCTTACAATGATAAGAGACAGATGTTTGAGAACAAGGTAGAGTTTGTCTATCTCACGAAGTCCGTTGGGCTATGTATGTCATAGTGAATGCATGTACACATTGTTTTAGTGTGCGTAAGCTCAGAAGCAATCAGTCTCGCCCGAGACGCGGTCCGGGTCACTAGTGCTCATTGTATTCACGTCAGATTTTGGTAGAGTACCGCCAGCATGACAACTAAGCGCAAAGTTGTTCGAAGTAGTAGGGCTAAACGGACTTCGTGAGATAGAACCACTGTATCAAACACAGATGAAAATATCAAATAATTAATTATTTTATGAATTTTGTACAATATTTTCGCGTAGAAATTCAAAACAATGTGCCTAATTTAACTATATGAAAACCATTTCTTTTAAGACTGTTTGCAACATTCAGCAGTTAGCTCAATTGTTTCAATTGTAAATACTAGTATAATTTTCTTTGTGAATAAAGTTATTTCACATTGTGGAATGTTTTTTCTTTTGAACGAAGATTCTTTGAACTTTCCTAAGCTTTCCCTGATTAGTAAGAAGGTAACTTTTCTACTGCCAAAAAGCAGTATGCAAAGTGCAAATAACTACTGCTTTTTGGCAGTAGAAAAGTTACCTTCTTACTAATCAACGTAAGGTAACTTTTCTACTGCCAAAAAGCAGTATGCAAAGTGCAAATAACTACTGCTTTTTGGCAGTAGAAAAGTTACCTTCTTACTAATCAGAGAAAGCTTAGGAAAGTTCAAAGAATCTTCGTTGAAGCCATTTTTTATTAGGTTATTTTTGTTACGGCAGTATTACACTTATTATTGCGATTATAAAAATATATTGCGTATTATTTTGCTTCCTATACACCATAATGTATGAAACACTTAGTGTTCTATCTGTTCCTATAGCAAAACAATACGCAAAATACTGAACTGAAACTCTAGTTGGTAAGAAGATCCTTGTCGTCGTATTTTCGATACCTACGATGTATTCGCAAGTTAGGTTACTAAACCTTCCTTGTACTACAGTTTCAGAGTTCCGGGGTAGGATCTATACCACTATATCACTATATGTTATCTAAATTGAAGTTTGGACGGAAAATGGTGATGGAGGTGGCTTATCTTAGTCCAAAGTGGCGAATGCGAAACGTGGCCTTTGGGAGTTAGGCAACCACGTGAATATAACCAACACATGGGCCTTGGGTTTAACTTAGTTCGTAAAGCGTATTACTTATAAACAACTAGCTTCTGCCCGCGGCTCCGCACGCGTTGTTTCTATGGAAACGTTTTGAGGTTATTTCTATCCCATGGGAACCGATTTATGGGATAAAAAGTCGCCTATGTTGATTCCAGGGTTAGACTTACCTGTATGCAAAATTTCAGCCTGATCCGTTTAGTAGTTTTGGCGTGAAGAGGTAACAAACATCCATCCAAACTTTCGCGTTTATAATATTAGTGTGATGTGATAGTGTGATTGTTTATACGTTTTATAAATAGATTTTACTAACGTTAAGAATTTTAGCTAGACTCATAAAGACAAAGAGCTAAGAAAAATCTGTAGATATGGTACGTTCTGCGCTTACTCAACAACTGGCCTGTGTTACAACTATACGCTAACACTCGCTCACAGTAAATTTTTCAATCTTGTGCAATAATTATATTGAACAAACACCAGGACATTGCTGTAGTCTTTTAGTCAGTAAATCACGCTAAAAGTACATCGTAGCAGGCACGCAAACGAACGCCGTCGTCGCCGCCGCCGGTCCGACTATGATTGAAATGGGTGAACCTAATTGCACCTAATTTTAGCCTTCTACTTTCGAGCATCTCTCCTTTATTACTTAGATCGATGCATAAAGAGAATTTACATTGGTAGGTATAATTCTTCAGATAGGAAATGAATAGGTACTACCTAGTTCAACATTCAAAAACTTTCACAGTGAACCGTTATGTTCTGTTAGTTTTTGAAGGTTTTTTATTGCTAAGCGAACATTTTCCGAGCCAAAGGAATCGAATTACAAAGTCCGTTGTATGAAATCAATTCGTTGTCGGTATTGCATTTTGTATTTTTACGAACGGCTCTATTCCTATGAAACCTTGTTTGTGTTGATTTGAATCTTTCATTTCCTTATGCTCCCTCGGTGCATTCGACTCGTATAAAAAACTTGAGAGGTGTCAAGGGACACCCGGATGGAACGAAGTTCATAAGAGAGAGAGAGACAGACAGAGAAACATGCGCACGCCGAACGGCTTACAATAGCTTACTATAGAAAAAAATGTCGTTACAACTTTTCGTATGATTTTTTTCCGTCTAGCCCCCTTTCACAACACGCGATAAGGAACTTCGTTCCAAAAATGCCAGATAGGTATTACACCTGCGTTCAGTAAACAACATGCAACGAAGAACTCACCTAGAATTGGAGCGCTTCGAAGAGTCGTGTTTCTTCCCTCCCTGCAGGTTCGGCAAGTCCTTCTGCCGCTTCTGCGTCTCCAACCATATCCTGTAGTAGAGCAGCACCATCACTGTCACGGGCACATAGAACGCCGCGATCGCCGTCCCGAACGTAATGAACTGGTTCGTCTCTATGAACTGAATGTAGCACTCCTGCGGCGGGACCTTCCGCTCGCCGTCTATGTACGGCCACGCGTAGATCCAAGGCGGCCACAGAACCAAGCTGAACCCCCACGCACCCCCTATCATCACCGTCGCGCGGCGCGTAGTCCTTTTAGCGCGATACGTCAACGGCCGCGTCACACTGAAGTACCGATCGAAACTGATTATCATCAAGTTCAACACAGACGCGTTCGAGGCGAGGTAGTCAAGCGCGAGCCACGTGTCGCAGATGTGCGGCCCGAGCGGCCAGTAGCCGTAGATAGTAAACATGGTGAACAGAGGCATGGAGATCAAACCCACGGCGAAGTCAGCCACGGCCAGCGAGAACAGGAAGTAGTTGCTGATTGTCTGGAGTTGCTTGTCGATCTTGAAGCTGATCATCACCATGGAGTTGCCGACGACGGTGAGGACGGAGAGGACGCTGCCGATGACCGCGATCACAATCTTCTGGGCGAGGCTGTAGGGGCTGGTGGGGAGGTCGCCGAGCACCAAGTCGGTGAAGTTGTCTGACTCGTTGAACGCGCTTAGCATGCTGTCAACTCAGCGAGCGACACGCGCGCAAGCGCTTGCTGCGCCCACGCACCCCGGACCGAGCTGCGGACAAAACACGCTAATTACAAATATGATCATCGTCATCAAATTTTAATCTGATCATCAGCAAGGTGTACTAAAACATATAGATAGGATTTCCGGACCTCAGGCAACCCAAAAACTTTAGAACGTAAATTTATTGCCTGAGGTCCGGAATCTGCATTTGTATAGTATAGGGGGATGCTGACCATGTGACGTGTTACACAGCGAGCGTTCGTGCAGTCAGTACGAGGAAAGGATTCGCTCGCACCGAGCAATGAGACGGATTTTAGCACGTTCGTACGTACGTAATCTACCATTGTACCTACATAACAGAATTTATGAACACCTTCATAAATTACATGATAGCACGAACTAATTTTAAAATCGTATCGACCAGACATGGCAGAAATAACTTTTCAGTAAGAGTCGATTGCTGATGAATTAGATTTGATTCCCAATAAAATATTATTTTTTAAAACTAGTGGCCAAAACCTAACAACTACGAAATGGCTACCGTAATAAACAACTCACAATCAGCTGGTAAACATTTGAAACTCCCGTGAATCTTTGAAAGCAGAAGTTTTATTCACATTTCACATCAAGATTGCTCCGCGCAAATAGACTGTGCTGCTATACAATAAACTTTAGAATGGCCATTATAAAATACTATAAATGCTTCTAAAGCGTTGGAACGGTCATGTAATGTCAAAATAATGATAGCGTTTGAATAAAATGTTATTGCGATAAATGTAAATACATTTACACCAACGCGGAAAATAAGTAAAAATCATGCAACGGATGTTGGCATCATTAAATTGTCTACGATAAAGTACCTGCTAGCTAATTGCTTTCGATAATTACTTAGGAACATATTTATATATTACTTAGGATATATTTCGATTATTTGATTGTAATTTTCTTTGTCAACAAAGTTTAATTTTTAAATAGTATAACTCGTAGGTACCTAAGGGTTTAGGTACCTACTTATGAGTTAAACAATTTAATGATGAGGGATTCGCAACCGGAAAACTAAAAACCGGTTATAAAATTGTACTTAATTTGGTTTGTTTATGGTAATATTATACAGAACTATAATTCCGATTTCTTAGGATTCTTTCACTGATAGGTTATTATAAAAATCATCATTAAAACTGAACGCTAAATAAAATTAAAATTTTAATTCGAACAACATCCATTGTTCATAGGAATATAAATAACATGGTCAAAATCACATTAATCTACTAACAAATACAAAAAATTCAATACAGTTTTGTTATAGGTTACATTTAAATCCTACAATAGCAAAACCTAAAAAAAATCTTCTGTAAAATAGAAATAGAACCTGGCATACAATACAATACAATACAAAAATACTTTATTGTACACCAACAAAAATACAAAACACGAAACCTTACATAAGATACAAGTACAATGGGCGGCCTTATCGCTTAGGCATAGGTACTATCTTAAATACCCCATCTCCAACGATTGTAATGTTAATAAAAGAAAAGATAAAAGTAAACTAGAAAGGCCCTTATACGTGAACTAAATAAAAGAATAAAGTTCATCTCCTATTCTATAAGAAGCCTTCGCGATAAACGGGCCTGAAATAAAACATCAGGGGAGACGCAACGAAACCACAGCCAACTGAGAAAATGTGTCATATCCAAGTAAGTACCTACAAACCTCATGAAAACCTCTGTTGAAGATGTAGTGCCATTTTTCAGCCGACGAAAAACGGAGGAGGTTCTCAATCTCAAGTCGACGCGTATATATTTTTTTTATGTATGACCACGCAAAACTTTTTACAGAGTAGTCCGATTTCAATAATTATTTTTGACGTGACAACGTCTTATAATTCGATAGAACCGGCTGCACGCACGAAAAAACATGACGTCATGCGGCGTTACCTCGTCATGCGGCGTTACCTCGCTCTGAGGCGTTCCATGTAAGGCTTGAAGTGCAAGCGAGAGCGCTCGACATCCGTCTCTCTCCTACTTGAGTGAGCGATGCGTCTGCGTTGTCACGTTCAACTATCGTCAGTAAACCGACTTTACAGACAACCAATTTTTTATTGGAAAGGGTATACCCCGAAATTGGTCCCATTTAAATTTGGAATAAAAAATCCAACCCAATGGGTAGGAAAACAGGGGATGATTGATTGTTCACTCATTGATTGTAATGTTTGACCACGCATAACTTTTTACAGAGTAGTCCGATTTTGATAATTCTTTTTTTATTGGATAGGATATACCCCAAAGTTGGTTCCACGTAAAGTCGGTTCATAGTTTTTTAAAAGCCGCCAAATTATTTCTAAAGTAGCCGAAACCATCGACATAGACCTCGGTGTCAATTCAATAAAGATCAGCGTTGTAGTAGCTATAACCTACAGATATCACAACTTTGCTGAGTCAAACGCCATTTTGTAGCTTTAAGGTATTTTATAAGTTTGTATTTTTATAACATACTAGCTGTGGCAGCGGTTTCACCCGCGTATTTTTTTAGTTTTTGCACGGGACCCTAATTGTTTGATAGTGATTCTGCTATTCCGGACGGAGACAAATCCAACAAATCAAAGATCACTAAAATCGGTCCAGCCGTTCTTGAGTTATTAATGGTGTAGTATATAATATGTAAAGTAGAAAAACTCCTACGCGCCAGAAATACGCTCTACGACGCAATATTACTTACATTGTAGCAGTCAAACATTAATTCAAGTAGAGATTCGCATTTGAAAAATAACTTGCAAACTGAACCTTTTAGGGGCCTATCACTATCCACGATGATGTCTATAGATATACAGGGTGCCACGTAACATGTGTTACAACCTACCGACAAAGTTGAAAGGGGGTGTTACTGAATTTGTTTTTCAAAAAAATGTTTCTATTCCCATTTGTGCTCTTTAACACGAACTTTAGCAATACTTATTTTAAAATGTGTCACAAATGTTTTTGCTTGTTTTTTCACTAAACCAGTGTTTATCGTGAAATGTAAAAAAATATGTAAATCCTTTGAAATTTCCAAATAATAATAATAATGTAAGAATACACGTAAAATACCGCGTACACATAAAAAGAAAAAGGTCTGTATTTTTTTTTTAATTATAACTTGCTAATCTTAATGACTAATCGCAGAAATTGTAGAGCAAATATTAATGTCCTCATGGTCCAGAATAACCCCCTTTTGGCTTAGAACACGTGTTCCGTGGCACCCTGTATACTTCAAAACAAATGGTATACCATGAATAAAACATACGACACCACCTTTTAAACCGTCTTCACAAAACAAAGCGTTATTCGACTTACGAGTAACCGTATATTGGTTTAGCTCGATGTAATTTATGGACACAGTGACCCAGCTATAACTCACGGGCTGTGGCCCGGCATGCTACATGACACGTTGGGTGACCCAATTCACATAACGGCATGGTTTCATTGCCAATCGTTTCGGCTGAAAGGCGAGAATGTTGACCTGTTTTATAGGTTTCGTGCGAGAAATAGGATATTTGCGGCGAGAAATAATAAAGGAGGAACTGTATTGTAAAATAACACCTCTGGATAACGCCCACGGGTGAAAAAATTTAAGGAGACTGAAGGATTTTCTTTATTTATTTTATCTACGGGATGTGTCAAGGCCATTTTCGAAAACAAAGGAGGGTGCAGAACCCTGAAATGAAATCAATAAAAAAACCGTTTACCGAAAATACATATTTTTAATATTTTTATTTGTACAACTAGCCATACCCGCCACTTAGTTCGCAATTGCCATACCTCTCGACTAATTAAGTTCACGTTTGACCACAGATTCTCTCATATATGAAACGCCGTGCAATAAAACTTCGATGCGCAGAATTGGACCTGTTACATTTTTAATAGGTTTAAGTATCGATATTTAGGTAGGTACCTAGTTAAATTGTGTACCTATAAATCTACGGGGTATAGCATTTTGTCATCTTCAATCCCATTCCATATCTACACGACTTTTAGCTACGACTATAGATGATTGATTCATAAGATAGGTTAGTATACCTAAATCTAAGAAGGATGATTCCGGACCCTATAAAGATGACAAAATATATATTCCAAAAATTGTTAAACACAACAACAAAAGAGGCTCGGCATCCCCGCGCCCGCGGCGGTTTAGTACACCCACTTTGTGACACCTTGTATTAAATATACATTACGCAAGGTTTTCAGAAAATTTGAAAAGGCCATCTGGATTATGAAACCTGTTTTCCTGTAGGCGTATTATTTAATATTTGTTTTACATTGCTTCATAATTGGAAATTAACCATTGATCAAAATTAATGAGTTTTCGAATACATCAAATTAAATTTTAATCAAACGGTAATTATTATGAACAAAGCTTTAAGTTACACAGAGTTTTATTATGTAAATTTGCATGGAAAGTTTACGCGTTGTGAAATAAGTTAGAGAACTTACTTAGGAAGTTGCAAAGCTAAGCTCAGCTATGTCAAAGCCGTGCTTGGAAAGCGCTGGTAGAGTTTTGGGGCTGGTCCGAATTTGCGTTTGTGACATGTTTTAGTGTATGAACTTTGTCGTTAGAACTCATGCTCTCAAGCTTGCCCGTATCACGAAGTTTAAGAGGCTAGATGACTCTTTTTGACTCTATTTAAATTATTAATTATTGTCCGATCAGAGGGAAAAAAATAACCATATTTCTAAGGACCTAGAAAACCGCAAAGCTTTATTTTAAAAGTCTGTTATTCGTAAACAGGCGAAAACGCTGTCAGCCATATTTTTCTGTGCTGTGACGTCCAAAACCACAGACATAATACTAACTGCGCCTAGTAAACAAAAAATTGACATTAACAAACGTCCTTCATTGTAAAAATATAGACAGACTTAATAGCAAACACTGGTATAAGATCCGACATGAAATTTGCTTAGAGGCCTTTGACGTCCCAAAATGGCCGTTCGCGCTTTCAGAGTTCACAATTAAAACTAAAAAATCAATTTTTAAATGGGTCATTCTTCGGATACTCATTTTTTGGTTGACTTTCGTGTCCCATTTTTTTTTGTTGAAATTACACATAATGATGAAATATTCTGATTAAAGATTTAATTTAAAATTTATTGGTAGCAGAGGGCACTTAATTGGCTCAATGGTTACGAAGTTATTCAATTTTAAAAATATGGTGTCCACGGAAATCAGCATTCATATCACCGAAATCAAATATATAAAAATATTCGACATTTATATTTTAATACATACATTTTGTGTGAATTAGCATAATTATCATAATCATTATAAGATGGAATTTCGGGATGGTTTATAAATAAAATAATGTGGTTTCAGTAGAAAGTAGATTGCAAGTTTTCTTAAAATTAAGGTTCAATCATTTTATAATTGTAGTTTTCTTCTAAAAAAGTATAACAAACAAAATTTATCATCAAAAAACACTCTAAAATCATTACAATATTTACTTCTTAATCAGTTTTTGAGTTTTATTTTGTTTATTAGAGGAGAATCTTTTCTCTTTAGCAATTTATTGCTGACGAGGATCTAATTCACTAACTGATTTTACTAATTGATTTTTCCCTTCTTTCTTCTTTCGAAAATACCGTTGCCTATCTTTTTCTTTCTGAACGGAGTATTTCTCTCTATTATGCTTGATTCTGGCGGAAGTGAGCAAAGGTCCCCCAGACAACATGGATAGCTACAGGCCAGTATCGATCATACCAGCTATTGCGAAAGTTCTCGAGAACGGGCTGAGCAATCGGCTGGTGGAGTACTTGCTGGCGACGGACGCCCTGTCGCCTCGGCAGTATGCGTACCGCGCCGGCTACTCCACGACGTCACTGACGCGCGAGGTGGTGTGGCGGGTGTTGGCAGCGTGCAAGCAGAAGTTGCAGATGGCCGTGTTGTGCTGCGACCTATCTAAAGCCTTCGACGTGGCCAGCCACGCCGTACTTACTGCCAAAATGAGTCAGTATGGGATCGAGGGAGCATCGTTCGCCGTACTTACGGAGATGCTGCGTGAGCGATCACAAATTGTTGTCGGTGGTACTGAGCGATCAGAGCCCCTCTCCCCCACCATGGGGATAGCGCAGGGGTCATCTGTCTCCAACAAAATGTTCTCGTTCCTCTTGAATGATCTGCCCGGAGCGGCGACCTCCGCGAAGACCCTCATAATCGCAGATGATGTGGCCGCGATCGTCACCGCAAAGTCCGTAGACGCTCTGGAGGAGAAGCTGAACGAGACGGCCGGTCTACTGTCTGGATGGTTCAGGATGAACGGTTTGGCTCTGAAATTAAGGAAGACCCACTACCTTCATGTCTGCCTATCTGGCAGTGACGAAACGGCTTGTAGTCTATGTGAACGGAACGGCCATTAACTAATCCGAAGTCACGATATTTCCTGGGATAGCCCTGGGAGAGCCACATAGACAAAATATGCGAAAAGATACGTAGCGCATGTTTTGCGCTCCGACGGCTGGCTCGTGTGGTTCCGGGGGACGTGGCACGAAGCTGTTACTTCGCAACTGTTCACTCGGTGCTACAGTATGATGCTGAGCTATGGGGTGCTGACTGGGCACTGCCCAGCATTGTCCAAATGCAAGTGGCGGTGTATATTCGTCTGAACCTAGATAAACACATGAAGAACGGCGACACCCACTCGTACGGGACGCGGAACGCAGGAAAGCTCTCGACTATCGCCCGCTCCCTCACGAAGTCCTCAAAGTTGACTCACGTTATGGGTCCGGCAGTATACAACAAACTGTCAGAAGCTGTCACAGCTGCTAGTAGTCTAACTAGCTTCAAGTTCCGTCTGAAACGTTATCTTGTCGAACAACATTTTTATTCTGTAGCAGAATTACTTTAGAAAACGGGGACTAATGTTAATTAATTCTAATATTTTTATGTGGTTTGTGACTTTTTAATAACTTATTCTTGATTATTTAACATATTTTACAGATAGTTTGTATTGTATTTATGTGTATTTGAATTATTTAAAAACTTGGATACGCTGTGTATACATAGGTACAAAAGTTATTGATATGTAAATTGGCTTTATGAATAAGTTGTATTTCTGTATTTGTAATTCTATTTAGGGCTCTCCCTCTTCCGTCTTTCAGCCAATCTTTTTGCAACTAAGCGATCTTCTCGTGAGTAGACCATATTCCCAGTGAGTAGTAGTGAAAAAACATCATAAAAATTAACCATATAAGAATGTTAACCAGCATGCAAATTTAATTTTCATGGTTTAAATTGACATTGTGTACTTTTTGCCCACGGAAAACACGAAAATCAATACCACGATAATCAAAAAAGAGTACAAAATCCTAAATAATTTCCTAAATTGCTGGTATACATTACTTTGGCGTCTGCAGTCGAAATTAGGAACCCAAAAGGCATCTATTATTACAATCATTGAAACAATTGGATTAGTATAAACGAATTTATAGTCTACATGGTAATCAACATTTGCGGTATACCAAGCCACGGAAAGTGATTACTTACCTTAATAACCGAGCGACGCAGAGAGATATAGAAGTGTTGTCCACACCACTGATGGAGCGCAACTGATAGTTTGTCTCGGTCTAACAACTATTCACGTAGTTACTAAAGTACAGTATATATGAATGAATGATTGCGCGCCAGGGGTATCAACGCCAAACGTCGGACGCGAAGTTATCACGTTTTAACTTTTCAACTAAAGCTTATTTTTGTGTAGTAATAGTGTCAGTTAAGCTAGTAACTATCTGGTTATTTGTGAACCTGTGTGAAATAGTGCTATTAATCATAGGAAAAAATTTAAAAATATTTTATCAGAAGAACATGAGGTCCGGACGCACCACGAAAGTCAATATTTCCAAGGTTTTTATTTATTTTTACATATTAAGAATAAGAAAATTAAAAAACAAAAATAGGCCTCCCCTATTATTTTCGTCTAATCTACTATAGAAAAAAAAATCAAAGGGCTAGGGATACTTTTAGTATGTTTTTTCGAGCCGGACACGTATTTTTGAGCCCCGTGAGAACTACCCAAATATAAAATATGTAGTCATCTTACACTTTTAATATAAGATATTTATAAATATTGGTTTATTGGCAAATACTACAGAAAATATTGATTTATTGCGACAAATTTGTTATGAGTCAGTTGTTTGTATGTTATGGTGGACCCGGCGTAAGAATCGATCCCTCTTACTCAACTCGTGGATGTCAAACCTACCAGAGCAAGGGTAGCAGCTTTCTTCTGTGTATTTCTAACACCTCTAATGCTATCACCAATCTACTTGCAAGTAAGGTGATTATGGTTAGAACGCCCCTCATTCGGGAAAGGCACATTTTCTTGGGTTCCGTACCTCAAAAAGAAAACGGAACCCTTGCAGGATCACTTTGTTGTCCATCTGTCTATCTGTCTGTCCGTCTGTCAACCCCTTTTTCTCAGGAACGCGTGGAGGTATCGAGTTGAAATTAACATCAAATACTCAAGTCCGTAACCTCTTGGAGCCTCGACATAAATAAAACTTTTAAGTCAACGCGATCAAAAGTTACAGCCGTTTATGTCCGACTATTTTGAAATTTCCAAGGGAATCACACGCACACAAAACCTAGGGGCGGGGTAATTCACCCGGGTGCACTAAGTACACTTTTAGTAGACTTGATGCACCCTGGTCATTTCCGGGTGCATTAAGTACACTATTTAGTAGACTTTATTCACTCAGGTGATACCTAGGTGAATTAAGTGCAGTACATGGTAGACTTAATTTACCCATGTGCTTACAAACTATCGTGTAATGCAACCTACGTGGAAAGTTGGAAGTAATTATGTGTAAACCATAGAGTAAAAACTCGCTGCTGTCTCAGCAGAGGGATAGTGTCATTCAACAATTTGACAATTTGTGTAACCAAAAACCGATCCATGTGTGTTTTGACAGCTCGTAAATACAGTGCCCTCACTCACACATTCGTGTGATTGAATGTTGCAAGTGAATAGCATTTTCCCTAAAAAATTGGGTAACTGAAGCAAAGTTCCCATTAAGAAAATACTTCATTGTTTTGATCACCTACCTTTTTATTTTTGATATTACATTATTTCAATTTACTGAAGGTGTCAATAGTTTATTCTCAAACAGAAAAAATCGAAAAAAAATCTATGAAAATCCATTTCCAACGTCTTGTTTTTTTTAATTTTACGAAATATCAGCCGGTACCTATGGTTACTATCATTCTACCTAGGTCAAACGACAAAATGGTTTTACTCCAAGTCTGCAAAATAAGATCGGCTCCGATCATTTTCGGAACAATAATTTAAAATAGACGGTCAAGTGCGTGTTCGGCCACGTGCAGTGTAAGTAGTTGCACGGTTCATGGCCTATCTAAACCAACTTATTTACCTGTTTTACACATACCTACCAAAGTACATTTTTTAAGTTGATTGGGAGGACTATTAGGTACTCGACTAGTAAAGCATACTAAAGCTGTGTAGTTTTCCTTTTAAAATCACTCCACCTACTACTAGCATTTTTTTCACAAATAATAATGCCCAACTTAGACAAATTACAGCATTCTAGTACGAATAGTCTCTGGACTAAGCTGCGGACGGATCGACGGACGTGGTGAACTATAAGGGTTCCTTGTTGACTACGGAACCCTAAAAAAGAACATGTGCACGTGCAGTTATGGTGATGGGATGGATTGCGATTTTAAATTTGAGTTTATTGCATTTGCTCCCCTTGGAGCCGAGAGAGGTAGTCCGTGCGGTATCGAGGTTTTCCAAAATTTTAAAAATATCTGAGCGTCTGGTAAAAGCGACGTCGCGGGACCCGAGAGCTGGTGAGTATTTGGCGCACCAGCATTGCCATACAGCGGGTCAATGCAACCAGCGTAACGGGGACGCGACGACTGGTATTGATATCGATAAGTTGAGCTGCCTCTAGATTGTTTGCTACAGGCTGCAGTTAGCTCAATTGTTTCAATTGTAAATACTGGTTCTAATTGTTTCCATTCATTGATTGTAATTTTCTTTGTAAAATAGTAATTTGAGTTTACATGTTGAATCTACTCAGAATATCGTCGAGTGACTGAAAATTCTAAAACTGTGATATTCCGCGTAGTTTGATTCCTAAGTCCTAACTTGAGGGAATTCCACCCTCTCCTCTACTATTTTTATATACCTAAGTACTAAGTAACAAAACCTGGGTATTTTTTTCCTAGTGCATAGCAACATTTTCACGAAAATGGTGGACGAAATTTTTAAATTTATTTATGAGTTTTGATGACTGTTTTAGGCAAAATTACAAACGGAATATTAGTACTTACCGGTGGAATGAGATGTTTGCGGTAATATTTTTCCGGTTACTGGTGTTTAAACATCCTTGCACCGCACAACACATCATTTTTATATTTATAAGTGAGAGCTGCTTTCCGTCTCATTTGAAGTATTGTACTAACGGCTCAAAATGAAAATTGCGACGATCCGTCGCAATTTTTTAGACTTACCTCGTTTGTGTCAACTATCATTCTAAGTCTTCTTCTTCTAAGGTGTAAACTATTTATTGACAGCGTCGCATGTAAACAAAACACATAATGTTTGAGAGCATATTTTTATTTTATTGTATAAAAAACCTCAAATAGTGTTAGAAAAGAGCGGAATGATAAAAATGTCAAAATGTCAAGAGCGACAGCAAATTACAGAAATGTTGAAAATGACAGCGCATGTCTGAAGTGACAGCGAATGTCAAAAATGACATTAAATTTCCAAAAATATAGAAAATGAAAGGTATGATCAAAATCTACATTTTCGATGACAGCTGTCAATATTAAAACTGCCATATCTCGGAAACTAATCGTGCTAGGCTTTCGGTTTATAGCTCATATAAAGGGTACTTTCCCGCAGACCTAGAATCATGAAATTTGGCAAAAAACAAGGCCTTACAGTACAAGCAAAGGAAAAAATCCTAAAACCGCAAATTTGTAGTTTATTCACCAAAAAAATTAGGTACTTTTGATTTTTGCTATGGACCAATTTATTTTTGCTATCACGGCGGTCTAGAAGACACCTCCTCACTCTCGTCTTTAAGAGACTCGGGTTGTAGTTGGCCGGGAAAATGAGGCAGGAAGCGAGTTCTAATCCTTGGCGGTGCGAATGATAAAAGTGGAGGAGAACCACCTAGAACCGCGTGAGGATGGAATATCCCCAAGGTAAGGGTGGTAATGCGCCGCCGTACGTCTGCTTGCCCTGGAGTGGAGAGAGATGGTAGGATGAAGTCGTGAAGTTCCTGTAAACATTCTTCGAAATGTATCCTATAAAAGAACGAGGGGCAAGCAACCTGGCGGCGGTGTTCAAGACTTTGAATCTTTCTTAGTCTCCTCAAGATACTGCTGGCCTATTGGCCAGTAGCAATAAGTCTGGAAGCTCTACGCTCTATCGAGTCTAGGGCTGCAAGCTGATACTTGACCGAGCCATCCCAAACGTGGCAGCAATACTCCATACCAGAGCGGGCCTGTGCTTGATATAAGGATACATGCTGTCCTGGTGCCCTTATACCGTTCTGGTTGGGATTCCAGGGATTCCAAGCTTCAAGGTTGCTGTTTTAGCCTTCGACTTGATGAAGACACCAAAGTTCAGAGTAGTGATGGTGAGCAGTCGTGACAGCGAGGATGTCCAATTGATCATTTATAGGTACCGTTACATCTCGGAAAACGTTTCCGATATCGAATCCGATGGCTTTTCCGACGAATTAAAATACCCCGGACCATAATGTACGGACAAATATAGGGGCATTGTACATGTTCTGAAAGTTCAACAAGCAATAATGGAGAGAGAGTTTCGTTTGATCAATAAATACTACTATAACGGTCTTCAAACTTCTGCGTCTCATGCGGATCTTTGTTCACTGCGTCACAGAAATCCTCACCATTTCCCTTTGAGCGTGCGTCGTCAATTGTTCAAAAGGCAGTTGCTTTTAGAGCATGCGTCGTGAATCGTTCAAAAGGCAACTTCAGTCAGTGAGTATCAATACCCGCTAGGTAAACAAGATGTTCCAGCCTTTCATTACCCGTCAGGTTCCACAATGGAACAGAAAGCATAATCTCTACACAAAGGAACGGCGCTGTTCCGTTAGCGTGCAGTTGTTCTGGTAAACTAGTTTACACGTTGTTTGTAGCTTTGCTATACTAACTCGAGTAATAGTTCGTGGATTGACTTATTTACCTATCTACGAGTAACTGTTTGTATAATTCTGCGAGGGATTCAATTTGCCTGCTTTACAAGGTCCGTGGGGTACCGAGGCTCTATGGGTTTTCATAAATTTATATAGATTCGAGAGCTGAGCTGGTGAGTATCTGGCACAGCGTGAGTATCAGCATTACCTACAGCGGGGCAATGCAGGCAATGCCGTCTTAAAGACGCTTCCGATATGGATCAGTTGAGGTACATCTAAATTGATTGCAACAGTCTGCAGTTAGCTCAACTATTCTTTATCCGTATTTTAATTTGTTAATAAAATATACTTTACGGGTTTAATATGGCTTCAAAGCCAAGGGTGCGCTTTTGGTGGGCAGCAGAAGCAGAAGCAAGAACTAGAGTGGTTAGGGTTGGAGTTAGTTTACTGGGATTTTGTTCGCGCGCGAAATTTCCTTTGAACCCTCAAAAACCGTTTCCCATGCTATCCACGGTATTCTGCCTTCATCTCTACTTAGTTGGTAAGACTAGATTAAACAAGCCAATAAATAAATAAATTATACTGGATAATCTACACTGCACCATCTAGCCCCAAGGTAGCAGAGCTTGTGTATGGGTACAGATAACTGATGTAATTACCTACACAATACATACATAGATTTTTTACCACAAATTTGTTTATTTATTTACAGTACATAGCAGAGTTACCCAGCACCGTTCCCTGAACTCCCAAATAACCATTGAACCAGGGTTGCACGGGTGCTGGGCAATTACCGTGGGCGGCGGGGCGCACGCGGGTTGACGCAAGCGAGGCCCACCCCTGGACGCAAATAGGAAAGATACGCCGATACGAGACGACGTCACGACTGACAAAGTAGCGACAACAGCTGTGTAGTGTCTCGTTGATTAAAAAGTTTCTATAAAACGTTTAAGTACAAATTTTAGTTGAATTAATCTATAGTGGTGTTGTGCCTTGATTGTGACAATAATCCAAGTATTTATGGTGTAAATCAGTTTTATTTACATTTCCTACAAGATAAAGTGATCGAAGTGAAAGTTCTAGTACCCTCATATTGATTATTGATAATCTTACTCGTAAAATATTGCGTTAGTGCTTATTTCAGTGACTTAGAATTGTGAGTAAGATAGTGTGAACCGTGCAAGTTAACTGTAGTGGCGGCGTAAACTGATTAATCGGTTCTGAATAATTTTATTATCTCCAAGACCTTATTTGCGCCTACTAGCGACACCTAGTGTCGAGTAGCGCAATCCTACACATGACTTCAGACAACCACGGGTTCTGCTAATCGAATTGCCTAGCGCCATCTATTAACGGATAGCGAAACTTTGAACATTTAAAATTTTGAATTAGATTAATTGGCGATCGTTATTCGATTGCCTGTTGGACTACAGCTGCCTTCATACGAATCCGTGTGTGACCACCACAGTTTTGCTTCCTACCAAACATGGTACAGAAGTGTGCTGCTTGTAGCAAGCGTCTAAGGGGTGGGGATGGGGTAGTTTGCCCTCAATGCAAATCGCTCTCACACCGAGAATGCGTGAGAATCCCTGCCGGTGCAGAGGTGGCCCACGACTGGCGCTGTGGGGAGTGCCAGATGATGGGGGAGCCCAGTACGCCCGTGAGCGTCGCCCACAAGTACGTGGCGCACGACGGGACCGAGGGGACGGCCAGCCAGAACCAGGTCCCCCTGCATTCGCAAGAATCTGGACCCGCGAGCGTTGAGTCAATGGCCTTGGACCAGACGGCGCACGACATCACGGCGGAGTTCCACGAGCATGAACTCGAACTTACCATGCGTCCCTTCAAGGAGGAGCTCCTCTCAGAGATGCGCAGGATTCAGGGGGGCATGCTGGAGGAGCTGAGGGCGCTGCGGGCAGAGGTGCGGGACCTTGGTACCGAGCTCAAGGAAACGAGGCTGGAGATGGCGGATTTCCGTGTCTCGCTCAACAGCGTGTGTGTGCGCGTGGACGGGTTGGAGCAGCGGCTCGAGGCCGTCGAGCAGGAGCGTGCAGCCCGTCCCGCCGAGCCCGCGCCGCAGACCGCCGTCATTGCGAAACTGCAGAATACCGTGGCGCACCTGCAGCAAGAGCTCAACGACCGGGACCAGGAGGCGCTCATGGCGGACCTCGAGATCGGCCAGCTGCCGGAGGATAAGGGGGAGAACGTCCTCCATTCCATCACCGTCCTCGCAGCCAAACTGGGCGTCCAGCTGGAGGAGCGCGACGTCGTATTCGCCGAGCGCGTAGGGGTGGCGCAGGTCGAGGGGGCGGGGGGCGATAAGCCACGCGCGCGCCGAATCGTCGTGCGGCTGCTGCGCCGCGACTTGCGGGACCGCATGCTGCAGGGGGCGCGGGTGCGCCGGCCGCGCCGACGCTGGCCCGCGCATTTTCATCAACGAGAGGCTGTCGCGGCTCAATCGGCAGCTGTTTCATCGCGCCCGCGAGGAATGTCGCAGGCTTCAGTGGCGCTATACGTGGACCAAGAGGGGAAGAGTGTTCGTAAGGCAGGCGGAAGGCCGCGACGCCTACCCCATTAGATGCGAGGCAGACATTCAGAGGGTTTTTGGTTAGGTTCGCCCAGTTGGCCGATAACTGTAAGAAAATCTAATATTAGTGTGTTTGTCTTGATATTTATGTCCTTATGTTTGGGTTGTATCATATCCCAGCAACAAACCAAATTATTTAGTATTTATCAGTCTGGTTTTTATGTATTTCATATTCATATTTATTACAACAAAAAGTCTGAGTTCCTTGTTATTTGCCTCTTTGTGTGTATGCCGATGGAGATGTTTTTATTCCTTCATACTCTATTCCTCCTTCCTATCCTTTTCCGTTATTTGCCTGGATGCTCTATGGGAGTGTTAAGTAGTTATCGTCTGGTATTTCTTAACCATTTCCTATGTACAACTACGTACTGTTTGTTGGTAGAAGAAGTGATCGAAGGAGTTTATCTGCTGAATGACTATATGCACGTTACTAATTCTGTATTTTCTTACATGTACTTTTGCAATTATTTATTATTTTTCTCAATCAACTTAATTCATCACTTTTTTTTATGTACATATTTCCATAATTATTTTCCCCGTTGTAACCACTATTTAAGCTGTGCAAATAGTATTACACCCCAACATGAGACCCTCTTACCTGATTGTTACTTAATTCACTCCATTATATTAGGTAACTGTACCTCTATTAATGAACAAAACTTCCTTTAAGAAATATTAAAGTTGGTTTATTCAATGCCGGGTCGCTTAATACTGGACAAGATGAGTTTCTGGCTGCCTTAGAGGAACTAAATCCAGATATTTTGGCCATCAATGAGACATGGTTGGGTGTGGGTCAAGAAGATAAAGCTCCTAGGGCATCTGGTTATAGGATTGTTCATCGGCCTAGACCTAAGACCATTAAGGATGGTCGTGGTGGTGGAGTTGGATTCTACATAAGAAAGGGCATCAATGCACGCACTTGTCCCCATCCCGAGGAAGCCTCTGTTGAACAAATGTGGCTCCGTTTGAGTGTAGCTGGTAAATGCATTATAATTGGTACTGCCTACCGGCCCCCTGACCAATATGATGTTACCACCTTCTTTGATGCTATAACAGAGACAATTACTTCCTTTACCAAGTGTGATCATGTTATATTTTTGGGTGACCTCAACATTAATATGCTTGTGCCGGGATCTAAAGCTACCTCTTTTCAAGAGTTCTTACAAAGCATGAGCCTAACTCAAATAATCACAGAACCTACTCACTTTTCTGCTCATGGAGGGACTTTAATTGACCTTGTTTGTGCAGATGCTAAGGCAAGGAGCATCACCGTCAAACATACACCTGAACTGGGTAATCATGCAATGATAGCTGTCGAATTTTGTATAAAAAAGGATAAAATACCTGCGCGATATGTAACCTATAGACCTTTCAATGATATTGTCATGGAACTGTTCTCCGCTGACCTAAATGCTATTAAGTGGGAGTATTTTGAGTCGAACATAGACGTTAATGAAATGGTATCAACCTTAACCAGTACTATTTTAGCACTGTTCGACCTTCACGCCCCAATAAAAAATGCTAGGTTTAAACATCCCCCTCACCCATGGATAACCGAAACCATAAAGGACATGATGAAGACAAGAGACAGCTATTTCTCTAAGTACAAGCGCAGTAAGTGTGAGTCACAAAAAATTTGCTATAAGAATATGAAGCATATTGTTGATAGGGCTCTGGAGAGTGAGAAGGCTGCATTTTTCACTTACAAAATAAATAATAATAAGCATAATGCCAAGAAACTTTGGAAAAATTTAAAAGACAATATCCTACCAAATAATAAATCAAATGCCGAAATTCCCATCCATCTTAATGACCCAACCCTTATAAATGCCCACTTCTTAAATGTGCCCGGATCAGGCCAAGTGAACTTATCCCTCCTTACATATTATGAGCAACATCGATATGGCAACGGAATCTTCACACTTCAGCCGGTATCAGAATTCGCAGTACTTAAGATTATTCAAAGCTTCAAGTCTAATGCCCAAGGCGTTGATGGCATATCATTGGAGATGTTGTTACTGACTCTACCTGAATCACTTCCATCCATCACAGCAGTAATTAATAAGTCCCTCAGCACTAGTATTTTCCCGGACTCGTGGAAGGCTGCCGTGGTAAAGCCGATTCCTAAAAATAACCAGCCTTCTACTCTGGGGGACTTAAGGCCAATCAGTCTGCTCCCTTGTATTTCCAAAATATTGGAAAAAGTGGTGAGCTTGCAAATGGTTAAGTTTCTGGAGGTACAGCAAATTTTACCTAAGCTACAATCTGGTTTCCGCAAGAACCACAGTACATCCACTGCCTTACTCGATGTTGTGGATAATCTTATAGCGGCTAATGACCAGGGCTTATGTAGTGTGCTTGTTCTGCTGGATTTTACTAGGGCTTTCGATTCCATAAATGTCACCCTGTTATTGTCTAAGCTTGCTTTTTACGGTTTTGACATGAACGCGATCCGGTGGTTCTGTAGTTACCTTGGCAACAGAAGTCAATGTGTTGAGCTCAAATCTCCTGATGGCAGCCCTGTGAGATCATCTTTTGAGCCAGTCATACGGGGAGTACCACAGGGTTCCATCCTCGGACCAATCCTTTACACCCTCTATAGTACTGATATAATCAATTGCATATCCTCATGCCGCTATCATTTGTATGCTGATGACTTACAGCTTTTCCACTCATTCTTGCCCTCAGATGCTTCCAGTGCTGCAAATGAAATTAACCTTGACTTAGATAAAATTTCAAAATGGGCAACATGCAATTCACTGGTCTTAAACCCTAAAAAGTCGAAGTATTTGGTAATAGGTACAAAAGCTAAACTTAAGAAATTGGATGGCTTAAGCTTGAATATTAACATTAATGGGGAGCCAGTCCAGCATGTCAGTGAGGCCCAGAACCTTGGACTTAAGTTCGACAGCAACCTTCGGTTTGAGAGTCATGTTGCTCATAATGTGCAACAATGCTTCTACAGGTTAAAATTGCTATACAAGATCCGGCCATACCTCTGTGAAAGTATTCGTATCACACTTTGTGAGTCATTAATCTTATCCAAGTTAAATTATGTCGACGTGGTATATGGTCCATGCCTTCTAGGTAGAAGTGAAAAGCTTATTCAGCGCGTGCAGAATGCCTGTGCGCGCTTTTGTTTTCATATCCCTCCGCGTACCCATATCACCCCTTACCTGAATTCAGCTAACATGCTGAAAATGAAAGCTCGCAGGAGACTCCATCTTGCTATACTACTCTTTGGCCTTACCAAAAATATGATACCCCAATATCTACACTCCAAGCTTACCTGGACCAAAAGTAGCTCCCGCTACCCAAGACGTAAGTGCACAAATGTATTTGTAACGCCTAAACACAGAACAGCCGCATTTAGGGGATCGTTCCGATTCGCATCTTCTAAATGCTGGAATGATTTGCCCCCACCGATAAGAACTATAAATAGCGTTTTTTCGTTTCGACATAAGGTAAAAGAATACCTACTCGAGATCCAAAAATGCATACAATAATAGCACACTTTCTTACCTTTCATTACCCATCCTTTCCACAATTAGTTTTTCGTTTATCTTCTATTTTTTTATTTTTCTTTCTTGCAACAATCTTTACATTGAAGTGGTCAGCTCCCATTTATCCATCGGCCTTTAGAGGGCTGCGCAACATACGAGCGGAGGCTTCCTCACGGTTACTCATAATATCCATTGGCTGCACACAACGAGATTAGACGCAGGCGTAGAACTTTAATTTGTAAGTAAAAATCCAACATGACTACCTACATTTTTCTTGTATTTTCAAAGAGAATACTTCAACTTCTTTAAAAATAGACTGTATTGTTGATTTCTTGTCAATTTGGAAGTAAATGTCAATGTCAATTATTGCTACTCGCTGCCACGGCGGAGGCGGCTTACGCTGCGTTCACAAATATTTTGAATATTGGAATTTTCTATACTTTTATTTGTTTGCTTGTTTTTCTATTTGCCATTTACTTTCTATATAATAATATGGAAACCATACATACCTAGCTTTAATTTTTTTTTTTTCTTCTCTGTTTAAGCTACCTTAAATTAATAAAATACCTACCTAGTAGCACATTAGGACACTATTGTTTTAGTAGTCAAGTGGTCAGTCTTGAGGTCACCTCAAAATGGTTCCATCAGAAAACCAGCGCCACCTTGCAATAAGTAAGGTAGCATTAGCTGAGGTGGAACCCTTTGACCTGCGCAGCGTTACAGCGCGGAGCACAAACCGGTAGCTCACCTATCCATTATTATGTACCTACCTATTTAATATGGTTGTACCTGCTAAATTAATGCTGTACCTGGTATGGCAGGTCTCATCCACCTACCTCCATAGATTTGACACCTCTGTGTCCTGCATTCCGTTACATGGTACCTACCTACCTACCTGCAAAGTGAATAACTACCTTACCTTTGCTATTAGCTTTATTATGTTGTCAATTAATTTGTTCTTGTCCTGCTGTCTTTCTTTCTCTAGTTCCGTTCGTTTAGCCCGTTATGTGAGTGAGTGGGTAGGTAGGTACGTACCTACTCGCTCTAATATTAAGTATTTCATTTATGTATTATGTAATTACCTACTGTATTGCAGGTTTCATTTATTGTTTGTTTTGTAAGTTATGTAGGTACCTACTATTTCTGTTCTGTGCTGTATAATTGTGTTTGTCAATAAATGTTTCTCTATCTCTATCTCTATACGCAAATAGAGGGTAAAGGGAAGCTTATTGCAACTGGCTTTATTATTTTGAGAGAAAAAAGATGCTCAGAGTGCTTAGTAGGTCTGCACAAGACCAAAACGGAAAAGTTTGCGTTTACTGCCGCTGACCTGGCAAAGTTTTACTGCAAAAATCAATGTATGTTAAAGTTACCAAAGAAACTCAAAAATGCAACAAATTATTCAAAGGTTTTGTTATTATAATGCGTAATCCCACACACATAATTTTTTTGGAATATTATTAGATTTTTTAAACATCACTCAGAATTATTTGAAAACCATAATCGTGTTCGTATGAAACGATTGGATCGCTGTCATTTTTATGAAAAGTTGTTCCTCTCTATCCGGTAGTGGCGCTGCAAGGCGGTAAATATATGAAAAGAGACCAAAACCTTTATAATTTTCGTATATTATGCAAAATTGGTAGGTCTCAAGAAAGAAGCAGATGTAGTGGGAAACGATCTATCACTAATGTTTTTACACAAATCAGTCCCCATGGGATAGAAATAACCTCAAGACGCTTCCATAGAAACAAAGCGTGCGAAGCCGCGGGTAGAAGCTAGTTTTCTATAAAAACTATCGTAGTTTGATAAATGTATTACGGATGTCCCTTAGCGGGGTAACTACGAACTTTATTTGTGTTGGAAGAACGTTGGGTGTTCAGCCAACACAAATAAGGTTCGTAGTTAACCCACTTACACATAATGAATCAGTAACCTTTGGAGAAGGATGTGTATTTCAACAATATCATTGGTCTAAAGCGGCAAGAGGCCGGGGCACCAGTTGACGCCGGTTACTAGCGATCCCTAAAGTGACTTGTGACCAGAAACGTTACACTATGGTTACACTAACCATGGTTACACAAATTTGGTTACAATAACTATGGCTACACTAAATATGGTTACACTAACTATGGTTACACTAACTATTGTTACATTAACCATGGTTACACTAACCATAGTTACACTAACCATGGTAACACTAACCATGGTTACGCTAACTATGGTTAGAGTAACCATGTTTACAGTAACCATGGTTACACTAACTATGGTTACACTAACCATGGTTACACTAACCATAGTTACACTAACCATGGTTACACTAACTATGGCTACACTATGCTTACACTAACTATGGTTTCACTAACAATGGTTACACTAACCATGGCTACACTATGGTTACATTAGACAGTCAACCCTCCGCTCTCTCATCCGGGACGCCGCCGGACCGAACCAAACGCAAACACTTGGCATCGCATCTCATTTAAACATCATAATTATTATTATTTTGTGCTAACACGCTTTTAATGGGTAAAGTAGAAGTAAGTTTACTTGATTACAGGAATGTCTATTAAAGTAAATCGTTTCGTGTAAGCGAGAGATTTCTTGTGGTTTTTAATCTTTTCTGCGTTCACCAAGGAAAAAAACAAGCGGAAAATAATTTGCCGCAAATAACTACACCATTTTTATGAACCCCATGATAAAACCGTCTTCGGATCACTTGTCGCGTTCGTTCAATAGCTAAAGAATGTCTAAAGAAATAAAGCACTTCGATATTTGATACTTGTATTTTGGGAGCATTTGGAAATATGTTGATTTTTAGCCCAAAATCTCTTATTTCCGCAGTTGATCCATTTTTCATTCAGTTAATAGAAAATTATGTACAATTTCCAGGAAATTACTTTTCCTCTAGTTTTATTTCTTGTGTAGAACAGAGAACACAATCAAAAACTCAAAAAAAAAATCTTGCGCCAACACGAAACTATTCACTTTAAAATACATTTCTGTGACCATTCAGTTTAATTTTAGGATGAAGAAGCTATAAGCACAAATAAATAAATAATATAAAATAAATACATAAAGTGGTTGGAAACAGTCCAGCAGTACTCATTTATTTATGGGTAACTAGATTATGCCCGCGGCCACGCACATGTTTATTCTATGCAAACTTATAATAGTACATTATGGTACTAGTTTGTAACATTGGTGATTACCGCCGAGGCGCCATTGAGACCCGAGCCGTGGGCGAGGGCCTTAAGAGAGCCGAGGACGGTAATCATCAATACACACGTGTATCATACGACGTTTTTCAACACACTTGTGAATAAAATAACAATAAAAACTCATTTTATTTAGTAGATAAAAATTAATCAGTTTTCCTATGCGCGCGCATTGCGATCGGCCACAGACTAAAGGGATGAGGTTTTTTTTTATTTTCCGCGCATATTTTGGGGTTTGCGCCTATTCTGCCACGTACAAAATGGGGAATTTAAAGTTTTCTTTTATTACAGAGAAAACAAAAGTGATATTTGAGTGAAAGTTTTATTTATTTAACACGTACGAGTTAAAATTATCTATTTAAATAAGAAGTTGCATGAAATGAGCAAGCAATAGGAGCATTAATTTATTTGTTCTATTGAACACAATCTTTTTTTTAGAATAAAAACTTTTTTAAAAACAAAGCAACTCAACCAATAAAATTTAAATAAAATCTATAACTCACTAGTGAGTTAGGTATAGCAATGAAAAAGTCACAGTTTGATTAAGGGTGTCATTCTGTGCCTGATTGAAGTGACCATAGAGCCACTTTATGAGCAAGTGTGTTGAAAAGGTTATTTCTATCCCATGGGAACTGATTTGTGAGAAAAAAAGTAGCTTATGTTTATTCGAGGCCTAGAACTACCTATTTGCAAAATTTCAGCCCGATCCGTTCAGTAGGTTTATTATTAGGTATTAAACATCCTCATCCTTATTCAACAACAACTTTCGCATTTATACCTATTAATTAGCGTGATTGTATCAAGGTCACTCATCCAATATTCCAGAAATGTCCCAAAACTTTGAAGAAATCAAACAATTCAAACAATTCCGTGCTCTAAAACTCAATTAATCAAAACGCTATGAGTCCAAATTAATACTTCGCAAGTGGGCCTTTGTGGGCCTTGTTACAAGATCTGGATATATTGTAAACTTCTTCAAAGTTGGCTAATTTTGCTTTATTGATCTTGTGAAAATATCAAGTTCTAACTTGCTCACTAAAATATTAGGTACGCTTAGTACATAGATAGATAGTAATTAGTAAGTAAGTACTTAGGTAGGTATCTTTTTAATTTTACTGTTATAGTCAACTCTCATTTTAGACTCAAAGTGACTCTTCTGTGCTGTGTTTTTCGTACGGTAGTAAGCAATTTTTGATTTACTTTGACCGTAAATAAAATTAGGCATTACTCAATAAGCTCAACCGTAACACAATAGGAACACAATCGTTACAGGTTATTTCCTATTGATGGCGATCGGCGGTAAGCCGGTATGGTAGCAAAGCCCTGACCTCAGTGACCCACTTGTGGCTAAGCTAAGCTGATATCGGCATCGATTGAAATAAAATTCTAGAGACTGGGTATGGGTACTAGCTTCTCGTAAGTGGATGGCTCAAATTAGGTGCAATTAGGTCCACCACCTCAGTCATAGTCGGACCAGCGTTCGTGTTTCGGCCGCGTCTCGGTGGCACTTCGGTCTAGGCACGTCTTTCCATCTTTGTTGTTTATTAGGTAGGTAAGTATATTGCCAAAGATTGGAAACAGCGTGTCTTTGCATTTAATTGTAACACAACTTAGGCCATTTGTTGAGTTAGCGCTGGGAGAACGTAGGTACTATATCTACAGAACTTTACATAGATCTATGGATGCCGAAAATGTTTTTCGGAACTCTTGCTGGCGTTTACAATTTTGCAGTATGTACGATACGAACTCATCAAAAACATGTTTTTGTATTATACAATCAGCAAGAGACGCCTTCTTTTTACTGAGGCTTTTTCAGTATAAAACCTCAGTAATTATCAAAACTATGCAATTATTTAAATAAATAAATAATGCTGGACAATTGACACAGCATTATCTAGCCCCAAGGTAAGCAGAGCTTGTGTTATGGGTACTAGATAACTGATATACATAATAATATACGAGTACATAGATAGATATTTTTTATTATACATAGAAAACGACCAGAACACCCTGAACAAATATCTGCAGATCGTACAAATATTTGTCCCGAGGCGTGAATCGAACCCGCAACCTCCTGCGTCGCAGGCAGACCTTCGCCCACGTCGTCGAATTTGAATTGCCTCCCAAAACGACCGATGCAACGATGGAGGGCGTGCAAAAAAAACGAAACATGTGCGTTCTCGTAAGTGCGATCTAGAGCCCGTACACTTTTACTAGCGGCATCTAGTTATTAATTATGGAACTAATGCAACAATTGGTCCCTTTTGATTTACACGATCGCTCACACGTTTTTAACTATTATTCCGAAACGAATTAATGTTAATTAATATGACTTGACAGTTTTTATGCCGAAGTTGTGTTCTTTTATTTGATACTAGCTTCTGCCCGCGGCTTCGCACGCGTTGTTTGTTTTTAAGGTTATTTCTATCCCATGGGAACTGATTTATGGGATAAAAAGCCTATGTTTGATTTCAGGGTTAGACTTACCAGTATGCAAATTTCAGCCTGATCCGTTCAGTAGTTTTGACGTGAAGAGGTAACAAACATCCATCCATCCATCCATCCAAACTTTCGCATTTATAATATTAGTGTGACTAGTCGATCGCCTCGCGGTTACGCCCGCGTAGTTCCCGTTCTCATGGAAATTCCGAGATAAAAATATAGCCTATGTCACTCTTTGAAAAGTAAGCTTCCTAATGGTGAAAGAATTTTTCAAATCGGTCCAGTAGTTTCGGAGCCTCTTCAATACAAACAAACAATCAAATATTTCCTCTTTATAATATTAGTTACCGCTTAATCTTATGTTGCATGATATCTTGAATTATTTTTTTATGCATTTTCCAGTTTTGGTTTGGTTATTATTATGCGTCTATAATATGTGAAATTATAAAACAATCGGTCCATAATTACATTGAGATATTCACAAATAACCTCACGAAATTCAATGTCGGCACCGATATTGATATATCAAAATATACATTTTTTTTATTATAAGTACATAGAAAACATCTCGAGCACCAGCAACGAATATCTGCAGATCGTACAAACATTTGACCCGAGGTGGGAATCAAACCCACCTCCTGCGTCTTCTCATATTCGTCTGCAGGTCTTCTCCCGCTGCGCCACTGAGGTCCTCAATCTCTTTTCTAATTCAGTCATAAAAAGATAAACTAATATTCTGACTTACAGACTTTTGCATTTTATTTATTAGTATGGGCTTATCTTTAGGAATGATAAAATACTGTATATGTAGCTACAGGCAGTGGATATTTGTATATTGTTCTGCTGCAGTAATAAATTCACATTCATGGCGCAAGTACGAGTAAGTGAGGGAATTTTAGAAGGTGACGCCATTCAGAATGAGTATGGGGGGGTCTTCTACAGTTTCAAAGGGATTCCCTACGCTGCCCCACCATTGGGAGACCTACGATTCAAGGTAATTTGGATAATTTATTAAGAACTACGACTAGAGTTTTTCGATGTCATATCAATTTAATTCCTACCTTGACCAATGTTTTTTGTGCGATCTGAAGATAATAGTTTTGGGTGTTTTCTATGTATGATAAAAAATATCTATCTTGTATGTCTATCTATCTTGTATCTATCTATCTTGTATAAAAAATCTTATCTAATCTTCTTTTATCTTATCTAATCTAAATATCTATCTTGTATAAAAAATCTTATCAATAAAGAAGATAACAATTTGACGACCTTTGTATCGCAGCGGGCGAAGGTCTGCCTGCGACGCAGGAGGTTGCGGGTTCGATTCCCGCCTCAGGACAAATGTTTATACGATCTGCAGACATTTGTCCAGGGCGTTCTGGATGTTTTCTATGTACAATAAAAAATATCTATCTATGTAGTGTAATGTATTAAGTATATCAGTTATCTAGTACCCATAACACAAGCTCTGCTTAGCTTGGGGCTAGATAATGCTGTAAAAAAAAAAAAAAAAAAGAGAATGGAAACAATTTGATAACAATGTAACAAACAAAACATTTAATGTTTGTGTGTTACAGTGGGTTATCTTATCTAGTAGGTACCTACCTATAACACAAGCTCTGAATACTTTTATGATAATAATAATAATAATAATAATAATAATCTTTATTTTCAGTAAGTGGTGTTTACATAGGTACATTTACTTAAATGTAGTCGGATAGTTTGTCTAGCCTAATGTCAGAGATAAGTAGGTACCTTAAGTTAGACTCTGTTCCCCAAACTAGGTCAGGATGACCTGTATTATGGGGTCACAGGGATTAACTGCCGGACTCTAATTAACTGAGACTATGAGTGAGGCCCTGCTTTAGTTACATTTTTAAGTACACTTCGCAATACTTCTTATATCTAAGTTATGTGTTAAGTAATATGAATAATAATAATGTGATCCACTATTCTAAACATGTAGGTAGTAATTATGTGCAATGTTTAGTAACAATATTTAGAATGGATGCCAGTTAAGTACCTACACATCCCAATACTTTTAATATTTATGTGCTAATATGAATAATGAAAAACATTATGAGAATGTTATACATTACTTTAAGCTAAGTGGTAAGTGGGTATAATATTTAGTAACAGTAGTTATAATGGTTGCCAGGAGCTACACCCCTCCCATGATGTATTCAAATAACATTATAATATATAAAACTTGATATGAATAAATGGCAGAAGCCTCTTTTCACAAAGAAAATTGCACTAGAATAAAATAATATGAATGAATGTAACAATATTTAAGGATATTGCAATGTCCGTGATTGGTCACCCGAGGACACCAGGCTCATGAGGGCCTGGGCAACGGGAGGCACCAGCCACGGAACAGAGACATTAGTGTATGTAGTAAAGTACTATGTAGTTCTTATGTGGTAGTGGTACAGTTTGTTTGTATTAATATTAATTATACTATGATTCATTTCATTACCTTCAGTAGGTTTTCCGTTTCCGTGTAGTTAAGGTTTAGCAGGTAACTCGTGATAGTTTTTTTAAGTTGATTGTAATTTAGGTTTGCTATTGGTATGTCTTTACTGACACGGTTGTACAACCAGGGTCCTATAACCGATAGGCGTCGTTCCCCTAGTTTTGTGTTTGATAGATGATGCTGTGTGGATTGTCTAGCATGATTTAAGTAAGTACCTACTATTTTCTACCCGCGGCTTTTCACTGTTTCTATGGAAATTTTTGAAGGTTGTACGTACCTACCTAGATATCCTATGGGATTTATAGGGTAAAAAGTAGTTCCGTTCCGGAGTTTTTGCGTGAAGAAGTAACAAACATCCATCCATTTAAACATCCAAACTTTCGTATTTATAATATTAGTGGAGTTAAGTATATTCGAAGTCGTTCGTACCGACCGACGACTGGATAGCTAGTTTATTAGATAACCAACAAAACACTTTTAGACTGGATAATATTGTGGAGGAAGGGAATAAAATAAATGTTGTGAGGTGACCTAATGATGAGTGTAGGTACTATTGGTTGGTCAGTTTGATGATAACGAGGGAACAAACTATTTACACGGGATCATTGTTATATTTTTTCAATTCTAGACACTGACTCTACACGACGTATGAACCTACTTATCTCTAAATACTAAGTAGGTACTATAATTTCACGCTTAGGTAGGTGTCACAATAGTACATTGTACACCTAGGCGAGAAAGTGCCCAATGCCTATCGAGTGTGGCATTTGAGGCCCGAGGCGCAGCAGTCGAGGGCCTTAAAACACACGTGGTAGAAATCGCACTTTCTCCCGAATGATACCCGTAATCTAGAAATTGGACGTATTCTTAAGACAAAGCTCAAATTATTTCTGAAATTTACAGCCGCCACAACCTGCCAAACCATGGACCGGAGTGCGCAACGCTAAAGAGTTCGGAAGCGTGTGTTACCAGGCAGATTTTATGGGAAAGAGCCCACCAGTGGGCGATGAAGACTGCCTCTACCTAAACGTGTACACACCAACCACCACACCTGATAAGCCACTCGCAGTCATGTTCTGGATCCATGGAGGTGCCTTTGCCAGTGGCAGCGGGAACGACGACATGTTCGGACCAGAATTCCTCATCCGACACAATGTTTATTTGTTTATTTGTTTATTTGTTTATTTGTTTATTAAAAATACTTACACTATTTTTACAGGGGCCCCTAATGCAATAGTGTAAAAAGTCTAAGTATATAAATTAAAATAAAAAAATTAAAATTACATGAACTGAAAAAACATAAATTACACAATAATATATAAAATTCGTCAATATACCATGTCAAATTATTTTACAACAATATAATAATTATTCACTTAATAAATTCAAATAACATAATGTCAAATAAAATAGTAATAAAGAAAAATCGGTAATCAATAATAATAATGTCAAATAATTACAAAATGTCAAATCTTATTAAAATAGCATAGAATAAATAACAGAGTCCTATGAAATTCGCTCAGGGAGCAGTTAAAAATATCGACTCTCTCCGCTACTAGATTGAGCGTGTGGATGCAACGCGTTAGAGGTGCCTTATTCAGGAGGTTGGTCCTTCCTCTGGGTACAGCAAACAGGGCGGGCCGCCTCCGTCGGTGCACAAACTCATCAGGTACATTTAGCCTCACTTCCTCTAAAATGCCTGGATTGGCGATCATCCCACGAAATATTTTAACCAAATATAGAGCAAGCGCTGCATCTCTCCTCACCTCCAGTTTGTTGTATCCAACCATGCCTATAACAAACAAGGTTGGATACATCAGCGGGAAGAATGGATAAATGCCGTAGATCTTCAAGTACAGAAATCTGGTGAATTTATTTTGTATGCGCTCTACCATTTGACTGTACTTAGCTTCGTGTGGTGCCCATACCGCCGCGTAATGTTGTTCTTGTAACCATTAACTACAGACTCGAAGGCGTCGGGTTCCTTTGTCTTGACACTCCTGAAATTCCAGGCAACGCGGGCATGAAAGATCAAGTGGCAGCACTAAGATGGGTCAACAAGAATATAAGATTCTTTGGAGGAGATCCGGACAATGTAACGATTTTTGGGGAGAGTGCAGGAGGTGCATCAGTAGGGTATCATCTCGTTTCTCCCATGAGTAAAGGTCTGTTCAAAAGGGCCATTGCTCAGAGTGGAAACGCAGCATGCTGGTGGTCCCAATACACCGCTCCTAGGGAAAGAGCTCTTGCGCTCGCAAAGAAACTTGGATGCACTTCCGAAGACGATATAGATCTTTACGAATTCTTCAAAAATCAGCCGATAAGCAACTTAGTTAACTTGAAAGTCCCTATCACTATGGCACAGACCATAAAATCTATTTACGAATGCACAGTAGGCGTGGTTAGTGAAAAAGATTTTGGACAAGAGAGGTTTTTCTATGGAGATTTCACTCATTCGAATCTAGCAAGCCAAATTCACGAGGGAGTTGAAGTGTTTGCAGGGTACACTGCTGATGATGGAGTTATGTGTTTGGGACTGGTTGGTGATTTTGAAGCTCTGCTGACAAAAATGAACACGTTTTACGAAGAGTTTGTTCCTAAACATATCGAGTTATCATGTCCTATCTACAAGCAGCTCGAAGTAGGCAAGAGGATGAAGAAATTGTACTTTTCCAGCAACAAAATAGAACCAGATCAATGGGAGAGTATTGTGAAATACTACAATGACTTAAACTTTGTATACGACATCACCCAATGGATAAACAACATCGCGAGTTTAAAGAAGAATAAAGTATTTTTATACCGATTCTCCTGCATATCTGAGAGAAATGTTTTCACGACGGTTGTAGGAGTGGAACACTTTCTCAACGGCAGGGTAATGGTGTGCCATGAAGATGATCTGATGTACTTGTTTAATGCCAAGGAGGTGATACCGGGAAAGGTTGATATAAACTCGAAGGAGTTTCAGCTCATTGATAAGGTTACTAAGTTGTGGACGAATATCGCTAAATTCGGGTAAGTCTGGCCAGAATTATTATTTTTCTTCAAAGTGCTTTAACAAGGAGATGCTATTGAATTGCATTCACTTCAAAAATAACTACATAATATTTAGATGTCTATCTCCAGCCTTCAAATATCTGCAGACTACCACAATGACTGCGTCCAGACTAGACAAGCCCCACTCGAGGCAGCCGGACACGCTTGGCTAGCTATAATATAAAATTTTCAGGGTGGCTCGCAAGGATGCTCGCACAGTCTGTTCCGGGCTGTCAAACTATTATAAACTCGAAAGAGGATGTATGGAAGGATAGATGTATGGATGTTTGTTACTTTTTCACGCCAAAACTAGGTACTAAACGGATCGGGCTGTAATTTTGATAGACTGATTTAGGTCTAGACATGGAATAACACATAGATATTTTTCATCCCATTCTAAAGCAGTTCCTATAGGATATAAATAACTTAACCGTTTCCATAGAAACACCGCGCGTAAAGCCGCGGACAGAAACTATTTGAAAGTTATTTTACTAACAGGGTAGGTATATGTTTAATATGATTAATTCAACTAACTATATCATCTTGTTGTCACGAAACTGCATCATATTCCAACCACATCAAATTCATTTTTCAGAAACCCAACACTTGACGACTGTTTCGAAGTGACCTGGCCTGCCTACTCCTTGGAGAAGAAGGAGTTTCTAGACATAGGGAATGACCTGGAGGTCCTAGCGGCGCCGAACAAAGAGCAGATGGAATGTTGGGAGGAGATATTTCAAAGTTATGCTCCTGAATTAGTTTTCAATGGAAAATAGAACTTGTTACTTTCTAGTTAGGAGTGAAATAATTTGTTAGAGTTTTTTTTAATCTGATTGTGTTTGGTGACTTGGGAAGAAAACGGTGTCTTCAAAGAACGCAGTCAAATATACTTATAAAGTTTACAAGAATGGTGTGTTAGCTACGGGTCCAATATGTTACACATTCAATGCAGGTGGCATAGCTAGTTAGTATTAATATTTACCTATTCTCTACCTTTAGTTAATTATTCGGTTAATAACTTACAATACTTACTTAAAATTATTTTTATAGAGTCCACAGGTGATCGGAATGCCGGCTTTTATTTCGGTCAACGAATTGGCAATGCTATTCGTGGCAATGTTGCTAGCATTCAGGGCACTCGGCCCTTCCGGTGACGGCTTAGATTTTTAAGAAAAAGATATACGTGTATATACTAGTTGTTATTGTTTTATTCTAATGTAATGTTCTAAATACAAAATAATTTTATTCGGTACAGTACAGTAAATTAACCGGGTATAATTCTCGACTCGGAACTTCAACAAAAAAAGAATTGGTTGTCTGTAAAGTCGGTTTACTGACGATAGTTGAACGTGACAACTCAGAGCGAGGTAACGCCGCATGACGAGGTAACGCCGCATGACGAGGTAACGCCGCTTGACGTCATGTTTTTTCGTGCGTGCAGCCGGCTCTATCGAATTATAAGACGTTGTCACGTCAAAAATCATCATCAGAAAAAACACCACTATTTCTCAAAACACACAAACAATACCCTGGAAAATTGGATGGTAATAAATTTCGTTGGCAAACAAGGCCAATATGGCTGCCACGTGTAATATAATTGAAAATTTAATCACTTCGGTAGTGTTCCACGAAATATCGAGACGTTGTTCCTCTATATCCTCTATATCAGATTTTGGCACGTAACTGCAGCCTTTGTTGGGTCTTGGCAGCTATTAACGGGGAATCTCGTTTGCCGTTCCGAGCTGCAATTTAGAAGGGGTTAGAATGCAATGTAAGACAATTTTGGGTGATCGTAATTTCAACTATACATTACAATCTATAAGGAATTAAACGTTTAAAACGCGGGCAAATAAAGCCAATAAACGTCCATAAAACATCTCGTGTAAAAAAGTGTCATATTACCTATAGGTGGCGGTCGGGGCTCGTGTGCTGTGTGGTGCCGGCCTAGAATTAGCACCACCCCAACTCTTTCCACGGGTATCGTAAGAGGCTACTAAGGTATATCCACCGAGGGCAGCAGCTCCTTGCAGAACAATTCTACTACTGGACTGCGATCCCCAACCCGTATGCCAAGCGTGGATCCCCACGCTTGGCATACGGGGTGGGGATCGAAATGGGCATTACCCCCATGAAATAAAAGCCAACAAGGTTTAACTAGTGTAATTTTCTTTGTGCATAAAGGCTTCTGCCATATTAATTACTAAATACCGATCTCCCATTCCTATTTAAATCCACATCATCATCATTGGCTTATTTTACATCTACGCAAGATGATTTAAGTGGCATTAGCCTGGCTGGGAGACAGCCGAACACACACACACCCACTGATATATCAGGGCAGAGCCGTTTTTAGGTTTCGTTTCAAAGAAAACCCCATAGTGAACGATTTTGGAATGGAGGGGGGTACATAGATACTAATATTTTTTCCATGCTTTCCACCAGTTTTAAGAATTGAGACCTGGCGTCTTCACGGACGTGTTCATGATGGTGGGCAGAACCTGCAGTTAACATAGTGTCAGTGAATTACAAATAACCCTGTATATTAAAACCATTTGTGTTAATTCATAAGTATAGGTATTAGTATTTCGCTTATCCATACCGTGTAGCATACAGTAGGTAGGTAATAAATAACGATGGGCTGAAATTTAGAATTTGATGAAATTTACTATTTTAGATCGTAGTAACCTTCACGTGAGTAGGTATGATCTTTAAGTTACCTATGTCTCCAATTATGACTGCAACTGTAGGTATGTACATAGGTAGGTACCTACCTACCTACACAAATATATGTAAACAGATTCGAAGATGACGTCCGGTCGGTTACAGACTATGTATATGTTGCAAAAATATTCCCACGTGAATTTACAGGCTAATTATTTGACTTTTACATAGTCATGCCAATTAGGTAGGTACCTACCTACGCAAAGTCCCTTAAATGAATAAGAATATAAAAAATGTTACCAATAAAACGACTAGGTATCTGACTTTCTCCCTAGGGTAATTAAAGTAATGTATTCCGATCCTTACAGGATAATTACGAATAAATTATTTCATTGTCCATACTGTGAAAAGAGCTCTTCAACTTGGTTTTCATAATCAACAAGTCTTTCTCATTTTCCCGCGCACTCAAGAAAATTACAAATGGCCGCCGTGCCGTGTCTCTTTATGCAAATCTTGGCAAAGTAATCAAGCTACAACGCAGTCTGATTAATTTAACTTCTTAATCTTTTAATGTATTCCCTCACCAAATAATTTTTGCACACAAGTAGGTACCTACCTGCCTACTTTTATTCTATCCAGACAGAAAAAACAGAGCACCTAATGAGTAGGCAGCCCAAGGATGGGTTTAATTAAAAAAAAACAAATGCACAGAACGAAGCAAATACTTTCATTTGTTTTTTCCGCTTGGCAACGCCATTGGTCGAACGTTGACCGCGTAATTTTCTTTTACGAGCTGATGGCTAGGCTACGGCAGGTACCTAATAGGTACACTAGGTAGGTAAGTACCTACGTATTGGTTTGTTATCGGCTGAAATTATTTACTTTATTTGATACAAGCTTCTGGTCGCGACTTCGCACCCGTCTTTCTGAAATTAAACGTAGAAAGTTAAAAGTATTAGGTATGTTATGCCAGTTTTAGAACTAGATTTTTGTAAAATTTAAGCTTGATTCGTTCAGTAGATTTAGAGAGAACAGAGATTTTTGAAGAGTTAACAAACATCCAAACATTCGCATTTTTCAAAGCTTTTTTCTACTAAAATCTTTAATACACAGGGTGTGTCAAGACTACTACCGAAAAAGAAAATGATTTTGAAAATATTTAGCAAAAAAACCGCGAAAAATATGTTTTCCTTTTTTGCTAGGTACATACCCAAAGTACAACACTATAAGAACATATCATCATCATCATCCGCAACCCGACTTCACCCACTGCTGGGTATAGGTCTCCAAACTTTTGTGCCACTCCACACGGTCCTGCGCCAATCTCATCCAGGTTCGCCCTGCGGTGTTATAAGAACATAATATCTACCTAATTATCTAATATAAATGAGCAAAAAACAAATAACATAATAAAACAGCAATGTATTCCATAACGCTACCCGCCCTTACTCGCCGTCCACGGCTGAAATCCGCGGTCATTCACCCGACCGACGCGTGACACTCTACTATAGGATAATATTACCGTGCTACTACATTGAGCCAACTACGTTTTACATAATACCCAAATAATTAGTACGATTTAATTCTCGGCCATAGCCTTGAAAGCATAGGTAGCACCAACCAAGAATTGATTAGAAACATTAAAATTTAAAACACATTGAATTCTGTTTGACGACCTCTGTGGCGCGGTGGGCGAAGTTCCGCCTGCGACGCAGGAGGTTGCGGGTTCGATTCCCGCCTCGGGACAAATTTTGTACGATCTGCAGATATTTGTTCAGGGTGTTCTGGTCGTTTTCTATGTAAAATAAAAAATATCTATTTATGTACTCGTATATTATTATGTATATCAGTTATCTAGTACCCATAACACAAGCTCTGCTTACCTTGGGGCTAGATAATGCTGTGTGATTTGTCCAGCATTATTTATTATTTATTTATTTGTTTAAAATAAGTTCCTACCTACGTTTGTTAAGAGAACAGCTGAGATACCCGCGTTGATTTTCAGAGGTCATCGTCCTGACTAGAGAGTAATTCGGCGTTTCTTTGATCGGCGCGGCGCCGCCGGCGGCGTGGGCGGCGGCGGCCTTTGGGTTTTATTTATTTATTTTTAAGGTAAGTAATTACAAAATAAGTAAGAAAAATCTCGCAACAAAAATTCCAACATTTACCGATAATTTATAGGCGTCTACATACCTACCTACCTATTACCAACATACCCACAACCACGGTAATATTATCCAACAGTATTTGGACTCGGCCGTATCTTTGAAATAAATGCCTACAGCCGCGCGGTAGGTAAACATGCGATAGGGCTGCCCGCCTCCACCATTTTAATTACATTTGCCTACTTTGTGTTTCCATTTAGTTTTGTGATTGTAAATATAGGAAGGTACTTTTTTTATATAAACAAATAAAATACTTTGTGAATTGAATGGGAAGTGTTCAATAAAAATGCGTGTTGTTTTTTGATTGGTAGATTTAATTAAAAAACCTGTTTATGTTTGAATAACAAATCGGTCTTATAAATTTGCGACCGAAAAATATTTGCGCCTCGACTGAGACGTACTACAAAATGCTTTATTATTAAATTTTAGGAGATTTTTTTGGAGAAAAAGGAATATCTTTTACTTGGTTATAGATACCTGCAGCTACTTTATTAAATATGTACCTGAACTTATTTTTAGAGAAAAAATCGCGCGGTTATTGTTAAAAAAACATCACACCATCCGTTCGTCACTGCGGCACAGCCGCGACTGTTTGCATGCTGAGCGCATGCCGAGATCGAGGCGCGTAGGTATAGCTCCCGTTTCGCCCGTTTGTATGAAGTCGGATTACTTATAGGATAATATTACCTTGCCACAACCTAAGTTATTTTATTTGGCATTTGCAAGCTTACCCTTACGTGTACATTGCTGGCTGACAAAACAAATAAAAATCTTTAAAACCCAATCTCCGGCTACAATTTTTTTTTCGGACAACGGTATGTTTTATTGGTTTTATTTTGGGGTTCTGCACCACCTCCTTTGTTTTCGGGAGTGGTCTTGACACACCCTGTAGGTAAAGGTAAGTAGGTTCTGCCGCTTTCTCATCAATATCTTCTACTTCTACCTTCATAAATCAATTACTTTTCATCTGCCATCTAATTTACTAACCTATTAATAGGAACCAGAGACAATAGCAATAAACCGCCATTTTGTGTCAGCACAACCAAGATGGCCGCCGTCGTAAATACTCTGGTCGTTAATGGAGTCGAACTTTATGGCTCAACCGGAACTGATTGAAATTGAGAGTGCTTCCAGTCCCAAACAATATCTGTTGCTTTTTATAGCAATGTTTATGGACCTTTTGAAAAGATATTTCATTGCTTAGTGAAGTAAATACCTATGTCATCATTAATATTTAATGAAGTCGGTAGGTAGGTACCTAACCTAATCTAACCTAAGTTAGGTACCTACATAATTCAGTATACACATAGGTACTAACAACTTATTCACAAACAGATACTCTAGTTCCACTATGGTAATCGAACAAGTAACCAATTGAATCATACCCGCAATAAATTCATGCACTACGCCAAGAGAGTCGTTCAAATTAACGATGCCTCTCCCTGGCTGATTTTTCCTCGTGAAAAGCAGACGTTGCTGCGAAATTTAATCCAATTATCATCGGTTTCTTGCTTCTCCATTCTATTACGGTTTGTCGGAATGCAAAAGCTGTTCATAATTACCTAATGGTCGGAATTTTTTACTTTACAAGTTCGAAAATGTAGAATCACTGAATCAGGTAGGTAGGTAAGTTTCTCGATGTATACCTACTTAAGTATTTTATTTTCATTTGAAACATGAGAGATGAGATGACAGATTTTTTTCAGTGGACAGCGGGAAAGCGGGTGGAAGTCAGACAGTTTTAGGAGGAAAAAACAAAATACATAATGATAAGTACCTATTTATTCTTATAAGAATTGTTATGTATGTAATTTTAAGAATTTTTAGTTTTATGAGAGACTGCCCGCGGCATCGCACGCGTACTATATATGGAAACGTCTAAAGGTTATTTCTATTCCATGAGAACTGATTTATGGAATAAAACGTAGCCTATATCAGAGCCAGATCTAAAACTACATAGGTACATCTATGCAAAATTTCAGCCCGATCCGTTTGGTAGTTTTGGCCTGAAGAAGTAACAAAATCCAACTAAACATCCAAACTTTAACATTTATATTAATGTAGTGTCCTCCTAGCCTAATTTCGACCACGGCGGCCAGTTGGAGACTAGCTAGATGCGCAGGACATTTTGCAGTGCACAAGTGTGTGCGCAAACACAGGTGCACTCTCTATTCCCTCACTCTCATAATCCGATGGAACGGCAGACCGACACGACCGGGGAGAGGTCAAGCGCAGGACCAATGGCTTAACATGCTGTCCGAGGCACGGGGGTGCAACACCGCCAACTTTCTGACTCTGGGCTACTATTGTGAATTTTTTTTGCTAGAAAAACCCTAATAACAAGTCTTTGGCCCGACCTGGGATTTGAACCCAGGACCTCATAATCAGCGGTTGAACAAGCTGACCGCTAGACCAACGAGGGAGTCAGTGCGAATTTATAATATTAGTGTGATAAACATCTTCAACTGAAATCGCGAACGTGTCGACGTTCCATTTAAAACTGTCAAAAAGCCATTTCCACTTCCCATGTCCACCAAAAACATGATGTAGGCACGAGAAAGGGGTCTAATGACAAAGAATATACAATCAAATAAAAGAAATAAATAAGAACTAGTACTTACAATTGAACCAATTGAGCTAACTACTGTGGCAAACAATCTACAGGTAGTAAAAAAGTAAAATTCAGTTCAATAAAAAAACAGAAATGCCATGCAGCAATCCACGCCGGTGATCCTGTGAGCCTGTGCTCCACATAGCACCTGCTTCCACGCCCTCTCGCATATTTATAGGAGGCTATATTAAAAGCGCCCTGGTATTTAGAACCCCGTCCTCGTATAGTCCAGGGGCTTAAGTGTAAAGGTTTTATATTGAAAGGCTTACGCCTGCCGATTTGCATGCGCTATTCCTGGATAAAAAGTGATAGACCTCGCACGTGAGTTAGTAACCTCGGATGAGTAAAAAGTATGCTAGCGGCCGTACGAATATACTCATAAATGAGCTTTTAAGGCGAATAGTAGGGGTGATAGTGGCGCCACTACATATTTAATTTAATCATTAAGTTATACAAAGGAATTATCAAAAAATCGGACCGCTGGTAGACGATACCTATCACAAGCTTTTATTTAATGTATCTGTAATAGTTTTGTTTTGTGTTATTCAATCAAAAACCTTGTTTGGAGAGCTTGGTGGCCACCAATAGGAACTAAACTCTTGAAACAAGTATCTGCCTAAATAATACAGTACAAAACTATTAAAGATACATTTAAAAATAGCTTATGATAGATATCGTCTACGCGCGGTCCGATTTTTTGATAATTCCTTTGTATAACGTAATTATAAAATTAAATATATAGTGACGCCACTATTACCCCTACTATTCGCCTTAAGGACGTGAATTTGTTTTTTTTTTTTCTTAGCAGCCAGTATTTATTTTCTTAAACCCCCTCATATACTCGTGTCTATACAGGGTAATTCACTAATACTGCGTGAACTACAGGTTCTGCCCATCACCACGAACGACCACAACGCTAGCTGTATTAATAACTCCTCGGCACACAAACTACGTCCTCGACTATGGAACTTAGACGCCTCTTACGACATCCGCGGGTAGCAGCGGCTGTTGTAGGCCTCGATTCTTATGCCGCGACCGCCACGGCTAACGGCCACGGCCTGTATATTAATAGTAGACCGTATTTATGTCGTAAGCTTTATTATGTAAAAACCTTTTGATTTGAATTAAATTATCTCATTTCATTTTAGGGCCGTAAACTTTCTTTCACTCCTGCAAGGCCTCGTAAAGAACCCTGGAAGCACCTAATGTACATTAAAAACTCATCAAACAAGGTCTCATAAAATTTTTTACAGATTTCTCAGCAAAACAAACCGACGAAATGGAAAAGTAAATGCAGGAATAAAAGTTTTGTAGGTATTCTCGGTTCGGATGGGGGTACGTTGAAGCTTTAATGCGTAGAGGCAAATGCTACGGTGCGAGTTGTAGCAAATGATCGTAGAGGCAAAAATGCTACATTACTACGGTATTTGTAGCAAACCTATGATCCTAGAGCGGCAGAGAACTGTAGCCATTGCTACGAGCTTTGAGGCAAGCTACGGTGCTACGCGAGTGTTAGCAAATACTACGATCGTAGAGGCAAAAATGCTACACTGCTACGGTATTTGTAGCAAAGCCTACGATCTTAGAGAGGCAGAGGATTGTAACCATAGCTACGATTGTAGAGGCCAAAATGCTACGATGCTACGGTATTAGCATTACGGTATTATGCTACGGCTAGCTACGGTCCTAGAGAGTCAAATGCTGCTATGCTACGCGAGTTTGCTACATAAGCGTACCTGGTATTTCTTCTTGGCCTTTTTGAGATAAATTTTATTTGATATATAATCCGTTATGCCTACCCTGTACAAGCGTGAGTTGTATGCCTCATCAAACCCACTTTCATATCATTCATCCACATATCTCCTCATCATGTAATTTTATTCATATCCTTTGTGTGCCAACCCTCGTAACTTCGACCTGACCCTACAGGGTACTTCTTACCTCGAATTATGTGTAGTCATTCGATTCGACCCAAAATGCTCGTAATGGATTTTTGAGTTCTTGCTTCGGCCTCTTTTCGGAGCTTGCGTTATGTTTTATGGTTTTACAAGTGTTATTGGTGCAATGTTTTGTGTTTATTTATTAAATTTCAGCCGATATTGTTCCACTACTAGTCAAATGCCTTTCTTTTCTCCTTCCATCCCTTGCGATTTAACGTTGTAGAATTAGATTTAAAAAATCGTAAAACATTGAAAAATAACTTTTTTTTATCTAATTAGCCAAGTCAATATAAAATCACCAAGTGAACCAGATTGTAAGCAGAGCTTGTGCTAAGGGAATCCGACGATCGTTGCCATGCAATTACCGAAGCGAATAACGGATGCATTATGGACGTAAGCTGGTTAATTAAAACCATATTTGTTTTGGAAGAACAACAACGTATCATAGCTTAGCGAGGGACACGTTGGTTTTCTTCCAACACAAATAAGGTTCGTATAGTTAACGAAATCCAGAAACCTGGTACAAATGCTCGGCCCTAGTGTGTACAACCAACTGCCACCCGAAATCACCAGCGCACCATCTTGTACGCCCACTGTTTTTAAGCCGCTGATTATGAGGTCAATAGATGTTATTGGGGTTTTTCTAGCAAGAAAAATTCAAAATTTGGTGTTACACCCCCGTACAACGGAAAGTACGTTAAGCCGTTGGTCCTGCGCCTGATCTCTTCCCGGTCGTCTCGATCTGTCGTTCCATTGGATTATGAGAGTAAGGGAATAGAGAGTGCACCTGTCTTTGCGCAAACACTTGTGCACTTTAATATGTCCTGCGCATCTGGGTAGTCTCCTATGAGACTGGCCGCCGTGGTCTAAATTCGGCTAGGAGGACATTAATTAATTATTGTAGTGCCTAATATTTGTAAGCAAGATTAAAACAAAACTCCTTGTTTTGTGAACTCCGTGGTTCTGCCACATTTATGTATGTGCCCACCCCTGTCAGTATCTACCTCTGTAGAGAATGGTGGAACCCAATTTTCTACACCGTGCGCTCCCTTTTGATCTACATAAGAATTACTGAATTAATTCCGAAACGGTGCATATTTCATTAGTGGGTGGAAAATACGTATTCCCTGTGAATTAGGTGATTTACATTAAGTGCCTACGTGGTTGCGACTAGGTATCACACAACTCACTATTTTTTATGAACATTTTGCAAAAGTTGTATAATATATATTTTTTAAATCGAATAATACTGGGTCCGTGATGGATCCAGCTGGATTTGTATCGGTCCAGCATAACGGCCTCTGTGGCGCAGCGGGCGAAGGTCTGCCTGCGACGCAGGAGGATGCGGGTTTGATTCCCGCCTCGGGACAAATGTTTGTACGATCTGCAGACAAATGTCTAGGGCGTTCTGGATGTTTTCTATGTATAATAAAAAATATCTATCTATGTAGTGTATTGTATTAAGTATATCAGTTATCTAGTACCCATAACACAAGCTCTGCTTAGCTTGGGGCTAGATAATGCTGTGTGAATTGTCCAGCATTATTTATTATTATTTATAAATCCAGGTGGATTGAAAATGCCGCTGGTAGAGGTAACGCAGGTAAACAGTATCCCGGGGAGAAAAAGTGCAAAAAAGCTGAGGAGTTTTTAAATCTTCTTATATATAAAAATGAAACCCGTTTCGCGTTGTCACGGCATCACGCGTGAACGGCTGGACCGATTTCGCTAATTCTTTCTTTGTTGTGTTTGTTATTGTCAGGAGAAGGTTCTTATGAAAGAAAAAATTAAGAAAGTTAGAAACATAAATTTCCACGGGGGCGAAGCCGCGGGGCGCAGCTAGTATAAAATAAAAAAAGTTGGATTACAAATAATAAGTACCTACTCATAATAAAAAAAAAATATCAGAGTTCTTGAAGAGGGTGATGTTTTATTTACACCCATTTAAAAGCTAGGTAAGCAATTAAGCGGTCTTCATCTACGGTAATCAACTAACATTAAATCCGTATTCTGAATTTAGTTACCAAAGGTTCGAAACTGATGCTTCATGTTTTTGATGGAATTGAACCTGAGACGAGATCTTCGACCTTTCAAGGGGTTGAATCTTTATTAGAGGCCGTTCGAGTGAACACCAGTTAATGAAGGGTTGATGGCTTAAACTTTTAATAGAGAAAGTTATAAAAAAGACTAACTCAGGGTCGGTGTTTATTTTGCTAAGGGATCACCTTCAAAAGGCGAGACGTTCGCTATAATTATTTCTAAAATAACAACTGTATGGTATAAGCAAACCTCTAAATAAAACCAATGATATGAGTGAATTTCATATTGCATTTCAAGCAGCATCATCAAGCCCCAACGTAGTGGTAAACATGACAAAACATTAATAAATAAATCCACAAAAATCTCGCTGAGTTTGTTACTAAATAACAAATATCCCAGAACAATGAAATTTCCAGTCTGAAGACACGAGGCCATTGAGGCCGGTCTTGCCTAACGAGTTCCCAAAATGGAGACCTTACATAGAGCACAGGAGTGCGTAGTTAGGTGATATTTATCAATTGAAAAGTCATTGTGAGACAAAAAACTGCCTAGTCATTTAATACAGAAACATCTTGAATCAATAATTGGGAGGGCTTTTATTTGACATACCCAGGCAGGGTTGCACAATTGCCAATTCCAACAACTAACAGCACTCATAACATAACATAACATAAACTAACTTGTAACGTAACTCTTGTGTCATTAACATTGTCATTGCCTATAATATACACGGGTAACTTGAAACTTTGCGTGGTTAAAGATTTAACGAGTCACCAAAATGTGGCGAGCTTACGTAGAGTGGCAAGATCTCAAAATCGTTTGAAGGTGTTCACAGAGAATATAATGTAAAGGACATAAAAACCGTCGTCGTCGATTTTGTCGTCTATTTGTCACATCGATTTTAAGTTTTCAGCAGGTTTTAATTCACATCAGGAAACAAGACGCTAGGTATGTTAATAAAATGTGGAAACTCGAGAACTAAAGTAGAAAAGTGTGATATTCAAATCGTCTGAAGGCGGTAACAGAGAAAACAGTTCAAGAGCTTCAAAACCTCGTTGTTCATTTACACAGATTTTAGGATTCCAGCAGGTTTTAATTTATGAAGGAACGTGAGGCTAAGTTTACAGGGCAGGGCATCGCGTGTCAGTTATGTTTACGGGGTGACCTTGAGCTCTTACCTACGGAGACGAGCATCCTCTGAGGTGGCCGGGCCCGAGCGAGCACTCGGCCATCCTGCTCACGAGTATACCATCACTGTACCACCGAGCACTGAGTCACTCATGAGTCGGTAGCTCCAAACACGTGCGCTCCCGCCGTCGGCGCTCCATTCACTGGAGGCTGGCGGCTGCTGGAGCCCGGGATCGTAAACACTGCGCAAACTCAGAACACTGAATCGCGAACTTCGCTCGCGCCCCGAGTCCGCCCGAGGTTCGCGGAGCCTCAGAGGTCACAAGGTCATACGGACTCCACGGTAAACACCGCTGTTAAGTCTTGACTGAATGATCGAAGATGCCAAGATCTGCTTGCTTGGCAGTTTTATGGGTCGTAAGGAATGTAGGTGTTTTCTTACATACCTAGCTACCCAGGTAAGTACATAATGGGTACTTGGGCTCCGGCTGTGAATGGGATAGGTAAACAGTGGCGTATTTAAAGATTCTGCGCCCTGGGCATGTAAGGTCGGTCGGGCCACGCGCAGTGTAGGAATCCGTAGTTGCACTTGCACGGTACCTTTTCATTTACTACTTGTATCTAATAAACAAGAAACAACTTCGTCGGAATAAATTTTAATGAAATTTGTTCGAAATTTTTCTTTTTACCTACCTGTAGCGGTGGTGGGCCAATATGACCTTAAACTGAGGTTGAGCACTGCACTGGCGCACGGTAATGTGGGTTTTATGGTACCCGAGTTCGTTTTCTACCAAGCACACTACAAAAAAATCGAAATAAAAACACTAATCAGAAATAACGGCGAGCGGAGCGATCCGCGAATTGTTTGAGACTTTTTCGGATGTTTGTTAAAAATGGAAGCTAAAGTCATCATTGCTTTTACCACTAAAAGAAATGATAAAGATCCCCGAAAATTCTAAAGAAAATGGTGTCCTATTTTGGAATTTGGTGTGGTGGGGTTAGCAAAAAAGAAAATATAAATACAAAAAAAAATAACGACGACCGAATAGAGCCGCTAAAATTTTTGTTACTGTATCGGGTGATTACAGAAAAGTTATGGGATTATAAAAAATAAATAACAGCGAGCGGAGTGAGCCCTGAAAAATTCGGAGTTTGTGGCGGCTGCAGCTGAAAAATATGTTGAGAAACTAATACAAAATAAATATCGGCGATTGTAGTAAACCGCAACCTTTTTTGAAATCGGTGTAGCAGTGGCATGCTTAGTAAATACATGGTACTAGCTAGATAAGAAGCCTAAAACAAATTAATGTTTTTTTGGCGTATAACAACAAAATAGGAAGACCACATACATTAGATTAGAGAATGAACGGCGAGCGGAGAGAGCCGCGATTCTTTTTTATAGATATTTACTGAAGCTGGTAAAAAAGTTTAGAAGAATACGTATGACTAAATAAATGTTAGCGGAACAAACCGCGGCTATTTATGTTCGAGATTGTTGCGGCGGTGGGGGCAAGCTCTCGCAAAGAAAATGCCCCTTGGCACCTGGCACTCACACACACAATTTTTGAATCTTCTTTAAGTATTGACTGGCTGGTGAAAGAGTAGTCGTTGTCACCCCCTGGTGCTTGGTAATGGTACCCGGGGCGGACCGCCCCTCTGAGCCCTCTTGCGCCGCCACTGAAGCACTAGAGTCTAGTGCTTCAGTGGCGGCGCAAGAGCTAGACCATACGCAGAAGGGCAAAATATTAACGGCGAGCGGAGCGAGCTTATTACAATCTTTGTGGTTTTCTTTGATTTTTTGTTATAATCTTATTTTTTGTTACAGGTATTGTTTATGTACCTATGTAGGCTATAGTTAAATTCCATTTCTATTCTAGGTACTCTTTTCCGTCCTGTGTTAAATCGCATGCAAATTCAGTCTTAGTAGGCACAAAATGTTACGAGAACAATTATTTATCGCAATAAAAAACGCACGCGTCCAATTTCTGCGATTGCAGCAATGTGAAAGATCGTATACGTCCTTATAATTTTTTTTACTGAAAACAGATACCGCTAGATACCTTTATAGCATATCTGAAGCACCGCACTAAAATTTTAAAGATGTTAATGTTATCGCTTTGCTTTTGGCATTTTCAAAAAAAGCATTGAATTTTGCGTGATATGAAACGTAGTTTTGACAGTTCAGTAAAGTGTTGCTATATTCAATATTTTCTCCCTATAGATAGGCAAACTTTAAGCCAAAAAGTAACAACTAATAGTTTTATTTTTGCTTACACAACATATAACATTTTGTAATACATAATTTTTCATTCGATTTAATAAAAAAAAGTTGCAGATGCATTATTTATAGTTAATTTCCTTGAATTTGCTGTAAAGTTTTGGGTATTGTGGTATTTTCTGTACAACACATGGCAACATTCAAACAATATTCCTTTTATTTCGATTCTTTGCCGTGTCGTTTCGGGTACGTTATTTAATCCGTAAAAATCTGTGGGATTCCTGGATTTTAACAGTGAAAACAGTTCAAAATAATTCAAACACAATATTTGCCATCGTGTTCGATGTATATTTTGTGTGTGTTCATTGCTCGCGAACGGAATTATTGTCGCGGCAAACTGACAGTTCGCACGCAGGAAACAGTAACCTAAACATTGGAGTCGTGAATAAAACGTGTTATTTTGGCTTTTCAGTGAAGAGTGACAGAATGAAGTACAATAAGCTCGTCACATCCTCGAGGAGGAAAAACAGGAAGCGCCATTTCAGCGCGCCCTCACACATCAGACGAGTTCTCATGTCATCTCCCCTTTCCAAGGAGCTGAAACAGAAATTCAATGTCAAATCGATGCCCATCCGTAAAGACGACGAAGTTCAGGTAAAGACACCCCTGTTTCCACGCTCCAGTTCCCGATGTTTACTTGTGACGAAGCCAAATGATGATACCAAACCATTCACAGACCATGGATGATTGCATCTGTGTTTGCGACAAACTGAAGGTTTTCTTCGGCAAGTCAAGACCGCTTATGCTAGTCCGTGCCCTGGTTAAAAAATTGGCGCTGATGGTTTTGCCACAATGAAATAAACTGAAGAAACAAGTCGCCCCTTAGTCCTATGATAGGTTATGTTTACTAGTAAAACTAACATGATGATACCAAACCATTCACAGACTATGGATGATTGCATCTGATTTCGGGACAAACCAAAGGTTTTCTTTGGCAAGTCCTGGGCCCTTTTGCTAGTCCATACCCTGGTTAAAAAATTGGCTCTGATTGTTTTGCCTGGTGATAATTACTTAGATATAATCTAAGAATTTCATAGGATATCGACTCCAGCATCCTGTAATCTTATAATGCATGTATTTGTTTGGTTTTAGGTTGTCCGTGGACATTACAAAGGCCAACAGGTTGGCAAAGTAGTCCAAGTATACCGTAAAAAGTTTGTTGTCTACATTGAGAGGATCCAGCGTGAAAAGGCCAATGGAGCGAGTGCATACGTTGGCATCCACCCCTCAAAGGTAACATTGCACTAAAATTAAAAGTAGCTGTAATTCAACACCCCCACTGTGATCACCAATCCATATGCCAGGTGTGGTAACTTTGGCAAACCTCTGTTTGAGGAAGGCTGATGAAGTATTTTACCATATTCTGACCCTCAATGACAGTCTGATAAAAACAGTGGCTACTCCAACTCCAGTTTATGTATTATTAGTTTATGCCTGCGGTTGCTTAACCTAGAACTACATGTATACAAAATTTCAGCTGGATCCATTTGTAGTGATGTGAAGATGTAACAAAAATCCATACATCTAAACATCAAATCTTTTGCATTAATAATTTTAGTCTGATTGGCCTGTTATCCAATTCATTAAACTGTGACTTTAAACACTTGTTATGTCAAGTAGCTTTATCTGAATAGGGAATCAAATGATGATAAACATTAACTTAGACTCTGCCTTATGTATTACTTAAGCTTGCGGTTTTACCAACGGCTACAGTGGTGCAGGGGCTCTGCTAATGCTGTGACACTTCCATGGCTCTGATGTCTTCGTACATCCTCTAAATCTACTTTGTCATCTGTATAGATATAAAATTGAACTTGGTGCGTTTTGTTCCAGTGTGTTATCGTAAAGTTAAAGATGAACAAGGACCGAAAATCTATCCTGGACCGCAGAGCCAAGGGCAGGCTAGCAGCCCTGGGCAAGGACAAGGGGAAATACACTGAGGAGACCGCTACAGCGATGGAAGCCTCGTAAATATAGATTGTAAGACCAAAATAAATGTAAAAATTCATGATGTTGTTTTATTATTTTTCTGATTTTTAGATTCAAACAGGGAAAAATACAAGTTTAAGATAGGTATCTTAGCTGCATCTACCAGTCCTCTCCGTATCACAAGGTCGGATTAACAATCTACCTACTAAAAGGTCTATCTAGATGACCTGAGGGATTTAGGAAAACAGTCTATTTCCTAACATCAATACCTAATACTATAATCATTAATCACAGACTAAAGTAGGTATCAAGACACTTATACACTAGCTAAACTTGATGTAGAATGTTTGTAAACAAACTATGACACAACAGACTTCGTGTCGAATTTCAGATTTATAATTGTAATGTAAGCAATATTTATTGAAGGAATGTTCTATCGACAAGTAATTCTACATCGAGTTTTGGCAAGTGAACTAGGCACTAGCACCTCATGTCTCATGGTAGGTAGCATTATCTGCCTGACCAGGGGCCCTATCCAGCCCATCTTAATGTGAGTAGTGAATTTGATACAATGGATTGTCCGATCACTAAGATGCACGTGGAAGTGCAGAACGGAGGCTGGGCAGTGAATGTGTTAATATCAGCAACTCTTGACTACAAATAGTTCCTGAAGCAAATCTGTATGTCAAGGCGTACATGAACCTATTTATGGTAAAGCCACTAATGTAAGTATCACAATAAAAGTATAAATATAATTCCCAAGATCAGTTCTGAAAATCTAGGCAGCAAGAAATCAAAACAAATGAATGTAATAAAATGTTTATTATCAAAGAAATGTCTCAATTCATTGAGCTTACTTATCCATCAGACCCATTCTTTTCTCTTAGACATGACTGAAATTTATTAGAGCTGTGGTAAGCCGTCAGCAATATATAGATTAAAGATTTTATCAATATCACTAAAAGTACTAAGTATACCTAGGTACTCTTCTACATCTAATACTAGCTAATCATTTGGACAACACACAATAATGGACAGCTACATGTAGTCATAGTTACTGTTGATAAATCTAGCTAGATTCTAGAACCTTACACAAGTCAGTTTTGATCAATGTTGTTAGCAGCTTAATGATAACAAGTCAATACAGACATGTTCTGAAGTACACAAACAAGAAGAATACAATATACTGACTAAATAACCTAGTTGTAAACTATAGGTACTTCAATAGGCTCATAAATCACATAGTTTAGGCATTATTGCTTTTAGGATATAATGAAAAGGCTAATATTTGGAACCATTCTATGCTGCTTGACTGTTTTCATCTTCAATGTTCGCTTTCGATGAACATTTGTGGTTTTTCTTTACATCATTGTTTAGATTCTCCCTATTTCTTGCTATTTCTATGGCATAGAACTGTACTCGTGGCACAAGAATTGTGTTGCGTTCTGAGTAATCCCCTTTAGTATCTGCTCTCATTAGTGTACCAAAACTGTAATCTTCGATGATGTTTTTGAATTTTTCACAGAAGACTCTCCATTTAGCTTTGTTTGTGTTGTTTTTGATGACATCCTCTTTGATGAAGGCGACATTTAGGTCTGGGAAGTCCTGTCTGAAGGTGGTGTGGATTAGATCATCATGAGGTGTCAGTTGCAGCGATCTTGTGTCTACAGAACATAATACCTGAAAATATAAGTCTGCAATTAATATTTCTGTTAAGCTAAAGCAAATAATAAAAAAAAACCATAACTATTTATAAAAAAATATAGAGACTGTCTGAGACAACCATGGCTTAAATGGTCTATGGCTTGCACTATCAAATGGCTTTGCACCCAACTTCCAAACACCCTACCTACCTAGAATTTTTTTTTATTTTTGACATACAGTAAAATACCTACCTAGCAGGGATTAATTGGACATTTTCATTAGACCAGAGCTGTTTCTTGGTGGTCAACTTTGTAGCAAATAACTTACATTAAAATAGATGTCACTATGTTCCATCGCCCTGGCAGCCCAGAGGTGCTCCAGGGTTTCATCGTTTCCGAATTCTTCAGCAGGTCGCGCCAAAACGTCCTGAAAAATTGTGCATTATTAGAGTAAAAGCTAGGAAAAAAGTAGTTAAAAAGAAGTGAAATATCATCATATAGGGTATGTAAGCAGATTTTACATGAAAAGGAAGGCTAGAAAGCAGTAAATAGGCAGTTTCCGTAGCGATCACTGCTGTCACCATACTTCGTTACCTAGGTTCGTAGAATTTTATGTTAATTGGCGACTGGTGCATGGCGTACAAACGGGCTTCAAAGCGCCTTGTCCAGCTTTACTCACCATTATTATGTATGAGACTACTTTCTATGGGAAAAGGCTAAATTATTTAATAAATTTTAGCTGGACAAATTTCACAAAAAATAGTGCACATGGAATGGAACGGGTTCATTGAACTTTCGATGACGGTGACAGTTTTGAGTTGACTGACAATGACAGTCGCTGGTACAATCACAATCACACACTTTTTCCGTTTTATCTGTAGATGCATTTACTTTCTACGGTTTTATCATTACAAAAAATGTTCAGTGATAAAATTAATATAAATATTTTCTGGATTTGTCAAAGAATCACGGAAAGAATTAAACAGTAAAGTTTAAATACTTTGATCTCCGAAATAAAAAAAACGAGTGACGTCATTTTATGCGACTGAAAGAGCAGAGCAGATATAGAAAAATTCCCATTAGCAAGAGGGAGACGGATGCAATACTGAGAAAAGTTCGTTCAAAATTCGTTGAGCATCGTTTCGTCACAAGTTTTTTTGTGGTTTCTATTGGCGGAAGGCAAAAGAGGGTGGCGCATGCGCGTTGTGCCGAGTTGCCTGCCGACGCCATCTCTAAACTTCTGTTCCCGATTATGTACTTGCTCTTGAGAAATGTACAAATTAATTCGTGATTAAATGTGTAAATAAATCATGGAATTCGTACGCGAGTGATACCAAGCATTAGATCAGTGAAATAGTGAACTAATCAGTGGCATCATCCCAGTGTACCAAGTGGCGGGCTGTATCTGGCGGAAGTTTCTTGGCCGTAGCATCGCATATTTTTTCCGGCTATCTCCGCCGCGGGCCGTCGTAAATTACTGTTTCATGGGCGTTCTCCATCAGAAAGACTAGCGGTAACTTCCCTTACATTGAATTTATTCTAGCGCTATCGCGTATATTAGAAAGCGGGCCTCGAGCTCCCCGCGTTCTTGAGTTGCGCGCGTTCGCACTGTATCTACCTATAGGTACTTAGTTCGCTGTTGAGTTTATTGTTGTGCTTGTGGGTCAACCGCTTCGACGCGGACTCAGCCCAGAAAGTAAACAAATAAAACTTCCGTGTTTCAGATCGATACTAACGGAATGAATTCCGCGCTGAAGCCGGTTTTAGCGAGCGCGGGAGTCCCCACACCGGCCGGGCAGTCGAGTCCGGCTAAGGGGAACGTCGCGAGCGCCAACCACGCGTCCGTGGGGCATCCTCAGGGCGCTCAGAATTCCCTCAACCACGCCAACAACGGCAATAACATCCCGGCGCAGAACCTGCACGCGCCCGCGCCCGCGCCGCAGGCGCCGCCGCACGCCGTGCCCTCCATGGCGCCTGTCTCCGCCAACATGGCGCAGATGGCGCAGAACATGAGCAACCATGGGAACCTCTCCCAGGTCAATCAGAGCTCCCCCGCCCCCGCGCCGGCACCGGCCGCCAGCCCCAGCAAGGCCCCCAGCACCAGCTCCCCGCTCAGCTTGGTTGCTGAGAAGGCTAACACCTCCCAACCTTTAGCCCTAACGAGATCCCCGGACAAGCCTGAGAAGAAAGAACCAGACTCAAATGCACAGTCTAATGGTACCATAGACTCCCCGAAATCGGCATCAAATGCCCCCGTGACCTTGAAAGCCCAGAACACAGATGCTAATAAAGACAAACAGGATATTGCAAAGACATCGCCTAGTACAACTAAACCTCCTGAGAAAGCAGCTTTGCTAGCTACTCCTCAGAAACCTGAAACTTCTAATCCATCGACTCAAGCGGATCTTCCAACACAGCCTAAAGCAGCTACTGCTAGTGAACCCTCAGAGAAGTCTCCAGCCAAGCCTGCGGAACCAAAATCAGCACCAACCGCTGATGTTGCACCGACACAGAGTGACACCAAACCTGCTCCAGAATCTGCAAGCAATAGTGAACCGAGTCCGCCAGAGAAAGAAAAGGAAAAGCTCCCAACCCTGGCCAAACAGGATCCTCCCGCTGAAAGCACCAAACCCGAACCCACCAAAGTAGAAGAAAAGAAGGAACCAGCACCAGAAAAACCAAGCATAGAAGAGAAACCCAAACAACCAGAAGTGAAAGAAAAACCAGAGCCACCTAAAGCAGCCGTAGAAACTAAACCAAAAGTTGCAGATAAAGAAAAGGTTGAGACAAAGAAAGAAGCAAAACCTAAGTCTACATTGAAACTGGCTACAGTGACTCCTCCACTAAGGAAGAGACGACAGGCCTCTCCAGCCAAGGGTGCTGATGGACCCACTCCAGCTAAGAAAGTGGCAGAAGGGGAGAGTTCCACGTCTACTCCAGCTGATGCTAGGACAAAGAGGAATCGGACCAAGGTAAGAAAGATTTTTTTCCAGCCTGTTTCTTACCACTTCTGTGCAAATTCCTCCCCTATGAAGCTCCAATATCAATGCGGCATTCCACACTCCATTAAGTATCTTACTATAATCTAGAAGAAAACATTGTTTGTTAATGCCCGTTGGCTGACAATAACAAAGCAAACAGAAAGATGGCTGAAATCCCACTTCTGAGCTTTTGGGTTCACTTCCTATTTCATGGTCCTTTTATAAGTATACTAGCTTCGGCCCGCGACTTTGCACTTGCTTTTTCAGGATAAAGAGTAGCTTATGTCCCCTGGATACCAACTACCTTCATGCTAAATTTCATTAATATCCACTTACACATGAAAAGGTTACAGACACACTGAATTTCTTTCGCTTTTATAATATTAGTAGTTCTACGAACAGTAGACCTCGCGAGCACTAACTTTTTTTCAAAAATTAATTTACTTAAGTTATTTTAAATGGGATATTTAGGTAGGTAGGTACCATGTTTTTTGTAATTGCTGTTTTTAGGAAGGTACGTAAATCCGTTGCTGTTCTTTATAATATGTTTAATTATATACACTGTGTTTTGTAAGGTGATGAATAAAAGTATTATAAAGAAACTTTGGGATGTCATCTCATACCCAGCTTATTTTGTTATTGTTAAAAGTATGTTTTCAATGATCAAGATTACCTTTTGTTAGAAGTTGTACTAAATCGGAGTTGTATTCTACGTAATCTCATGAATCAGAGATGTTCAGTAGCATTAGCCCCATCTATAAAATTGATTTCTTACCTCCGCCAACAGGCAGGCATGCGACGACGACGGAGCATATGGCCGTGCTATTACATAGTACTCTCGAAGTGTTACAAAGATGTATATGATAATAGGTGGCGCTGCACTGTAATATGCTCTCTTGCATATTACTGCATTTTGCGGAGCTATTCTGCTCGTCATGCCGAAAATCCTCGTCAGATCTTTACCAAATTTTTATGAGAACAATTTAAGATTACTACCTTTCAATTAAAAATATAGGTAATCAAATCAATAATCATCGAAATCAGATGTCTTAAAGCGGACATATTCTAAAGCCCCCGCTATTGCCTTTTTTTTGGAGGATGTACGCCTTTAATCAAAAAACCCCCGACGCCAAAAAAATCTATAAAATCGTAGAATCTGTACACCAAGTTTAGTCCAGATCGGTTGTAAAATACGACCTGTAGAGAAGTCATACTGACTGACATAAACACAAATTTTGCTAGACTTGATGCAGAGACGCTTCACTTACTTCGTTCGCAATTAGTATTGATAAGTATTTTATATCAAAGTGGTATTAATTTTGGTGGCCACCCTGTGTTGTCTATACTAATATTATAAAGAGGAAAGGTTTGATTTTTTGTTTGTTTGTTTGTTTGTATGAATTGAATAGGCTCCGAAACTACTGGTGCGATTTGAAAAATTCTTTCACCGTTAGGAAGCTTACTTTTCAGGGAGTGACATAGGCTATGTTTTATCCCGGAATTCCCACGGGAACGGGAACTACGCGGGTGAAACCGCGAGGCGATCGTCTAGTAAACAATATTTTGTTTACGTCGTCCGCGTCGTTTGCATTAGCCTTGACCTGTGGTTGTGGCTGACGTAATGCTAATGACCTGAGATTAGAAGTTCATACAATCACTGGCTTTCTTTGTCTATTATAATCACAAAAATACATGTCAGGACATCTTTTATGTCGTGAAAATTCAGTTAGTTACTTACGGCGTACGTAAGAGGTAAATTTTTGTTTTTATTGTTTTTTTTAGCAACATAAACCATTTAAATTAACCAATTACATTATTACATCATTTTACCTGATCCCTTCAGTCTTCAATAGTTTTGAATTAAAGAGGTAACAAACGTCTAAATATCCAAACTTTCACATTTATAATTATTAGTGTGATTGAATTCTCTCTTACAACGCTCAACAACGAATAAATTAATTTGTTTTATGAAGTAGAAAATAGTTACGTAAATTGCATCTATTTATTACGCGATAAAATGTTTTACGTCTGGTATCGATAATGTACTGGTCTCTATTTTTGATAAACTACAAGTCCTATTTATAAACTAAACTGCGTGCTCTCTTCACATAAGAATAGGTTGTTTATTTTTCTTAGAACAGTTACAAATTTCGTCTCAATAATAAGTAGTATGAGTTTAGTTAAATACTGAGATTTTTGGTTAATTTCAGCTTGCAACATTTTATAATTGCATGTTATGTTTGCATATTTGGGTAAAATCTAGTTCGTAACAACAACTGTTTTTATGTTAGCTTTTTACTCTGTGTACAAAAAATAAAAACTGATATCGTGCGATAGGAAAAATATACGCGAACAAAGTCGCAGGCCCTATTTGTCTTATCATTTTCTTATGGCCCGACACATTGAGCCAATGCGCTGGGATAAGGCATTGGGACAAGGTTTACTGGCCGCTATAGAGAACTTGTTGAACAAACAATGACGTCATCTCGCAGGTCACGCTGTTTACAGCAATACCAAGGTAATTTTAACCTTTGACAATAATAACTTAGAGCCACAGCAACAAGTTTCATCAAGCAATAGAACTCACCCTGAAGATGTCCCTCGTTAAGGGATGAATGTGGAGTTCTTCCAACAGAAATAAGGTTCGTAGTTAACCCGCTTACATCCGTAATGAAGCAATAGAACCTCTTTCTCTATAGTCTCAAATCAAAATCTGTAACCAAAATGCCACAGACGTTAAACTTATGAAATCTCTCCAGTGGCAGGGCACCTAAATTTGAGTGTGTGTGGCCATCGATCAGGTATTCGCCGCCTCAAAATGTATTTCCCGAGAGGTAGCGCCTCTAGTAGCGCACGACGACGAATTTAATAAAAAAGTCAAGTGCGAGTCGGACTCGCGCACTAAAGGTTCCGTATAGTTGTCAGCCTTTCCTCTAATACAGTGGTTCCCAACCGGTGCGGTGGTCCGCGGACCACTGGTGGTCCCTGGAAGCATCCGAAGTGGTCCGCAACGCACAAGAATCGGTCCGTGGCGCTAAGAAGTTATTTATTTATATGCCTACTGCTGACTCCTATCACATTGATTGAGCCATCAACAGTGATTAAAAAATGTAGGCTCGCTCCGCTCGCCGATATTAATTCTGCTTGTTTCCTTCCTCTATGACCTGTTGTTCAATTCAACCCGAAATCAATCAATTATTTACCCGTGGTATGGCTTGGTCCGTTTCAGTCAGATTCAGTAAGGTTTGCCAACAAAAAAAAAGAAACTGACCAAAACAGAAGATTTTTTCGAGGCTTGCTCCACTCACCCATAATAACGCCACCGCACCAAAAAAATTACACGATAATATAACAATACAATACATATAAATTGCTCTTGATAAGGCCAGAGTCTGGCCCCCATTTAAGGTCATCGTACCCATAAACAAATAACACAAAAATCTGACAAATCACATTTTTTCATTTCGTTATGGTAACATTTCTTTAGTATTGAATGAAGGCAGAGCCAAACAAATTCTAAAATATAACATATATTTCATATTTCAGAAATATAACAATATATTTTAGAATTTGTTTGCGGTAGAGGGGAAATGTATGGTGGGTGCTCGGTGGTGACGCCAACCACCGATGAATTTGTGGCCACGGTTTGTTATAGTTTTCATCTTCAAACAGTTAGTGGTCCGTGACAAACCAGAAAGTGGTCAATTGGTCGCAAAAAGGTTAGCAACCACTGCTCTAATAGGTTCCATGGGTGGGCCGATTCTTACTGGGCTGGATGACCCATGGATTAACGTACTTTGTTCATGATTCCAGGTACAGCTATACCAGTCTCCAACTCCTGAGCTGGCGATGGCGACTAAACTGTCGGCCTCCGCGGGGCGCTCCACGCCTACCAAGCAAAACGATGACAAACTTATTGTCTTCTACAAGTAAGTTTGAAGAAATTTTGTCGAGAAATCGTCGAAGATTATAGTTTGTTGTATGAAGATCTGTCGATGTAAAGTAGTGGAAATAATTGAACATCGTAATAAAATAGAATCACACACAGTATGTAAACTGTTTCGTCCTATTACTATGTGTGACAGGCTTTAATTTTATTTTGTTCCTGTGTAAAGTTGACAGTACTTTTCAATTTTCTGTTGAAACTAAAACACACGAACACTACTTAGATTTTTTTATTATACATAGAAAACACCCAGAACACTCGGAACAAATAACTGCCGATCGAAGCGGGAATCGATCCTGCGTCGCAGGTGGACCTTCCCGCTGCACCGACGGTCGTCTACAGTAGGATCGTACCGAACAGACTAATAAAATCTTCAACATCAAACGAACCTATTTTTCCTCTGTTCAAATTCACATATATCCCTCCAGAAACGAGTATCTTGCGGTCCGCAACGCAGAGGGCGGTTTCTATGTGTGCCAGACCATGCAGAACGTGTACCGGACCACGCGCAAGATCAAGATCCGCTGGCTCTCCCAGGACAAGGCTGCGGATCCATCCGGGGAGACTTACAAACCGGACTTTTATGATGTTACTGGTCAGTATTTTACTCTAGAACCTACTCAAGAGGACCTTTATGATGTTACTGGCAAGTATTTTACTCTAGAACCTACTCAAGAGGATTTATATGATGTTACTGGCAAGTATTTTACTCTTAAATCTATTCAAGAGGACTTTTATGGTGTTACTGGCAAGTATTTTCTCTAGGACCTACTCAAGAGGACTTCTATTATGTTACTGGCAAGTATTTTACTCTTAAATCTATTCAAGAGGACTTTTATGGTGTTACTGGCAAGTATTTTCTCTAGGACCTACTCAAGAGGACTTCTACTATGTTACTGGCAAGTATTTTACTCTAGAACCTACTCAAGAGGACTTATATGATGTTACTGGCAAGTATTTTACTCTTAAATCTATTCAAGAGGACTTTTATGGTGTTACTGGCAAGTATTTTCTCTAGGACCTACTCAAGAGGACTTCTATTATGTTACTGGGACTTCTATGATGTTACTGGCAAGTATTTTACTCTAGAACCTACTCAAGAGGACTTCTATCATGTTACTGGCAAGTATTTTACTGTAGAACTTACTCGGGGACTAACAAAATATGGGACCTGATTTATAGGATAAGAAGTATCCTAGATGCTTTATTCCAGGCCTAAAACTACCCGTTTGCAAAATGTCAGCCCGTTTCGTTCCGTAGTTTTGGCTTGAAGTAACAAACATCCATCCATCCATCCATCTTCGATTGTAATAAGTGTAATAAATAACTCATAACATTGTATTCCCCACAGACATGGAATGCGTACTTACAACGCTATCTTTAACCCGCGCGTCCGGCACCGGAGGCGCCTGGATACTACGCGCCGCAGAACAAGCTAGAGCCACCTCCATCTTACAGCGAGCACTCAAGGCAGAGACCAGTGGGGGCAGTGTCCAACTCACGCCTGAACATCCGGACGGACGTGAGTATCGTTGTACCTAAAGCACGCTAGAGGTCACATAAACAAGCTAGAGCCACCTCCATCTTACAGCGAGCACTCAAGGCAGAAACCAGTGGAGGCAGCCTCTAACTTACGCCTGAACATCCGCACGGACGTGAGTATCATTGTACCTAGAACAAGCTACAGGTTCTCAGTTCAAACACATTAATGGATCTGGAATACTGTCATGTGTGTGAACTCGCTCATACAACTACATTCATTGCCGATTAAAAATGTGTACGATAAAACTTGACTACGATAAAGCTTGCTTAAAACGCCTCTATGCTTCGGTGTTCACGTCAACTGTGGTAACTTGCCTCTATAAGATAAGTTTAATTAGTACTGAATGTTTTTATAAAGCTATGAAATAGATATAAGTAAAATTTTGTAGATTTGGTACGTTCTCCCAGCGCTAACACAACAAATGGCCTGTGTTACAACTATTTAGTAAAACCAAACGAACCAAACCAAAAGATTGGAAATAGCGTGTCGTTGCATTTGCACGCTATTTCCAATCTTTTATAAGTACCTATCTAATGAACAACAAAGATTGACGTACCTAGCCGTAGTGTGCGAAACACAGACGCCGCCGGCGGCGCGGCGCCGCCTCCACGGTCCGACTGACTGAGGTCGGTGGACCTAATTTGAGCGTTCCACTTTCGAGTAGGTCACATCGATGGCTACGAAATAAATAATTATCTATCTATCTAACTTTCTAAGAGCCTCCGCGTCTTCCCGGAGACTTTTAAAAAGTTCCAATCTGGTTGTTAAAATGTAAAATACTATATGATTGGCAGTGGACCTATCGCTATACACAGACGAGTCGCAGATTGAGAAACGACGCAAGCGCGCCGCCGCCAAGTCCTCGCCGAGGAACAAGGGGGACGCTACGGAGACTGTCGTGAGTACTTTATACGTTACACACACTAATGAATGTTTACACACACTAACGAATGTTTACACGTAATGGGTGCAGTGCAGACAGTGAAATAATACTAGACCTTGATGTGCAAATTTTGGTAAGTACCCACTCTAAAAAGTTAGTAAAAAATATTTATTAGCAGCCAATACAAAAAAGTTTAACTTAAACTATAATTCTACATCTAAAGAAACAATTATACGATACTTAACCTAAAATACATTTATACATTTTGTAGTTTGCTGAACTAATTTTTATGCGATTTTGCTAGGCTGAGCCTGTATCGAGGAAAACAGACTGGAGACTGGTAACTAATTAACATTAACTGTTGTGCTCGGATTACTTAGTTCAGTTAATAGTTCAAAATTATAAATAAAGTATGACAAAAATTATCAAGGAAGAATAATGTAAAATAAATCTTATGTGCAACGTAAGTACAATGTTGTTTTTGTTACGAGATAATACCTTTATTATACCATACGTAGCTGTTTGGTTTCATCTTAAATTAATGAAGAAAGCCATTTCTTTAATGATCATTTTGCTTCATTGTTAGGCAAAAAATAATAGTTTCATCATTGCTGTGCGGATACATCGTAACAAAAGTATATCCGAGTTGAACTAAAGTTACTATATGTCGGTAATTTCCAAAAATTGGTCCGTTCAGAATTATGTGTAACATTCATTCAAAGTCACTGTCTAGCCACTCCACTCGTTACGTGTGAGTAAAACTAATATAACTACTAAAAGGCTTATTCTAACCTACGCGGTAATTCGCTACTCAGACCGGCAGCGAAAAATTTCGCTTGGTTTCGCGCGTCATCCCGCCGGACTTTTTGTATAGACCGCCAACCCACTTTCGCTGCCGCTCTGGGTAGCGAATACCGCGTTGGTCTGAACAAATCCCTGAGTTCGTTTTGACGATGGTATCGAGACGTTTTAGTAACGTCTCATTATTCTGTGGGATTTGGTACAGCGCCTCTATCGTGCGAACATGGAACTACGCAAATCCCATACAAAAATGACACGAATTTTAAAATTTGACCTTTTCTATCACATCTATAAGAAATCTTGATTCTTTTTGAGACGACACGAAGACGTTACGCGTCAAACCAAACTCAGGGCTTAGGCCTAAATGCAGATTTTTTTCCAATCAGTTGTGATTGTTGGGTGTTTCTATCATCGATAACATACGTCACCGTTTCCTTTCATACGATTGATTTGTGGCACATAGACTTACTAAACGCATCCTCATATCAGAGCAGCGAGAATGGATGAATCGATCGATAAGTCACAAAACAAAACTGTTCAGTAGATTACCCAAAATAGTACTGTAGATTAATTTAAAAACAAATAGAGCCTTTGTTGTCCTATTGCTCACTGGGTGGGCAATTAACCCCCCGAATGTTCAAACTCAAATCAAGTGCACGTCTCATGTCGCTATTTTTGACAGATTTTCATTGCATCTCTGAAGCAATCGTTGCTTGAGACATGCTCAAATCTGATTACCGCATTTGCCAAAGCGTCAAAAGTGTCAGAAAGACAATTACTATATAGTCAAAAGTTGGATGCATAGCTAACATCTTGGTGCATGCCTCAATTCCATGATTATCAAATTTCTATGAACTGGACACTGGTAGAAAAGTGGCAAACCAAACACATATTGCCAATAACAAAGAAGTCAAGATCTCGCTGAATTATCTCAAAATTCGCATTAATTGATCGATAAGTCCACGCTCGGCGGCTGACATTGCACTGACATTTCCAGGAAGAGGTGACGCCCGTCAAAAAGGCGCGCACCACTCCGAAACGCAGTCCGAAATCAACCAGAAAAGCGAAACCCACGCCACCTCCGGCTAAAACTAACAATAATAAGCGAAAATCGCCAGGTAGTACGCCCATTGTGGCGAGCACTAGCAAGGTAGGCATAGTTCAACGGATCTATAGAAATGTACGTATCGCAATCACTCATTACATACCCGTGTGTGCTGGCGCTTCTCTATCTGTTTAGATCACGCAAAACAACTTATTCCATAAATATTAAAATTTCATTTTGTATTTCAGTAGATTACAAAAATTTGCAATTTGTTCTTAAAATGTTATTAAAAAATGTAAAGATAGCCTAAGTAAATCAGTATTGCAAAGCATGAATTTGCTTTTGGAGAAGACGGGCTTCTGGTATGTGTTTACAGCAGCGTCTACTAAATAAACTGACCCACACATTTTAACTTTCAACTTTTGTATTAAATTTTTTCTTACCTCCCTAGAAAATGTCTCTTGAATTTTATCTTATAAATATTTTATTAAAACTTAGGCTGCCTCTACATAAAATCTAAACAGATAGAAGCGTTAACTGTGTTTCATAAATTTCTAGTTAGATTTCCTGTTATTTTACAAATTTTTGTTTCTGTGCATGAACAGTTGCCCAAATTCGCTAGTCTTTTGTAACTTCGCTCTTATTGTCCTCACAATAAGTTTAAAGTTATTTTAAGATTATTAAATTTGTGGTGAACTGTACAATGAGATCCAGTTATCAATATTATGGGTAAAGGTACTATTATTTTATTCCATCATCCCATATTAGGTTTGTGCAAAATTGCTAAAATCGGTGTGCATGGGTTGCTTGAATTCTTGAAATGAAATAACATTGAAAAAATACTAAGAGAATCTGAAAATCGAATCAATATGCACTGGTTCTATCTTTTTCCACTATTTGAATGTAATTTTCTTTGTTAGTAAAGATAAAAAAAAATTGTTTTTTGGAATTAGTCATTCTAATTTTTTTTAACATACCTAATCAGAATAATTTATAGATCTGCGTCAAGAGAATTAAAAACTTAACGTACTTATGTTAAAAAAATCTTTTCGTTTTAATATTAAATTTATCTATTAAATGTTGAGTAAATATTGAAAATTATTTTAATACTGCATAGCTTTCTTGTCTTATATACAGATATGTGCCTCTGAATGAATCTTGTAGATTTCTACTAACATTACTAACCTTTCTCTAGCTAGGTTCTATCACGCTCATCCATACATCCATCGCTTTTGTGTTATTTCTGTCTAACAGCCTAATTTCTTCTATGATTTGCTCTTCTTGGCTGCATGTTTTGTGAAACTGGATTTTGTCGAAATTTTTCAATGTTTGTTTTGTTTTATGCATAAAATGAGAGGTTTTCTGGTAGCAACTTAAATTTTATTTATAAAGATACCTATTAAAATGTTTTATTGACATCATAATTATTAATGTTACCAACAATGTAGGTATACCTACATCTTAAATGATTTTGCTCTAAACAGAACTTTGATAGAAATCCTCTCATTTGATTGAAACGAAAGCTTTATAATGTTTAAATCTCTTAAAACACGTAATTTGATATTGTGTTGTCTTCCCTATGTACTTATATTGTCATTTTAATTCCCGCTGCAGTGCAGGACTATTTACCACTACGTAAGCTCCGCTCCGTCCACGGTTTTTTTTTCTTTGACTCACTGAACGAAAGAATGCAATATTTTATAGACTGCTTCTTTTTAAGAATAGTGATGCGAATCTATCGACTTGAAAAATATCGGGGCTAACGAGAGCTTCAATATTTAATGTATGAAAATTTTTATTATTTTATTAAGTCAAAGAAAATAGATGCATGGACGGAGAATAACGGTACCTACTTTTAGTAAATTCGTCCTGCAAAATATAAATCCCACGCATTATAACACAACCTCGCTCTACAGACGGCGACAGCAGTGATTGAGAAGGCAAAGTCCGCAGCTAAAGCTCCACCTAAACGGACGCCGGCCAAGCAAGCCAAACCGGAGCCGGTGGTTACTACCCCGCTACGTAAGGGCGGTCGGAGGTCTGCTGCTAAAGGTACGGATTAAAGGGCAACTTAAAAGTGGCTAAGATTTAGAGAAATCGGGTTTTTCAAGTTCTCTTTAATATTGTACCTACCATCAAATCATGAAATGAAGTCTTGAAATCCACGAAGAATCTAAGGTCAGCCAAGTCATAGTATGAGGAACTCAATAGTATCTTCTGTTGTTTCAATTCTTTTTCAATTTGTTTTGTAAAAATTAAAAAAGTGTGATTTATTATTTACTTTCGAGTGAATCGAACCAACAAATAATTATTTTCCCATAGAATCTTTAGCACCCTTCGTAAGCGTAATTTTAGAACATTAAATAAGCCTTTGTTATTCTAGAACCTAAACTATGTACAAACCAAAAATCATCTAAAAATCTAAATCATTCAAGTACCTAGTTACGGAGAGACGTGGTAACAAACATTCACACAAACTTTCGCTTACACAAAAACCACCCATCCTTTAATTCACATTTAAAAGCCATTCCATGGCCTTCGCGCGGTCAGGTCCTTACAATTGCAAAATTACAAAGGCCATGAAAGGGCTTTCAAATGTCAATTGTGGATGGTTGGTTTTTGCGTAATCGCACAGCTGAGCAGATTAACAAGAGACGTCATTCTCAATCCAATGCCATAACGACGCCGGTTATATTATACTAACTGATATGCACCTTCAATCTCTCTATTAAAGCCGGGGCACCCCGTTAAACAATCGACTTGTTTCAGCGTTCTTCCTGTAGAAGACTCCGCTCGGCTCCAGCTAACAGATCTCCTTCCATTCCAGAGGCGGTTCCGTCCACCTCGACCGGCAAAACCGGCCGCACCCCCAGGAAACTGCCGCAGCGGAAATAACACGCGCGCGCCGCGGCCGACGCCGTTCTGACGTATCGATACCGGTAGTGGGGAACTAGAATCGAGAATTAGTCAATCCTATACTATGTCATCCTTACCCTTTATGTTATACACACTGCTGAACATACAACCACACTGCGGTGGCTAAGGCAGGCGCGAAGTATCTAACATATGAAACTGCCATTCGCGTTTATACTACAGTGACTAAGGCCTAGCGCGATGGGCTTGAGCGAGCGCGCGTAATTTTCAAACGTGCCCGCGCTATGCTCGCAGTGTAGGCTTAAGGCTTCACCTTAAGCCTCCCCTAAATGCAACAACTAGCGGCCCCTAATACCACTAAATTAATCGATTTACCATAACAATGATATCGCCTCAGATTGACACATTTTGGAATTTTACCTGAAACTACAGATCGGACGTGTGTCAAAACTGACAAGGTTTAATAGAAACCAATCTCGGTGCAAATAGCACCGCACGCACTATCTACAATTCTAGAGTTTCATTCATCTATGGACAATTCTCCGACGATACCATTGTTATAATAAACCGATTGATTAGCAGAATTCGGTCCCTGAGCCGCCTCCATCCACATCCATCGACTATATTGATCAAAATTATCCTCCTATAAGACATTAGTAAATATAAATACCGTTTTATTCCTAGATAATTCTCTTTTAGCACTTTCACCTTACATAAAAACAAAACACCATCAAATATGAATTCTTAATGCTTTTGGAACATAGAAAGTGCTTTTATCTGCGATCGATATTATTTATTGTAAATCGATTGTCGGGTAAAGCACTAATAATGTATTCGAAATATATCCCTCTTCTCGATTCTGTTCCGAACTAGTTTAATCGATAACGACAAAACGACGATCGAAAGCTCGCACCGCCCGGCACCGGCGGGAAAGAGAACCATCGACCAATATGCACTTACTACATTGGCTGCAAGGAAACGGCTCAAAGTACTTATCTTCAAGGAGGTAGCTCGGTTGACCTGCTTAAAATCTGTTATGTCTGGTATATTGCTCAGTGAAACATATCTACATCAATGACTTGTAAGTTGCATGTTTGTTGTGTGGTTGCCCGCTTTTTCGAATAGGTCTGTATGTGTCTTATGTATACCTAAGTATTAGGTACTGGGACGGTTATTTGTGTCTTACGCCTATCTTTTATTGCTTGAACGTGTGCAAAATTACATTATATCTTGCTAGTGTACGCTGCTGTACCGTGTGATTAAATAGTAAATAATATTTAAGTTCATAGAAGTGAAACTTGGGACACAAGTCGCTAAAAGATAGGCGTCAGAATGTAAACAAGAAGCGAAAATATTGTTCACTGTTATTGCATTATAATGGCTTGGTCTGAGTTGTATTACCATTAGACACAGTTTATGATATCTGCAAAAGTTTACATCTTTTGGAGATTTTATTGTGTGTTCCATTCTTTCCATATTTATCTATGGCTTGCCTAAATAAGGTTGATCTTTAAAAGTCTCCTGATATTGTGCAATGTTATAATGATATGAGCTTGTCAGTGTCGATTTGAACGAGTTTCTTTAATGAGATTTATTTTACCTTTGAAATCAGCATAATCATGATTATTTATACAATATTTATATTTTAAGTTTTTTTGCAACTTGAGTTAATGTCTTTTAAAGTACATAAAATAGATGTGGGCTGTTCTTACAGTCTTGTGTTTGAATCTTAGGAAAGCTGAAGCTTTAAGTTTGTTTATCATTGTCATAATCATAAGAGAGAATTCTAAACGGTGGTAACAAATGGGCATTTAAGTCTGCATAGGACTCATACGAACGGCCCTTATTAGCACAATTTATCGTATTGTACAAGAAATAATAAAATAAGTTGCTTGATCATAAGACAAAATAAATATTAGTGTTGTCATTTTCCCAATGAATTCTAAGCTTGTTTTCATAAAGCATTAAGAATTTTAATATATTATTGCCATACTCTAACACAGGCAATTTTGAAAACGAAAGCAATAAAAGGCCTGAACTTTGTACGTAAACGCAACTTATTTTTGTTGTATTTAAGGATTATTAATAAACTAATTAAATTCAAGGGTTTATGCTTGTCTCAGTGCGAGATGTGGAATTTAAATTTTATTGTTGTGAGCTAATAGCACATTTTCCCTTACGGCAATATCGTGCTGAAGCCATAGCATTTGAATTTCAGTTCTATGAGAATAATAATTTTAGTGATATGGCCTTAGGTTTGCAAGACGTCGGAAAATAAAGTTTGAGTGAATTGATCAGGTGAATCGTTTTACTAGCGGACTAACATAGTTTAAGAATTATTCTTTGTATATATTCTAGTAACGAAATCTTAGGTGGTACCTACTTGGCGACGTTTTATATTCACGTAATAGAACAATTTATTGTTGAATTACTTAAGCTATCTGTATTATCTGCAATTAGCGTGGTTGGTTGATATGGGTGATGATTAATTACTATGATTCCCATAGGAACAAATGCTTAACTAGCCAAGTTGGTACTGTCTTGGTAGTAGAATAGTGTAAGAGGGATTATTTAACCTCTTACCTTTAGCAATAGTTAGGGAGTTTACTTTTTAACTAGGCTAATACTTTGCGAACATATTTGTAAGAATTGCGACAAAATCTTGTATATCAGTACAAAGACTAAATTCGGACTTGCTTCAATTTAAAATTCTATTTTGATATGATCAGTTTATTTTCAATGAAGACGTACAGTGAATGTTGTTAGAAAATGTCAAATTCTAAATTATCTTCTAAATCAGTGTTAAGATATCCCGTTTGGACCAATTTCCAAGTAGATTTGTAATGATCATTGTGAGATTACAGAATTCAAACTTATGATAAGGATTAAACCTACTGCAGCCATTTAATCCAAATTCCATACCATTGTGGTTAACATCAATCAGCTTTATGTAAAATGTAATGTTTTTCGCGTCTTATTTTTAGTTTGTAATGATGGCATACTATTGTATGCAAAATGAACATTTTTATTTTAATACTTTTGTTACATCACCTTGTGTTGTTTTTTTTTTGGTTGTATAACAATAGTTGGAGGTGAACATAAGATAGCCCTACCATTTTTGTTTTTTTTTTCCATCCACCCGCATGTTGTTGGATCATAACAGCTCCTTGGAGCTCCTTGAGTGTGTGTGGAACATTATTAGAGAATTAAGTACCTAAGTTTTAGGCGATATTTTTAAATAGGTTAATATTAAGAGCAGATAAGGGTAGAATATAAATTATTGTGTGTGTATTTTCTGTTAATAAGTACCAAGGTGGAGTGAATGTTAGTGATTCTGGCAACGCTCTGGTACAATAGTTTAAAAACTTATTTTAGCGTTTTATACAAAAAAAATATCAGTTGGAATGTGGAGAGTACTATTGTAACAGAAAGTCCACAAATTTATATTGCAATTCAGAATAAATATAATAATATAAGAAAATGATTAGTGTTTTATTCTTATCTCTACTTTAACTAACATAAATATGGTAGGTAGTAAGTTTATACAAAGGTAGGTTAGTATAAGTTAATACAACAATAGACAAACAGCTAATGCCAATACTAGTAATCACTTTAATCATCTTCTACAATCATTAATGGATATTCAGACATAATTAAACCTCGGCTCCATAAAGCATCAGCCAACTGAACCTTTTTAGAATCATCCTCTATGCTAAGACTTTCTACCGACACATATCCAGGGTAGGCAGTAATCAGGTCTTCCACACCTTTGGCAATGTCCTCTTCAATCTCTAAGAATGGCAGCTCACTCCCATGATACTCCATAGAGTTTTCCACATGATAGTAAATTCTCAACTTGTCCTCTGAAACCATTCTAAGGATATTCTTCCGTATGAGCCTTATTTTTGTATCAAGATCTATTTCAACTCTGTTAATCACTTTCCCATTCTCTACCATGATATCGGAGCTTCCATAAACTGTAACTTCCTTTTCGCTGTCATTTAGCACAGGTGGTAGAGCATCTCTCTGATAGTTCTTGTGCATTTGATCCACAGCATCATCGATAGGTAGATAGTCCTTTAGTGTGTCGAAAAGTGATGCCACCATCTCTTTTATTTCTTCTCTGCGAGGAGTTTGTGAATCAGAGTGGACCAGACCAAAGTGGTCATAGATACCTAATGGTAATCCTCTTCTTAGCTCAACATTTTCATTTATAGCAAAATGCAGAGCTGCTGGAATAAGTTTTTCAAACAGATCAGCCCATGAGTGCTTCTGATACATGCTGATGGTGACATGGAGGGAATGCTCTCCATCTATGGTGACTCCTTGATGAATGTAGCCACGGGGGAAGTAGAGCATATCTCCAGCCTCTAAGGTTACTTCTAGAACTGGCTCTCCAATCTCATCCTGGTTGAAGTTTTTGGATGACACTCTTGGTAAAACTTTTTCTTTTGGAGGTTTGTAAACTCGCCAGAGCTTTTTCCCTTCAGCTTGCAGGATGAATGCTTCAATGTCATCATAGTGTGGAGCGAATCCTTGGCTATCGGGTGGGGTAAGGTAAGAATTGGCTCCTACAAAAGAGTTGAAGTGTTCTTGTAATGTGGCATTTAGTATGTGCAGTTTGGGAATGTAAGTCTGTGGGTTCAATAACCTTACACTGCAGCCGTTCAGGTAGTAATCCCAAACTAGATGTGGATGAGCGCGGCCTTCCGGATTGTGCGTTTCTCTTTTCCCATCAATGTAAGATGTCACATCTATATTTTTAGTAAACTGGATGTTTTCATTTCGCAGCATGTGATCAATGGTTGGTGTGGATATTAGATCTTTATAGTAATTGGGCTTTTTCCGGGATATGTGCAAGGGCTTCTTCTCCCAGACTTGCTGGAAGAATTCTTGAGGTTTGAATGGAGCTATCATCCATTGGAAAACTTTCAAGCCTTCCTCTGCACTGTCAGTGTGAACAGGTGTAAATTCTAGACTGCCTTCACTTGAACTTGATGCAATTTCTTGTATTTCTTCCACTTCAGAATCATGTTGAGGTTGATAGGGGGCTTGTTTTAAAATCCGTTCTTCTTCACTATCAGAAGCCTGAGATATTTTCTTGTTTTCGAACTTCATAGGTTTCTTGGATTTCGGGGTCTTCGTTCGCTTCTTTTTGAGAGTTTTTTTCTTACCGATGGTTTTGGTTTCCTTACTCTTTTTCTGTTGGTTTTTAATATTTTTAGCGACTTGAATTTGTACTTCTACAGGGATGTTTCCGACTGGTTGCACTGAGGACTGGGGAATCTTCTTCTTTTTGTTTTTCTTGATTTTCTTTGGCTTTCTATTGGCACTGTAGATCGCAAACGCCGACATTGGAGAATCCATGTTCATTTTGCCTCAAATTCGGTAGGAATCCGGAATTTTGTGTGATGTCTCGTGATTATAATCTCACAATCAGGACCAACAAAATCAGACAGTTTTATTTCATAGCAATTTGCAAGAAAATATCATATCGCATCAGTTTTCAAATCAATCAATACCGGTTGGTTTGGTTGGTACAAGGTGGTAGTAGTACAAGAGAATCAATCAAATCAATATGATTTTGAGGTTAGAATCAGGGTTGCCAGATAAAAGCTAACTCAATTCGCCTAATTTTGCCTACCGAGTAGCCTAAATCGCCTAATATATTTTTTCGTACAAGTAGCCTAATTCGCCTAAGATTTTGAGCTAAGGATATTTATCCCAAACAAAGAAGACACGTAAAAAATAAGTAAAGCAAAAAAAATATAGGAAGATAGAACTTCTGCAGCAAGATATGGTTTTATTCCTCTTGTAATAAAACAATGACTTCCTGTAGAAGTTCACCATCAATTTCAGCGGAAGAATCTTCATTCCTCGAAGTGGTGGCAGAAGTAGATGATCCATCAGTCGGTCTTCTTTGATTCAACATTTTTGAGTTGTGCATTTTAATCATTTCGTCCGCAGGGCAAAATTTAGTGCAGCATATTTTTCGCACACTAAATGCAAACGAATGCGAGTTATCGTTTGCATCATCGGCCGCTGCTGCATACGGTTCCGCATTTTGGATTTTACAACAATGATGAAACAAGCAATCCAAAAATTCACGTGCGGACAGCTTGTGAGCGAGTTCATGAGTTAGTTGCATTTCACTTTCTTGTATAGATTTTGAACTCTGTCTCTGTCATACCATACAGCGAGTTAGAATCATTAGAATGAGTTACTACTCGGGCGATTTAAATTTCCACCTGGATTCGTGACATCTCATAGCTGCGCTTTATGGCTATTGCATTGCATCCCAGCGAGGTGTCAACTTAGAATTACTACATACGTTCCATTTCAATTCCATTACAACCGTTCGTTTCGTTCACAGAACAATTTATATCCTCACGTTTCGTTCCTTCTCATCTCAGTCACTCAGAAGCATCGCATTCGACTGATTCGACAGTATTGTCAACTAGATTATAAATAAATTTGCTACATTGTAATTATTTTATTTTAAAACTTTGGTTACCTAATTGCGTCAAATAAAAAGTATAATTTATTTTAACATTTGAGGTTTTAAATAATCCGTCCTTGAGTACAAGATGTTGGAACGAAGTTCCTTATCGCGCGTTGTGAAAGGGGGCTAGACGGAAAAAATTGTAACCAAAATTGGAGCGACACTTTTTGCCACAGAACAAATATATTGCCACAGAACAAATATATCCTAACATTTGTTGGAAAGTAAACACAATATTAAGTCAGTGTCAAAGTGTAGAACTGTCACTGTAGCGTTTATATATATATATATATATATATAGATAGGCAGCTGTCATCGCGATTCGCGATGACAGATCGCGAATGACATTAGGTTTGCACAAAAATTAGAATCGCTCTCCGAACAATCGTGTGTTCCGCTCTCTCGCGCAACGTGTCATTGGAGTGAGCGGGGTATGTGACGACCGCAGCCGAGTTGAGCCGACACATTTTGACTAAGACAACCGAGGAGAACCGAAGCGACGACCGCAGCCGAGTTGAGCCGAGGTGCGCTTCAATTGGAACGTTTTAGACTAACATGGGCGTAGAAAGAGAAGCCTATATGGGGGTAAGCAGGGCCGTCTTAAACTAGACTGGGGCCCTTGGGCACACAAGAATTCGCGGCCCTTTTGGAAAGTAAAAGAGCTAATTATATAACATCTTTTACTAAGTACCTACCTATGACCATTTATTATAGGTAATCAAAATATAGTATGATATAATGTCTAACCTCTCAAGTGGCACGCCCCGCGCCCCGCTACCGCCGTTGTGTGGCAAGTACTTCCGCAAAAATCCGCGGAAATGCATCACAATGCATTATTTCGCTGATTTCTTGATTATTATCTACTAACACCTCGTAACATCTATATATTTGGATTCTCTATAAAATTTCCTACAAAACAGCGTGGAAACATTCTGATGTTGTATAACGTAATTAATGAGGTTGATTAAAATTAAATTATAATTGCGGAAAAATGGTGAAATTTTAATATTAAAAAAAAAATCTAAAAAAAACTTTACCGTTTTTGAATGAATGAATGAATGAATGAACACTTTATTTGTACTTACAAGTAAATAAAGTTAATAAAAGTCTTATATCTAAATGACAAATTCAAAGTACAAAAGGCGGCCTTATCGCTGAGAGCGATTTCTCCCAGGCAACCTTGTCACCGTTTTTATGTCCAGTTTGAGTTTTATTTTAGAGATTTACCATCATATTATTACATTAAACACAAAAAAGAACACATTTCCAAGCCATTTAATTTAAATTAATTTTAATTCAGAAAAAACGATAAAAAAATGGCGCGGGTGTCAGATTTCAATTTTAAATTTACGATTTCTTAAAAAAATTCTTCTAAACTTCGTTAGTTTATGGTTTTAACGTCAGCTTGACACTGTCAGTCTACTTTTATGACATTGACATGGCTGAAAAGTTGACATAAATTCGACGAAACAAAAAACAACAAAAAAAATCGGAATATCGGCCATAATATGGTCGCAGCTTGACTTTGGAATCCCGAGTGATTGCGTAAGTGATCGCTAGATGGTGTACTTAGTAAATTAGGTAGGATGCGTTCGGAAATATTATTATTTATTAATTAGTACAGTAGGAATAAGCGCAGTCATCGATATAATGGCGTAGTAGGTAAATACCTTCTGTTAAGATTACTGATCTGTGAAAAAAGTGTAATGTGCCCGACAAAAATGTTTTGAGAATAAATGTGTAAGAGAAATTTTCGATCCTTCGGGGCCCCCTGAGAATGGGGGCCCTGGGCACGGGCCCCGTGTGCCCTTATGGTAAAGACGGTATTGGGGGTAAGGATTACGAATTTGTTGACGGCAGGCGTGTGTCGGATTGCGTGACACCCGCGTGCCCCCCCGGAACGCCCTCCCCTGAACCCGGGGGGAGCATTGTGGCTAGCGCAGCGAGCCGCAATGCGACAAAGGGGAACAGCACGGCGAGCGAAGCGAGCCGTGCTGTGACCCCCAAGCCCTCAGCCCCCGAAACCACTCCCCCCACCAAGAAATCTGATAGGGGTATCGTTTTCGATTAACAAGAGGGTGACGATTACCTATTTGATGACGGGGGGCATGTGTCTAGTATAGGGGAACATATGCTGTGACTCCCACGCCCACTATTAATCGAGAGGAACTTCGTTCCATCCGGGTGTCCCTTGACACCTCTCAAGTTTTTTTTATATAGGTATTCTATTATTTTGCTGATATCTTGATTATTATCTAGTAATACCTCGCAAAAAGGCCTATGTCCAGCAGTGGACTAATATAGGCTGATGATGATGATGATGATAAATACCTCGCAACATCTACCTAATAATATTTGGATTCTCCATAAAATTTCCTACAAAACAGCATGTAAATATTCTGATGTTGTTTAGCGTACCTAATGAGGTTAAATTAAAATTAAATTATAATTGCGTAAAAATGGTGATTTTTTTTTAATTTATTAAAAAAACTACCGTTTTTATGTCCAGTTTGAGTTTTATTTTAGAAACTTACCATCATATTATTACACTAAAAACAAAAAAGAACACATTTCCAAATCATATAATTTTAATTCAGAATAAACGATAAAAAAATGGCGCACGTATCAGATTTCAATTTTGAATTTACGATTTATTTTTAAATTTCTTCTAAACTTGGTTAGTTTATGGTCTTGAGGTCAGCTTGAAACTGTCAGTATGTCAGTCAACTTTTGAAACATTGACATGGCTCAAAAGTTGACTCTACGTACACAAATTCAACGAAACAAAAGACAAGCCGAAAATCGGCTATAATTATGGTCGCTTGCCACCTCCTTGCCACGCTACGGTATTTTTTGACAGGCCATATTATGGCCTCTTGCCACCGGAGAAGATAAATATTGAATTGAAAAATGAATTTATGCAGAACACAATGTGTTAGACAAAATAAAAATACGCCGAAATTCTTGCTGGCAACCCTGGTTTGACAGACAGATCCCCTCTCACCCGCTCTTTCCCCTCAACGCCTTATTTACGGTTCGGTGCGCAGCCGTTGAAGCCAACTTCACAGAGCTCAGGTGAACATAGAACCTCAAGAGCACCTAAGGCATCACCAGTCGTGCGTGTCGTGCGTGACCCCCAATTACAAGTACTTATTTACAGCTAGCACATAAAAATAAATTATGTTGGCAAGGCCTATTCCTAATAAGGATAATCCAATGGGACGGCAGACCAACACGACCTGGGAGAAGTCAGGTGAAGGACCAACCACGGGGGTGTAACAGCGCCAACTTCCTGACTCCAGGCTCCAACTGTGAATTTTCCATGCTAGAAAAATATTAATAACGCACAGCGGGTGAAGGGTCGCCTGCAACGCATGACGTTGCGGGTTCTATTCCTGCCGCGATGTTTCGACTAACGTAATAATGAAAGGAATTATGAATGTAGGTAGATACTATATCAATTATCTAGTAAGTAACCATAACAAGTATTATATTATTATTATATTTAAGAGACCGGTGTCCTCAGGAGCGCCAAAGACAATAACATCATTAACACAATACTCTAGTACCAACCACGGTATACTGTTCGCTCCTGATTTTCTCAAGTGAAAGCACTATAACCACAGCTATAACGCTCTATCAATTATGGTAAACCTCCACTTATCTGATTCGTCAGCATACGACATATGCTGCCAACAACCTTAACTAAATCACACAGTATAGTATTAGTATAGTATTTTTATTGTCTAACTTTAATATTTTACCACTCCATTCCTATTGTTTTGACCTTTGTCTTTGTATTATAATATTTGTTGTTCAGTCGACCTCATAATTTGCTCACGCTGTAGCACCCTTTATTTAGAAAAACACTAACTTTATTTATATTATTCTGTTTGTGATGTGATTTTTCTGTTGGGAGTCCATAAATAAATAAATAAACAAAAGCATTGCTTGGTTTGGATAGGGCAAGCTGATGCAATGCTGTGAGCCTGCGAGTGAATTGTCCGGCATTTAATCTTTTACCTAAATACATAATTATCTACAGCAAGGTAATATAATAGGTAGTGGTAGGAAGGTAGGCTATAAATATGTAAAGACAAATATAAATTTTCAAGCTGATTTATTCAGTTTCTCGTTTATTGGGATACAGTTTTGTTTAATCATGATGCAGAAAACCCACTCAACTAAGACGTGTTTTATTTCTATGCACTACCGACTATATATTATATTTACTCGTATATTGACATCAGTCATAAAGATTTTACATTGATAGTAAGAGTTACGGTAGGTAGGTATAATAACAGTGATTCTTTTAATAATATTTATCTACTAAGTTCTACTAGTGATAATCACATTAAAAATACCAAGATATTCTTTGATATATTAAGGCAAACAAATATAAATATTTATCTCTTGTATGTAGTTTCAAATAGATATTTATTTTTATATTGGTAAGAATTTAATCGTGTCATAAAATTTTTTTTTTCTATTATACTATAAATAGGTCTTTGCTAATATTGTCATTTGTTGCATCTAACACTAAGGTGCAAAAAAGCAGCAATTGTTTATAATCACGTAAATAGCATTATTATTATTATTATTACAACAGAAAGCAGCTACAATACCGGTACATTTTAAACACTTTTAGGACCTATGTCACTTTTGAAGTGAATATTCGTAAATTTCTAATACTTTTGATTATGTTTACATGGGTAAATATTTTGTGACAATAATTTCTACTACAATGATATTTCTAACGGATTGGTCTTCTATCACACCTAAAATTGATACGTTACGTCCAAACTGGGTATAATAAGATAATCTAGGTAAGTATAATCTACTTTAATAAATATAGTTAACAACTTTATAATTTTTGACATTCACTCTTCTACTGGTTGGGTGTAGAAGGTATTACTTATTAGCACATTAGCTAAATCATCCTAATGAACTATCAGAAGAGGGTTATTATTTTTTAGCAAACACCAAATTTTCAATGTCGTTAAATTTTTGTGATAAATCCATAAGCACCATCGGTTTGAGGTGTATTTTTTATAGTGCAATGAAATAAAATGTTTCTGACGACTTTAATGGTAGACAAAGTCTATAATTCGATTCGATTCTATAAATTTTATGAAGATTAATGAGCGCGTTGTAAGTAGGTATACAAAACCACGAGGGACATGTTGATAGTCAGTCTGTTAAGATATTACAATGTTTCCTTCATGTATATTTTCAAAAACTTCATTTGCCAAGTAGGCGGTGCTTTTTCTAAAAAAGAATTAGAAAAGTGTGAAAAACTTGCAAAACTTTGTCAGTCTTTTTCCAACACGGTTTACGCCAGAGATACATTGCTGGCAAAGTTATTGAAAACTCTTTTGACATTTTAGTAAAAAGCAAATGGGACGGTCAAGACAAGGGAATCCTGGAAACCAACAAAAAAGGGACATTAGGCACACTTTATGTAACTTAAAACAATTAATTGTTCTACCTTAACTAATCCGCGCTATTTCCACAAATTACATAGATGAGCAAAAGAAGTGTACCTAGTTTTAAACATATACAAAAAGAGATTCCTAGAGTCGTCATTGTCTCGTTTAGTGAACGCGCATATCCCGAGCGTGGACCGGCGTGGTGTCCTCGGGACTGGGGGAGTCGTCCAGATGTGGTCGGATGTGGACAACGGAGCGGCGCTGGTCATGGTGGTTGTAGTCGTCTCTCATCACGAGCCCGCCCAGTCCGTACCCTGGTCCCATCACTCCGGAGCCGCTGAGTCTCATTTTCTCGGGATCCTCGTCCAGTTTGACGGATGAGAAGACGGTGCTGAGGTTGAGTTGAGGGATGTCGTAGAACACTGTTAGTGTCAGGAACAACGCTGCGCAGCCGATGATAAGGTAAACTGGAATGATGGAAATCATTTTGAGTGTAGGCTTCATATTTTGGGTTGGTAGGTAAAAATTTTATTCTGAAGGAAAAAAGGGAAGGCCTTTGCCCAGGAGTGGGATAAGAAGAGAAGTGTACCTAGGTGTATACAAAGAAATAGTTTGATACGTATTACAAAATGTAGGTAATAATCATCACCATGTCAAGCAGTCGCATTTTACCAAATAATATGTACTAAGCCTCTCGAGAGCCATAAAATGTAATACATTAAAGTTAGTTAGGAGAAAGGTCGTCCAATAATCACGTGATGTTTTTGTAACCGCCCCCTTGATATATCACTACACCCCCCCCCCTTCCCCTGGTGATATTTCGTGATTTTTCCGAACAACCCCCTTAGCGCGTAGTGCGTAACAATATTAGGTAAGAATAGTTTTTCACATTGGTAGGGGACATAATTTCGAATGACTGGAATAAAGCTTCCCATTCATCAAGCGATTTCTTAGATTTTTTTTTTTCATCCTGATAAAACCACTGCGTTCTTATTGAATTAGCGATTTTTATATAATTATCTTGTAAAATCAAACCCTACTTAAAATCAATTAATCTAAAAAAGATATTTTTTCAATTAAATTTAAGATTATAGTGACAAGGCGCTACTTACAGGTGGTAGCCACTTTATAAAGCGGTCGGTACGGCTGATCCGGCGAGTCCCCGGGTATGTAGTCTCCCAACCCAATGGTCGTCAGCGAGATGAAGCAGTAGTAGAATGAGTCGAGGAAGTCCCATTCCGGCTCTATGTAGGCGAACACTGACGCAGGCGCGATTAGGAAGAGGAGCACGAATAGGTTCACTGGAAGAGAGAAAAATAGTAACATGTTAGACATTTATATGGATAGTGCAGTTTTTATGTATCTTCACTAGATAAGCTGGGATAATTCATTATCACTAAACACACTATATCACACTAATATTATAAATGTGAAAGTTTGGATGGATGGATGTATAGATGGATGGATGTTTGTTACGTCTTTACGCCAAAACTTCTGCACAGATTGATCTAAAATTTTGTATCGGTGTAGCTCTAAGCCTGAAATCAAACATAGGCTACTTTTTATCCCATAAATCAGTTCCCATGGGATAGAAATTACCTTGGAACGCTTCCATAGAAACAACGCGTGCGAAGCGGCGGGCAGCAGCTAGTATTTTATATATTTGTGTATAGGCTAAGACATAAACAAGTTTATTATTGTAAGGAGCCGATCGCTTCTTTGTGATAAGGCCGCCTATTGTCTATTGTTGTTGTTGGCCGCCTACTGTCTTATAAGTAGTCGTTTTAGCTGTTCTTATTCACAGTAAAAAATACTTTTAGCTAGCGTAGTTTAGGGGAGAGTAGGTGACTCTCCCCATGTGTTTTTAGCTCGAAATAGATAGATAGATAGATATTTATTTATTGTTTCAAGGTTGTTACCTCAATCCTAATCCTAACATAGGTTTATCTAGACACTAGAGTTCTCTACGCAATACTTAATAGGTTAGATGATACTGTGCGGGTTGTTAGATAGCATTATTGAGGAGGATACTTACTTATAATCAGCAGATGCATCAGCCGTATAGTGAACGGCCGGTAGAGATGCCCCAGGGCTGCGTTCAGGGACCGCAGCAGAGCGGTCGTCGGAAGCAGCAGCCGTTCCACCATGGCCGTCAGGAGCACCAGCGTCAGCGGGATCCCGAGGAGTGCGTACATTATGCAGAACAGCTTGCCTGGCTTTGAGAGCGGTGTCACGTGGCCGTAACCTGAGGAAAATTGGAAACTTTTATGATGCCAATGCTATTTAAAATTAACGAATGCCGAGCTAAACAAAAAGGCACTGTCGTTTTTCCTGGATAAAAAGTATTTGTCCTTCCCCAAGAAACTAAAGTACCTACAATACATCTATCTTCCGGCCAAGATTCGTAATTATTTGTTCAATCAAGAGATAATAGAGAATACCTAATAGGGAATACCTAACCTCTGTGACATGCCCCCCCCCCCCCCCACCCGCCCATGTTCCCATGTGTAGTAAAGGCTTCTTCGTCGCTTCTTCACTTTAGTCTACATAATCGAAGCGACGGAAATCAAAAATATTACTTTATTTCCATATGACCTTTTCTAAGTGCGTGATTGACCTCACGAAATATGCAGTTTTATAATTCCTGACAAGATAAATAGCATAATATCTAACAACGTTGTTGGAAAACATGCTCTCCCCCCCTCCTCACTGAAACCATACAAATTGAAGATATTCAATCCACATAGTGTAGGATCTGGATGATGATGACCTTACATGAAAGATGATGTTGTAGATAGGTAATCCAAGTTGTATGGCACCGCACTGTGTATCTATCACTGAGTTCACTGATAGGGTAATAAGTAGTTAAAGTTAGTTATGCCAGTTAAAATGAGTAGGACCACAAGATTCACAGTTAAAGTTAGTTTATTTACGAAGTTACGTAATACAAGGTTAAGGTGGCAAATCTTCCCTTGATAGGTGTTTCTTGCCTAATAGTAGGTCGCGTACTGAAGAAGGTATGTAAAAATTATAATAATCAAAGTAAAATGCAGCGCGTGCAAAATGACGCGTGCGCGATTTTGTTTATGTATGGTGAAACCATACATGTTGGAAACCCCAAAAGGAGAAAGTTAAGTTAGGTAAATGTAAAGATAAATCAAAGTTATAAATGTAAGTTTAAGTTGAAATGTAAATTATAGTAAAGTAAAAAAGGTAAGTAAAGTAAAGCTAAAATGTTAAGTTCAATAAAATGTAAATACCATCAAGCGAAGATATACCAGTACAAAGCAAAGAATAAATTTCGGCAAACGCATCATGATAGAGCCGCTGGTCGCGGTCGAGGTTTGTAATATGAACGCGTGCCACTGTTGGCGCTATATAGGTAGGTACTTATGTTTGCAACATAAGTATAAACAATGAATAGTGTTAGGTACTACTATTGCTGTTAGAGTTTTCTTTGCGACAATCTTTGTTTTTAGGATTTTTGTGAATAAAGGTATTCGTTGCACCATGTTCTCAGTTAGTTGCACTCGTCGGCGTATGTCAGTAGTATTAATGTCGCTGTAGTCTGAGAGAGGTAAAGTTAGTATTGGGCCGCCCCGCCGGTGAGAAAGTGTCCTGGAGGTAGGTAGTAAAATTGCCCCGGATCTTCTTTTAGTAGGCATAGCTATTGTTTTTTGAGAGGTGTTTTCCTCGCAGTTGTCGTCTTTTGAAGAGTCGTCGTTGTCCTGGGTGGTATCCTCATGCTCGTGGATGTTGTTGACCCCGGCTAGAACGGTATGGCAGTTGAAAGTTTTCGTCTTTCCACACAGAATCCAGCCAAGATGCGTCTGTTGTGCAATCGGATCGTGTTGGTTTCCCTTCAGGACTCCGTCGAGGATAACATCCGAGTAGATGTCGGCTCCCAGTAGTAGGTCGACAGGACGAGATTTGTTAAAGTCGGGGTCGGCGAGCTTCAAGTTTTCGAGGTGCGGCCAGTTTGACTTTTCAAAGGAAAAGTTCGGTAAGTGGTTTGTAAGTCTCTTCAATATTAGCGCCTGAGTTTCAAACGTATAATTTGAATGAATCGACTTGCAGGTAAGTTGTAGACGTCCTTTGCAGTCTCCTGACTGCGCTCCGACTTCAGAGATGGTGGCGTTCATCCGTGTTCTCGGCAGTCGAAGTAGTTTGGCAGCTTGTTCACTGATCAAGTTCACTTGTGAACCTTGATCCAAGAGAGCTCGTAGAGTGACGTAAGATCCATTTGCAGATTTTACCTCCAACTGGACCGTAGTTAGAAGTATCTCCAATTCTCTAGTCGCGAGATGATTGGAGCAGTTTTGATTAGTTGATGTTGTCGGAGTAGTCTGTTCATTACACGGAATTAGTTCATTATGTAACATCGTATGATGTTTTTTGTTGCATTCCTTGCAAGTTTTTGTTGACGAGCATTCGTTGTCGCCATGGCTGTATAAGCAGTTTTTGCATAAATGTAATTTTGAAACAGTTTTATTTCGTTCAGTTTTATCCATTTCGATGAACTTTGGACATTGCATTAGCACGTGCTTGCCTTTACAATGCGGGCACTGACCGAATGTATATGTAGTATGTAATGATTTAGTGTAGTTTTTCTTTGGTTGATGGGGTTCAGAAGTTTTCTGTGATGTGGATGATTGTTTCGGCGTTTCCCATTTAGAATTTTTCATGCCTTCGTAGGCCATGAATTCACTTTCTAGGAAGAAAAGAAACTGATCTAAATGAGGTAGTTCCCTATGATCTTGTAGTTCCTTCATGTAGTTGGTGTAGGTGGTGACGTCAAGCTTTTGCGTCATGAGATGTACGATAAGTGGGTCCCAAGTAGTCGTGTCCAATCCGATGTTCGCCAGCCCATTCATGCATTCCCTGATGACATCATGCAGCTTCTTTAGGTTCTGACTATCAGGTTGGTCAATAGCCGGCAAGTTAAGCATAGTGTTGACAAACGAAGTAAACTGAAGACGATGGTTGTCGTAGCGCTGAGACAGTATGTCCCAACACGAGCTGTAGTTTTCAGCGCTAATGCTAAGATGTTGTATCAGTCGCTCCGCCTCTCCGCGTAGTTTTGTCTTGAGGTGCTGCATTTTTTGTGCTTTGTTAATCATCGGGTTGTTATGGATGGTTTCTAGAAAGAGGTCCTTGAACGATATCCAGCTGGAGTAGTCGCCAGAGAATTCAGGAATCTCAATCTTAGGTGCGGAATGTTGGAAGTGCACAGTCGACCAGATCTTAGCGTTGAGGTTTCGTTTCAGTTCGTCGTACCTGTCTTCTATCGACACGAACATGCTGTAGTAGTTGGTGTCGTCGGAGCCTTTGAGTAGAGCCTCCAAGTCCCAGTGGTGTTTGTCGATGACGTCCCACTTCGACTTCAAAATGGATAGATGGTCTTCCAGCTCCCATTTCTCCGTCATAGTCTTTAAGTTTACCTTAGACATGGCACGGTCAAGAGCTTTGAAGTTACACTCTTGCCGTGTGAGTAGTGTTTTTAGATGTGAGTCGGTACTTTCTTCAATAGTTGCGCTCAGATCAAACTGATCGGTTTTGCGATTCCGTAGTTGATGCAGTAAGTTGTCCATGTCTTTCTTAGTTTTTAGATACAGCCGTAATGTTTTGGTGAAAATGTCGTCGGTGAAGTAAGCATGGGTTTTTTCTTCGATAGTATCGAGAAGAGTTGCGTGACGACTCTCAAAATCCCGCCACTGGTGTTCGAGAGATTGGAGCCGGAGAGTAAGATAGTCTTCTGTTTTTCTCGACTTACTATCCTTCCCGTAGTTGGAGCATAGGGTCTTGATGTTGTTGAAACATTCTTCTTGTACTCCTAATACTTCCATGTTGTTTTAGTTAGTTAAAGTTAAAGTTCCTTGTATAGGTAGTAAGTTAGTTAGTAAGTTGGGTACCTACTCTGGCACGTAGTTGACGGTGGCAGAGTAAAGTTCTATAAAGTAAGTTTGTATAATGTAGAGTTAGGTTCTTGCCCTGGCACGTAGTTGACGGTGGCAGGGTAAGGTTAAGTGGTTGGTTCGCTTCTAGCTCTGGCACGTAGTAGACGGTGGCAGAGGGAGAGCAGCGTTGGTTCACGACGACAAGAAGGCCACAGAGTTTCCGTAGTCTTCACAATTTCAGTTGAAACTGGTCGTTGCAGGTATTTAGCTTGCACTTAAATGACAATATGTACGCCTTCTCAATCAAACTGGTGATTCCCGCTGGTGGGAGGCCAATCCAACCGATTCGCTATCGCCAAAAAAAATACAAAAGCATAAATACCTCGTTTTTCCGAAGGCTCGAAGGACCAAAATGTAGGGATCCGGCTCGAAGGACCAAAATGTAGGGTCTGGATGTTGATGACCTTACATGAAAGATGATGTTGTAGATAGGTATCCAAGTATGGCACCGCACTATGTATCTATCACTGAGTTCACTGATAGAGTAATAAGTATGTAGTTAAAGTTAGTTATGCCAGTTAAAATGAGTAGGACCACAACACAAGATTCACTGTTAAAGTTAGTTTATTTAGGACGTTAAGTTATACAAGGTTACGGTGGCAAATCTTCCCTTGATAGGTGTTTCCTGTGTAATAGTAGGTCACGTACTGAAGAAGGTATGTAAAAATTATAATAATCAAAGTAAAATGCAGCGCGTGCAAAATGACGCGTGCGCGATTTTGTTTATGTATGGTGAAACCATACACATAGAGTTCTGACGACTTACCGATGGTGGTGACGACCGTGGTAGAAAAGAACAGCGACTGTCCGAAGCTCCAGTTGGGGCCAGAGCTGGCGTTCCGCGATGCTGACACTCCTCGGTTCGCGGCGCGGATCACTTCTTCAAGTAAACCTTCCAAGTCAGCATCTGAAGACAACAGAGAATATTTTTACTATCAATAAGTTTCTAGGTAGGTACTAGATACCTTTCTCTAGATCTTTAATATAACAATAACAAGCGGAGTTAAACTTTATCCACAAAAAGAATTACAAATCAAGTAATAGAAGTAAATTACAACTAGTATTTACAATTGAAACAATTGAGCTAACTGCAGACTGTTGCAAACAATCTACAGGTAGCTCAACTGATCCATATCAATACCAGTCGGAATCGTCCCCAAGACGCTGGCTGCATTACCACGCTGTATGGCAATGCTGATGCGCTGCGCCAAATACTCACCAGCTCTCGGGTCACGCATCGCTTCGACCAGAATTTTTTAAAAACCCGAAGAACCTCGGTACTCCACGGAGCACGGACCTAGGGTCTCGACTCCAAGGGGAGCAAATGTGTAGGCTTTGTCGACACCTGCATATTTGCGCCTCTTGAGATCTTCGGCCAAATCGAAGATGAAGAAGATGGGAAGGCGCAAGTGTGTCGATGCTAGACGTGTAGGTACGCCGACGTTAAAATGATCGGCGGCGGGCGCCGGCCTGAAATCAGCGGCGGCGGCGTGATTTCGGCGTGAAATCGGCGCGTAGGTATAAGTAATAAATAAATAATGCTGGACAATTCACACAGCATTATCTAGCCCCAAGCTAAGCAGAGCTTGTGTTATGTTATGGGTACTATAGTAGATAATTGATATGACATTAGGAGATGCATTTCGAAACTTCGAAGTTTCGTAAATTCGAAGTTCATAGCCTTTTTTGGACATTTTTTAAGTTCGTATTTGGTGGCCACCAATTCGAACTTTCTAATTTTTTTGTTTCGATGATTTACCACCCAGTTTCGATGACAAATAAGGCACCTTACGCAGTCGCGGAACGCACGCGTGCTATGAAAGAGTGAAATGCGACCAGTGTTGAACCTGAGAGAGCTTTCTCAGCGGCTGGCTACATTTGTAACCGCCTGAGGAGCTCTCTCAGCGGCAAAACGCTGAATGTCCTAACCATTGATGTAGAAAAGGGAAGATGGGTTACGTTCTCCCAGCGCGTACTCAACAACTGGCCTGTGTTACAACTACACGCAAACACATACGCTCACAGTTACATTTCCAGTCCTGTGCAATATAAAGAACAACAAAGATGGCAAGATGTACCTAAGACCGAAGTGAGACAGAGACAACTATATTAATCTCTGGTACGACCCCACTAGATATAATAAAACAAATTCGGGATTTCCCCGAGTTACGGTAGGTACAATAGTAGAGTCGTTCCTTTAACCCACACCATCAATCTTGTCCCAACTGGTATGAGCGGACGAATCGTAAAAATGTTATACGCTTCGTTAGTAATTTGAATTTTAGTACAGTCAACCAAAAAAAGTTAGTAAAATAATAGGCAAGAGGTATATTTATTTTGTGTTTTGTATATAAAATAATGTGAAATGAATACAAATGATAGAGGTTCCACATAGAGTTTGTGATTGTACTCGACGTATAAATTCAATAGAAACAAAGAGTGATGCGAGTTGCAGATTGAAAATAATACCTATCATCTTTACGATTTGTCAACTCACACCAGTTGGGACAAAATTGATGGTACGAGTTGAAGAACGACTCGACTCGCAATAAGGCTATTGCTATCTCTGTTCACACACTTATGTTTCGTATATTTCTATCCCTCTCTGCAAATGGCGAAAAAAGGCAGTAAATTAATCAAAAAACTAAATTCTTTGGTGTACTTACGCGTGAAAAGTGATGCCTTGGGCTTTGTTTTTGGTTTTTGAGCTATTTGTACACCTTGTGAACGAACACGAAGGCATTGCTTTAGTCTTTTAGTCAGTAAAACACAGTCAGTACGTCGTAGCAAGCACGCGAATCACGTCCGCCCGCGCCGCCGGTCCTACTATGACTGCGGCGAGAGCACACAATTGGACTTCATTTGAGCCTGCCGGTTTCGAGAAGCTAGTGCCTCATCTTCCCCTTTTCTACATCAATGGTCCTAACTTTTTTAGTGGTTTATTATTATCAACTAACGTAAAATGTAATACATTTAATTAAGTAAATGGGAGTCAGAACATTGGTTGCAAGCATTTGATTCATATAACACTGGTACTTTATTGGATCCCGTTACTTTCCGTATCGCAACAAGTCTTCGGTTGGGTGCAAGATGTTGCACGCCTCATCAATGCCAATGCCAGTGCGGTATTGCTGTCGAACAGCTTGATCACAGGTTTATTCTGGCGGAATAAACCTGTGATCGTATCGCTGAAGCCTGGCAGAGAACTGGTTAACCTACTTCTATAATAATTATAGAAGTAGGTTAGCTAGTTCTCTCTCTTATTTTACGTTGTTGTAATTATCACAGATCATGATAATTACAATTGAAACAAATGAGCTAACTACAGACTGTTGCAAACAATCTACAGCAGGGCACGGGGATTGTTGTCTAGGGCAGAATAGAGAAAAATTACGTCACTTTGTCAACGAATGCGTAAATTGTTTGAAAGTCAATCCTTTTATATATAACAATGTACGCAATGTATGACGATGCGATGTCGATAATGTCTATTCTACCCTAGATAATAATCTCCGTGCTTGGCCTAGAGGTAGCTCAAATGATCCATATCAATACCAGTCGGAAGCGTCCCCAAGAGGCTTATTCCAATAATCCCCTGCCATAATCCCCTGCGAAGGGGATTCCTGGACTTTTTGTCCAGAAATCCCCTGCCGGCTCAAAGAGAAGACGCACAGGGGATTTGTGGACAAGAGTTCCAGAAATCCCCTGATCCACTTATTTACACCGTAAGTAGTTGTTCGTTCTTGAAATAATCAAATGCAAACAACTAAGTAACCTAACCTTACAAGTAGAACATACCAAAATGTTAACATTAAAACAAAAACTACGAAAATTTTGGGCCTTTGTCACCGCTAACATACCATCGACGCTACAGTCAACACACTTGCGTCTTCCCATCTTCCGAGGAAATCCGTCTGGTCGAAGCGACGCGTGACCAGAGAACTGGTGAATATCTGGCGCAGCGCATCAGCATTGCTATACAGCGGGGCAACGCATATAGCTATTGAAGTGGTCTACATTTTCGATGACAGCTGTCAAACTTGAAACGGCCACATCTCTGAAACTACTCTTCCTTGACTTTGGTGCCAACCTTTCATCTGAGCCACTAACTGAAAGTCTAGCACTAGTCTAGAATCTTAGAAAAAGAAGACTTAGAATGATAGTTGACACAAACGAGGTAAGTCTAAAAAATTGCGACGGACCGTCGCAATTTTCATTTTGAGCCGTTAGTACAATACTTCAAATGACGCGGAAAGCAGCTCTCACATAAAAATATAAAAATGATGTGTTTTGCGGTGCAAGGATGTTTAAACCCCAGTAACAGGAAAAATAATACCGCAAATATCTCATTCCACTGGTAAGTACTAATATTCCATTTGTAATTTTGCCTAAAACAGTCATCAAAACTCATAAAGAAATTAAAAAATTTCGTCCACCATTTTCGAGAAAATGTTGCTATGCACTGGGAAAAAAATACCCAGGTTTTATTACTTAGTACTTAGGTATATAAAATAGTAGAGGAGAGGGTGGAATTCCCTCAAGTTAGGACTTAGGAATTAAACTACGCGGAATATCACAGTTTTAGAATTTTCAGTCACTCGACGATATTCTGAGTAGATTCAAGATGTAAAATCAAATTACTATTTTACATAGAAAATTACAATCAATGAATGGAAACAAATAGAACTAGTATTTACAATTGAATTCATCATCATCATCATTAGCCTATATTAGTCCACTGCTGGACATAGGCCTCCCCTAATGAGCGCCATAGCGCTCTGTCTTTAATTGAATTACGCTGAAGAAATCATAGGAAAAAATCTGTTTTTTTGTTCAGTGTAGGTACTTGTCTAAGTTGGGCATTATTATTTGTGAAAAAAATGCTAGCAGTAGGTGGTGTGAATTTAAAAGGAAAACTACACAGCTTTAGTATGCTTTACTAGTTGAGTACCTAATCATAATCAACTAAAAAAATGTAGTTGGTTTAGATAGGCCATGAACCGTGCTACTAGTTACACTGCACGTAGCCGAACACGCACTTGACCGTCTATTTTAAATTATTGTTCCGAAAATGATCGGAGCCGATCTTATTTTGCAGACTTGGAGTGAAACCTTTTTGTCGTTTGATCTAGGTACAATGATAGTAACCATAGGTACCGGCTGATATTTCGTAAAATTAAAAACGATGGAAATGGATTTTCATAGATTTTTTTAGATTTTTGCTATTTGACAATAAACTATTGACATCTTCGGTAAATTGAAATAATGGAATATCAAAAATAAAAAGGTAGGTGATAAAAACAATGAAGTGTTTTCTTAATGGGAACTTTGCTTCAGTTACCCAATTTTTTAGGGAAAATGCTATTCACTTGCAACATTCAATCATGAGAATGTGTGAGTGAAGGCACTGTATTTACGTGCTGTCAAAACACACATAGATCGGTTTTTGGTTACAAAAATTTTCAAATTGTTGAATGACACTATCCCTCTGCTGAGACAGCAGCGAGTTTTTACTCTATGTCTAGAATAATATCCGTTTCATTTTTAATATAACCTGTCATTTTTGCTCAATTCTAACTGACTGTAACAGTCGTTTTCTGACATCGGGTGTAATTTTTGACATCCGCTGTCATTTTTGACATCAGCTGTCATTTTTGACATCAGCTGTCATTTTTGACATCAGCTGTCATTTTTGATATCAGGATCAGGATTTTTGATATCTTATTTGGAATCCACTGTTATTTTTCATAAATGTTTGGAACAATATAAAATTAATTAGTAAGAACTGGACGAACTGCGCATGGTTTCCTGACGAACTGCTTATTGGACGAAACGCTTGTTGGACATGTATCCATGCAGAAAATATATACAGGACGAAAATTTCCACAACTGCACATACTAATGGGACTACGAGGAGTAGTTCTCCATCGTGGTCCTATTCTTGGAACAAAATAATGGGACGAAAAACATCGTAAAAAAGGTACTCGAAATCAGCTGAAACCCTATTGTGAGTCGCAAATTCCTGAATGCAATGTTAATATTTTGGTATGTTCTACTTATAAGCTTAGGTTACTTAGTTGTTTGCATTTGATTATTTCAAGAACGAACAACTACTTACGGTGTAAATAAGTGGATCAGGGGATTTCTGGAACTCTTGTCCACAAATCCCCTGTGCGTCTTCTCTCTGAGCCGGCAGGGGATTTCTGGACAAAAAGTCCAGGAATCCCCTTCGCAGGGGATTATGGCAGGGGATTATTGGAATAAGCCTCCCCAAGAGGCTGGCTGCATTGCCCCGCTGTATGCCTATGCTGATGCGCTGCTCCAGATACTCACCAGCTCTCGGGTCACGTTTCGCTTCGACTCAACGCTCAGATAATTTTTAAGAAACCCGAAGAACCAGAGGTCTCGACATGGCGAGATATCCGATCGGCGGCCCTAGTACACGATAATCCGTGATGACCATAACAAGCTAATTTCAAGTAATTAGTAAGCCTTGAATGATGATTTTACTTTGAACATAACATTAAAATTTTAACAGCACCTATCGATTTTCATCCAACATAGTAAAAGTTTTAAGTGCTTTGTTTAAATATAACATAAAAAACAGACATAATGATGATGATATTGTCCTCAAGCAAAATTTTGAAATTCTGCTAATCTCAAAGGAGACTTTCCAAGTGCGACACATATTGACACAATACATAGGTACAGATAGAGACGTCAAACTTATAGCAGACCTCTTTTTCTCGGGTTATAAACACAATAAGTCCTTTGAAATAGAATAACATTTCATATGTAAAAGTCTACTACCTTAGGTACCTATATTATTAAAATGAAACAACCTGGCTCTAGAGAACCAAAATCTAATAATTCGTGTATCATAAATGAATAAAGCCATACAAAAAAGGGTACCTATAATTTGCTATCGGTTTGCCATTTTCCCTTGCCCTTGGTTTTCCCGCGCGAATATCGCGTTTCGTTTCACGCATAAATAATTCATTTTGCTGGCACCGGCCGGGCTTCTCGAGAAAACCTAAGTTGGAACACACACACCATGAAACCCATTAGGACCTCGATTGCTCTTTAATGGGTGGGTAGAAAAAAAATACTTTTTATTTTCTGCATGAAAATATTGAACAACACCCTGTGAAAGTAAAAATGATTGGACATAAATTAACTATTCTGTACTTAAAGCTTGATTATTAACGATGCCCATTTACAGTAGATATCGATAGGTAAGTTCTTTGTTTTTTTTTCTTTGATTTTATTTTGTCAATAATGTCACATTATCTATATCTTAGCGGCGAATAAATGTTTGAATGAGTAAGAGAATTTGAACAGACTATGTATTATAGCCAAATCAGCTCGTAACAAATAGGTTCTCGTTTATGTACTTACCTACACTGTAGTGTAAAAATAAAACAAGTAAAAAAAATTATAATAGCTTGATTAAAAATAAAGACCTCGGTAAACTAACCAAGGTCTCATTCAAACTTGTCTTATAACACTGCTAAGTCTAAATTATGTATTCTAATCCAATTAAGCATGTGGCGCAACAACCACAGACCATTTGGCAGAGACTGTGTTAAGCCAGAGATTTAATTTTAAAAAAGCTACCTTTTTGAAAAGCTCGGAACGCAACGAAAACATAAGTTAGCTACCTACCTACCTACAACCTATGATTTGCATTGCATCTACTTAATTAACGCATTGGCGCAAGCCGCACCGTGAATAGAAAGTCTTATTGTGTTAAAGTGACAGAATTTGGGATTTCGTGCTCTTGATGGGTGACTGTACCTGCAGCGACTAATTTTTATAAGTCGGTACAGTCAAGCAATTCTAAAATTCAATTCACAATAAATTCGTAATCGATTTTGTTGTTTGAGAATCAGGTGCCTACTGTTCCTGCAGCGACTAATTTTTATAAGTAGGTACAGTCAAGCAATCTACTACCTATATAAAAATAAGTCGGGTTTTCCTTCCTGACGCTATAACTCCAGAACGCACGAATCGATTTCCACGGTTTTGCATTCGTTGGAAAGGTCTCGGGCTCCGTGATGTTTATAGCAAATAAAAAATTAAGAAAGTGGGAAACATAAATATCCACGCGAGCGAAGCCGCGGGGCGCAGCTAGTTTATAATAAAATTCAATTCACAATAAATTCGTAATCGATTTTGTTGTTTGAGAATCAGGTGCCTACTCAAGTAGGTAAGTAATATCTATCTATACTTATAATAAAACTGTAACAGGTCCAATTCTGTACATTGAAGATATTTTAAAATTTTTTTTTGGAGGGCTCTCTATTATCGATACTGAAGCCAAAACTGTAATTTTTTTCATTCATGTCTGTCTGTCTGTCTGTCTGTCTGTCTGTCTGTTTCTTAAACGCGCATCACGCCGAAACTACTGAAGGTATTGACATGAAACTCGGCATGATTTTAGGTCGTACTATGAGGAAGGACATAGGATACTTTTTATCCCGGAATTCAGTCAGGTTCCCCTGGGAGAGAGGATGAAAGTAAAATTCTTTAACAGCTCATCACGACGGAACTGCTGAATGAGTTGGACTGAAACTTGGTATGATTAGAGTTCATATTACAAGGAAGTACATGGGATACATTTTATTCCGGAATTCGGTAAGGTTCCCCTGGGAGAGAGGATGAAAGTAAAATTCTTTAACCGCTCATCACGACGGAACTACTGAATGAATTCGAATGGAAGTCGGCACGATAGAAGTTCATACTACGAGAAGAGATATATTTTATCCTGGAATTCAGTAAGGTTCCCCTGGGAGAAGGGATTAAAGTCAAACTCCTTCACCTCGCATCACGCCGAAACTGCTGAATGAGTTGGACTGAAATGGTACGATTTGAGTTCATTCATACTACAAGGAAGGACATGGGATACATTTTATCCTGGAATTGAGTGAGGTTCCCCCGGGAGAGAGGATGAAAGTAAAATCCTTTAATCGCGCATCGGCATAATTTGAGTTCCTACTACGGGGAAAGATAGGTAAGTACATTTTATGCCGGAATTTAGTAAGGTTCTTCGTGGAGAGAGGATAAAAGTCATATTCCTGGGCCGCGCATCACGCCAAAAGTACAGTATGAATTCAAATGAACAATATTTTTTATCCCGCAATCAGTACGGTTCCCTTAGGTTAGGAGAGTGGATGAAAGTAAAAATATGCTACTAAATGAATTCAAATGAAACTATGCATGATTTGATCTCATACTACGAAGAAAAACATACGATACATTTTATCTGGGACAGTAGGCACGGTTCTCTCGGGAGAGGGGATAAAAGTCAAAATGTGTAAGCACTTAGTTGTAATTCATTAACGCGTCGTCCGATTTCATGCATTCTTTTGGAACGAAGTTCCTTATCGCGCGTTGTGAAAGGGGGCTAGACGGAAAAAATTGTAACGAAAATTGGAGCGACACTTTTTGCCACAGAACAAATATATTGCCACAGAACAAATATATCCTAACATTTGATGGAAAGTAAACACAATATTAAGTCAGTGTCAAAGTGTAGAACTGTGACTGTAGCGTTTATGATAGGCAGCTGTCATCGCGAATGACATTAGGTTTGCACAAAAATTAGAATCGCTCTCCGAACAATCGTGTGTTCCGCTCTCTCGCGCAACGTGTCATTGGAGTGAGCGGGATATAATATATCCCGTGAGCGGGATATATTATATGCGACGAACGCAGCCGAGTTGAGCCGACACATTTTGACGAAGACAACCGAGGAGAACCAAAGCGACATCCGCAGCCGAGTTGAGCCGAGGTGGGCTTCGATTCGAAAAATCGTGTGTTAGGATAGTAGGATAGGATAGTAGGATAGGATAGTAGGATAGGATAGTGGGATAGGATAGTAGAATAGGATAGTAGGATAGGATAGTAGGATAGGACAGTGGGATAGGGCAGTAGGATAGGAAAGTAGGATAGGACAGTAGGATAGGACAGTAGGATAGGATAGTAGGATAGGATAGTAGGATAGGATAGTTGGATAGGATAGTAGGATAGATAGTAGGAAAGGATAGTAAAATAGGATAGTAGGAAATGATAGTAGGATAGGATAGTAGGATAGGATAGTAGGATAGGATAGTAGGATAGGATAATAGGATAGGATAGTAGGATAGGATAGTTGGATAGGATAGTAGGATAGGATAGTAGGATAGGATAGTAGAATAGGATAGTAGGATAGGATAGTAGAATAGGATAGTAGTTGTAACGACATATTTTGACGAAGAGAACCGAGGAGAACCGAAGCGACGACCGCAGCCGAGTTTAGCCGAGGTGTGCTTCGATTCGAACAATCGTGTGTTCCGCTCGCTCGCGCAACGTGTCATTGGAGTGAGCGGGATATATCAGTTTTCTGCGGCCTCACTGAAGATGGCGCGAGGACGCGCGATTAATCGAAAGGAACTTCGTTCCATCCGGGTGTCCCTTGACACCTCTAAAGTTTTTTTTTTGTTAGAAACAGTGTTGCAATATCGAATTTGACCAGATCAGTAGAAAATCGAGTAAAATAGGTAGATTTATGAAATAATCTGTAGATTGAAGAAAAAATCAGTAGATAAAGGGTAGGTAAGTTTCTATCTATTTATTTTTTGAAGACGCCACCCATTAGTTAGGTAGAACCTAACGAATGGGTGCGTCAATGCCTATTTCAGGCAAAGTAAAATGTACAAATGGTCCATGCAATCTTCATGAACATGATATTTGGTGGTTTAGCTGGTCCAGTTAACTGTACCACCAGTTTGGTTGGAGTAAGTGCTCTAATTAAACTAACTGGACCACAGAACATTTTTTTTTACTTTGATACTCAATCAACTGTACCTACCTAATATCGAAAAAAAAATTAAGTCAAATGGATCAAGAGCCCAATTCTACAATACAATTGCTTCACTATGACAATGGAATCGTCGCAGAATTATGACGTAGAATTACTAGATTAATAAAACTCCAGATAGTACGTGCAAGATAAATTAATGGTTTCAAACCTGTCGCGCGTCTCTCTATCTGCATTCATCATAATTTCTTTCATCTAAGGTAGAATAAGTACCAAAACGTGTCATTCTGTGACGATACCCCTATCATAGTGAAGCGATTAGTTTAGCAGAACAGGGCCCCAGCTGATCGGAACCATGGGTAAGAAGTGAAACGAATATGACACTTCTTAACACTGACGCTGGCCGTAGCTAAAAGTCGTGTGGATAAAGAATGCGATTGAAGATGACAACATGCTATCCCCCGTAGACCCTACCCGATTTATACACAATTTAACAAGGATCCAAATATAGATGCTTTTATTAAAAGTGTAATAGGTCCAATTCTGCGCATCGAAGTTTTTTTGCACGGCGGCGTTTCATATTTTGAGAGAAACTGTGGTTAAATGTGAACTTAATTAGTCGGCAGGTATGGCAATCGCGAACGAAGTCGCGGGTACAGCTAGTAATATAATAAAATAATACAGTCAGTTCATGAGACTTATCTGAATTTTGCCACTTGGGCGTACAAGCTACCTCGATGTGGAATATTTGTAAACAAAACATTACTTACACAAAAAACTAAAAGTCACTTGCTTTGCGTCATGTTTCAGATATTATTTGTAAATTGAAAGAAGCATCTGAAATCGACAAGCAATTTTAATTGCGTAGGTATAAAAAGACTCGGCAACAGAGTGAGTTTTAGGTTTGTTTACAAAGATTCCACACCCAGTTTGGCTAGTGTATATCCCTATGCATGCGTAGGTTGTAGATAAAGACTGATTGTCATAGTACCATGGTCAATGATACTTGGTACCTACCTACCTACCTACCAAGTAGGTATTTGACCATCGGTACAATGAAATACCTAACTTTGTAACCCCCGCAAACTCATAAATAATTTCTGAGTGATGGCTTGTAGCAGGCACGTACAATCACTCACAACAGGCTATTAAATCACGGAAATCGAGTACAGTCGCGTGCAGAGTGCTTGGGGGTAAAACTGATAACCTTTCACCTCGAGATCGGTCAACGATGTGACATCAATTGTGACGTCACAACATGGCGCGCCTCCTTGGGAACAAAGGAGGAAAATCTTTGAGCAATACGAACTTATCTATAACTAGACGATCGCCTCGCGGTTTCACCCGCGTAGTTCGCGTTCCCGTAGGAATTCTGGGATAAAATAAGCCCTGAAAAGTAAGCTTCCAAACGGTGAAAGAATTTTGCAAATCGTTCCAGTAGTTTCGGAGCCTATTCAATACAAACAAACAAACAAGCAAACAATCAAATCTTTCCTCTTTATAATATTAGTATAGATAATAGACTAACTAGTTTTTAACCAACTTCGAAAAAAAGATGAGGTTCTAGGTTCGGCTGTAATTAATATTTAACATAACTTGTAGATTTGATAACCCTCCTTCATTAAATGTAAGTATTGCTAACAAATTATATCTTAAAAACGAGCTCTAGCTCGTGAATATAGGTTTTTTTTAGTTTTTTTGTTGTGGTTTATTAAAGAACATATTACTTACATGGAGTTTGGCTAGAGCAGATTACTTATATTCCGTAGCAACTGATACAACATTTGACCTAAGTATTTGTTTTCGTTGACGATAACCCTGATACCTATCATTTGAAATGCCAGTAAGAAGTACCTATATAGCGTCCACCTAATGATGATAAAATCAGAAAGGGTTCAGATCCATACTGGGTGCCACGGAAAGGGTGAACAAAGCCGAAAGGGGGTGATTCTGGATCAGCTGTCTTTTAATTTTTTTTTTATTATGTTTTAAGTTTTTATTCAAAACAATAAAAATAATGTAAGAATACACGTAAAAGAATACGAATAGGTATGAAGAAACAATCGTAAATTTAAATAAAACGTCAAGTGCGAGTCAGACTCGCGCACTAAGGGTTCCGTTAAATTGTAAGACCTTGTTTCTTGCCAAATATTATGATTCTAGGTCAACATGAAATAGGTACCCTGTATATTTTGGTCGAGGGAGAGAATCAAACATTTTTTTTAGTTAATAAACTACAAATTTACGGTTTTCAGATTTTTATCGTTATTTGTGCTATATGATCTTGCTTCTTGCCAAATTTTATGATTCTACGTCCACATCAAGTACCCTATAGGTTTTGGTCAAACGGACAACAAAGTGATCCTATAAGGGTTCCTTTTTTCCTTATGAGGTACGGAACCCTAAAAATAAGTGAAAATGTAAATTTTAGAACAAACGTTGATCCCCTCGATGTGCAGAATCATATCCCTTTCCGCTTAGTACTTACACCCTTTCCGTGGCACCCTGACAATTTAGGATAAAATAAACATAGGTTTCAGCAGAAGAAACTAGCATGAATAGGTCCGACCTCTGTGGCGCAGCGGGCGAATGTCCGCCTGCGACGCAGGTGTGGGCTCGATTCCCGCCCCAGGACAAATGTTTGTACGATCTGCAGGTTCCGGTGTTTCTATGTATGATAAAAAAAGTATCTATGTAATGTATTTTATATTAACTATACCTATCACTTATCTTAGTACCCTTATCACCAGCTCTGCTTAGCTTGGGGCTAGAGATGCTACATGTGATTCTGAGATATACGCTATGCTTATTATTGAAGACTACCATTTTTTCTACTCGATTGGCAAGGATTTCAAAGTGAGCTTTCAGTCCATTCCAATTTCCATTTGGAAAAAAAAATCCATTATTTTCGTCCAAAGAAAGATAATTTGTATAAAATTCCATGCATGACTTATAATTAATTATACAATAACAGGATAATTACTGAAGTAAGGTTATCAGTTTGAAAACCCTGAGCTTATCACTATCTAATTATCAACCTACATATATATTGGAAAACTAGCTGTACCCGCGACTTCGTTCGCGATTGCCATACCTGCCGACTAATTAAGTTCACATTTAACCACAGTTTCTCTCAAAATATGAAACGCCGCCGTGCAAAAAAACTTCGATGCGCAGAATTGGACCTATTACACTTTTAATAAAAGCATCTATATTTGGATCCTTGTTAAATTGTGTATAAATCGGGTAGGGTCTACGGGGGATAGCATGTTGTCATCTTCAATCGCATTCTTTATCCACACGACTTTTAGCTACGGCCAGCGTCAGTGTTAAGAAGTGTCATATTCGTTTCACTTCTTACCCATGGTTCCGATCAGCTGGGGCCCTGTTCTGCTAAACTAATCGCTTCACTATGATAGGGGTATCGTCACAGAATGACACGTTTTGGTACTTATTCTACCTTAGATGAAAGAAATTATGATGAATGCAGATAGAGAGACGCGCGACAGGTTTGAAACCATTAATTTATCTTGCACGTACTATCTGGAGTTTTATTAATCTAGTAATTCTACGTCATAATTCTGCGACGATTCCATTGTCATAGTGAAGCAATTGTATTGTAGAATTGGGCTCTTGATCCATTTGACTTAATTTTTTTTTCGATATTAGGTAGGTACAGTTGATTGAGTATCAAAGTAAAAAAAAATGTTCTGTGGTCCAGTTAGTTTAATTAGAGCACTTACTCCAACCAAACTGGTGGTACAGTTAACTGGACCAGCTAAACCACCAAATATCATGTTCATGAAGATTGCATGGACCATTTGTACATTTTACTTTGCCTGAAATAGGCATTGACGCACCCATTCGTTAGGTTCTACCTAACTAATGGGTGGCGTCTTCAAAAAATAAATAGATAGAAACTTACCTACCCTTTATCTACTGATTTTTTCTTCAATCTACAGATTATTTCATAAATCTACCTATTTTACTCGATTTTCTACTGATCTGGTCAAATTCGATATTGCAACACTGTTTCTAACAAAAAAAAAACTTTAGAGGTGTCAAGGGACACCCGGATGGAACGAAGTTCCTTTCGATTAATCGCGCGTCCTCGCGCCATCTTCAGTGAGGCCGCAGAAAACTGATATATCCCGCTCACTCCAATGACACGTTGCGCGAGCGAGCGGAACACACGATTGTTCGAATCGAAGCACACCTCGGCTAAACTCGGCTGCGGTCGTCGCTTCGGTTCTCCTCGGTTCTCTTCGTCAAAATATGTCGTTACAACTACTATCCTATTCTACTATCCTATCCTACTATCCTATTCTACTATCCTATCCTACTATCCTATCCTACTATCCTATCCAACTATCCTATCCTACTATCCTATCCTATTATCCTATCCTACTATCCTATCCTACTATCCTATCCTACTATCCTATCCTACTATCATTTCCTACTATCCTATTTTACTATCCAATCCTACTATCCTTTCCTACTATCTATCCTACTATCCTATCCAACTATCCTATCCTACTATCCTATCCTACTATCCTATCCTACTGTCCTATCCTACTGTCCTATCCTACTTTCCTATCCTACTGCCCTATCCCACTGTCCTATCCTACTATCCTATCCTACTATCCTATTCTACTATCCTATCCCACTATCCTATCCTACTATCCTATCCTACTATCCTATCCTACTATCCTAACACACGATTTTTCGAATCGAAGCCCACCTCGGCTCAACTCGGCTGCGGATGTCGCTTTGGTTCTCCTCGGTTGTCTTCGTCAAAATGTGTCGGCTCAACTCGGCTGCGTTCGTCGCATATAATATATCCCGCTCACGGGATATATTATATCCCGCTCACTCCAATGACACGTTGCGCGAGAGAGCGGAACACACGATTGTTCGGAGAGCGATTCTAATTTTTGTGCAAACCTAATGTCATTCGCGATGACAGCTGCCTATCATAAACGCTACAGTCACAGTTCTACACTTTGACACTGACTTAATATTGTGTTTACTTTCCATCAAATGTTAGGATATATTTGTTCTGTGGCAATATATTTGTTCTGTGGCAAAAAGTGTCGCTCCAATTTTCGTTACAATTTTTTCCGTCTAGCCCCCTTTCACAACGCGCGATAAGGAACTTCGTTCCAAAAGAATGCATGAAATCGGACGACGCGTTAATGAATTACAACTAAGTGCTTACACATTTTGACTTTTATCCCCTCTCCCGAGAGAACCGTGCCTACTGTCCCAGATAAAATGTATCGTATGTTTTTCTTCGTAGTATGAGATCAAATCATGCATAGTTTCATTTGAATTCATTTAGTAGCATATTTTTACTTTCATCCACTCTCCTAACCTAAGGGAACCGTACTGATTGCGGGATAAAAAATATTGTTCATTTGAATTCATACTGTACTTTTGGCGTGATGCGCGGCCCAGGAATATGACTTTTATCCTCTCTCCACGAAGAACCTTACTAAATTCCGGCATAAAATGTACTTACCTATCTTTCCCCGTAGTAGGAACTCAAATTATGCCGATGCGCGATTAAAGGATTTTACTTTCATCCTCTCTCCCGGGGGAACCTCACTCAATTCCAGGATAAAATGTATCCCATGTCCTTCCTTGTAGTATGAATGAACTCAAATCGTACCATTTCAGTCCAACTCATTCAGCAGTTTCGGCGTGATGCGAGGTGAAGGAGTTTGACTTTAATCCCTTCTCCCAGGGGAACCTTACTGAATTCCAGGATAAAATATATCTCTTCTCGTAGTATGAACTTCTATCGTGCCGACTTCCATTCGAATTCATTCAGTAGTTCCGTCGTGATGAGCGGTTAAAGAATTTTACTTTCATCCTCTCTCCCAGGGGAACCTTACCGAATTCCGGAATAAAATGTATCCCATGTACTTTCCTTGTAATATGAACTCTAATCATACCAAGTTTCAGTCCAACTCATTCAGCAGTTCCGTCGTGATGAGCTGTTAAAGAATTTTACTTTCATCCTCTCTCCCAGGGGAACCTGACTGAATTCCGGGATAAAAAGTATCCTATGTCCTTCCTCATAGTACGACCTAAAATCATGCCGAGTTTCATGTCAATACCTTCAGTAGTTTCGGCGTGATGCGCGTTTAAGAAACAGACAGACAGACAGACAGACAGACATGAATGAAAAAAATTACAGTTTTGGCTTCAGTATCGATAATAGAGAGCCCTCCAAAAAAAAATTTTAAAATATCTTCAATGTACAGAATTGGACCTGTTACAGTTTTATTATAAGTATAGATAGATAGATTACTGACCTAGATAATACCGTATAATTCTCTAGCGGCTAGAGGTTTGGTGAAAATTCAACAAATCTGTATGTATCTGTATCTGTAAAAAAAAATTGTATATCGATTCGAATACAATTTTTTTAATTTCGAAGTAATTTTTACTTAGATTTTAAAAAAATTGACGATTTTTTCTTCATATTCGTATTCTTTTACTTGTGTTCATAGGTACATTATTATTATTGTGTGTAATAGTTTTATGACAACTGGTTTTGCTGAATAAAATCAAGCGAGAGGGAATATCAGCAGTAGACGAAGGACTGCTGAGTACCTAGCTTACCTATTTAAATCATTTTAACGTAATTATCTGAGCGTCTGGTCGAAGCGACGCGTGACCCGAGAGCTGGTGAGTATCTGGCGCAGCGCATCAGCGGCAAGCCGGCAATGCAGCCAGCGTCTTGGGGACGCGACGCGTGACGACTGGTATTGATATGGATCCGTTGAGCTACCTGTAGATTGTTTGCAACAGTCTGCAGTTAGCTCAATTGTCTCTATTGTGAATACATACTAGTTGTAATTTATTTTATTATTGGATTGTAATTTCCTTTTGAATAAAGAGTTATTTAACGAAAAGAGAATAAAGAGTCCTGAGGGAAGGATGCGGGTTCAAGTCCCGTCGAAGTCGAAAATTTTTGCGATATTATTTGATTTCTTAGAAATTACCCTGAGTGTGGGGTTACGCACTACAATACAATAACAAAAAACCTTAGATTTCTAGTTTTTTCAATACAATAATATTTTACCACAGAACGCTATATAGTTTTGCGTATATACTAGCTAACTAGATCATTATTTATTCGCTAAATGATGAAGATTTAATTTGATCACGCAACGCTATAATATAGATATAATTATCGCAGTAAAGTAAATACTAAATCGCGTACTTACTAATATTAAATTGCGTCAGCAATTTTAATCTAGCCAGTAATGCGAGTAGGTACGGCTTCTCCTATTTAAACTGGAAAATAGAATGTTTCTCACGTAGGCAAATATTTACTGACGTCATAAATATTTGCGTAGGATCAAACCCAGTATTTTCAAGGAAAGTTGTTATCTAAATAAAGTTGGTTGAAAACTGAATAACAATTTTACTTTAAAAGGAATATTGAAGTAAGAAAAACCCAAGAGCTCTGGCGATTCTGGTGAAAAATATATCTACAAAAATTCAACATCGCCGGAACAGCCCGTATTGAATCTGGATACTTTTTTGGTCTTCTTAGAACGTCTAAATCATGTTTACCCTATAAACATCCAAAGTTTCGCATTTACAATGTACTAGCTTCTGCCCGCGGCTTCGCACGCATATTTTCGGTATAATAAGTAGCCTATTATCTAAGTAAGGCTTTGCTCTAAACGTACACAAAATTTCATCTTGATCTGATCAGTAGTTTTGGAGATCCTAGGTAACAAAAATTCAGATTTCACAAACTTTCGGATTTATAATATTAGTAAGAAGAGAATTTTATGCTTGGTACTCCTATGTTATTTACACTAGGAAAGATACCCAATAATACTGCAAAGATAGTGCGAGGTGTCGTCATCGTCAATATCAACTGGTATCGAGAAACGATGTAGGTAGTGTACCTACTCCTAGTGCGGGTCGGTGCATTCCCCTGTGCGATCTGTGTGTTCGCCGAGCTGGGTCACGCAGCGTACGGTATAGGCGAAAAGCGAACATACATTTTCTAATAATTATTGTCATTTTTAGGGTTTCGAAGATCGGTTTCGAAACCCTTATGGTCTCGCTTTGTCTGTCCTTTTTTCCCTCCTTATTAACTCAGCAACTACCGCAGCGATCAACTTGAAAATTAATAATAAGACAATTCGTGTGCCTGTACAGATCTTAAGAAAAAACAAGACCCGTCAAGTGCGAGGGTAACTCGCGCGCCGAGGGTTTCGAACGTTTCTGAACAAGTAGGTATGTACTAAAGGTACCGGTTAGAAACTCCGAAATTTAATGAAGACCTAAAACTAGTAGGTACCAACCTACATTTCAGATGGATCTCTCTGCATGCTTCGGTGATAGGGTGTAGCGGTAAATTTTTCGACTTTTTTCAAAATATTCCGAAAAGTATTAAACCTACAGAAATTTCAAAAACTGTTTTGAAATGTACAAACTGATACCTTTCATATGATACCCCACTTAGTGGGGTAGCCCCCCCTTTTGAAAATTGCCCCCCCTCTTTTTGACCATTTTTCAAAAAGTGTTCGTTTTACAGACTTCTCTATATTTTTCCTGTAAAATATAAATCTATGTCTACAAACGCTTCATACATTTTGAATGGATCGCTCTGCAAACTTCGGAAATAGAGGGGGGAGCTGGTAAAATTTCGACTTTTTTCAAAACATTTCAAAAAGTATGAAACCTACAGAAATTTCAAAACCTGTTTTTAAATGTACTAACCGATATCTTTCATATGATACCCCACTTGCAAACTTCGGAGATAGGGGGGGGGGAATGGGTATTTTTTCGACTATTTTCAAAATATTTCTAAAAGTATGAAACCTACCGATATTTCATGAAAAATGAAAATGAACATTTTCCATACAAATTGAGATGTCAAAATTGAGAAAAAGGGGGGGATAATTTTCAAAAGGGGGGGCTACCCCACTGAAAGGGGTATCATATGAAAGGTATCAGTTTGTACATTTTAAAACCGTTTTTCGAATTTCTGTAGGTTTCATACTTTTTGAAATATTTTGAAAAAAGACGAAATTTTTTTTCTAAAGGGGAGGCTACCCATCTGAATGGGGTATTAAATGAAAGGTAACGGTTTGTACATTTCAAAACAGTTTTAAAATTTTCTGTAGGTCTCATACTTTTTGTATATTAGATTGATACTAAAGATAACCCAATAAATTTGTTTGTTATTTAGGTTTGAAATAAGTACCTGAGGTAGGTACTTATTACAGGTACTTATTTCAAACCTAAATAACAAAAAAAAAAATATTGAAATGAATCATCCGTTATAAAAAATATGACTCGGTCCCCGCTTTTCACTGTCCCCCGCAAAATGAAGGGCAACAAAATGTAGCTTAGAATCATTAAGGAGTTCAGACAAGTATTTTGATACTTTATTAATGCTTGGAGGCTTGGAGGTAAGGTAATACAAAGTATCAGCCAACCACAGTCATAGAAACACTCGGAAATCGGAAATCAATAACTTTTATTTCTTTAGGCTGCATGATACACAGACAAGTAAAATTTTAGAGTATAAATTATCGTCAAATACTAATTTTTTTGTCCACTTGAAGAAGTGTAAAAGAGATCACTATCCTATTTACATTTTACTCGAAAACCATATGAACCAAAACGCCTCGCGGGTATAAAGTTGGTGAACGTTGAAATCTTCTGTACCTACTACGCGGGCCCGGCGTAGCATCGTAGCAGAAGCTACGAAGTTCTACAATTAGTTTCTTCATGAAAGATGAAGCGAGATAGGCAAAAAGTGAGTTATATCAAAGGAAAGAGGACCAACACACCAGCAAAAAGGTGACATCGGAACTTGCAATGGCATAGTATAACGGGTTCTTTCACCCCGCTGGCTTCACTGCCGCACAGCGGTGTTAGGTTACGATATTGAATAGCAAGCCTGGGTCAGACCTTTACCTGCTGGAGCAGGGATGTGGCCACAAAGTACAGGTACCTTTGTTGAGGCTTACCATTCACCGAGGTAGTTAATATTACGATAAAACAATAATTAGGAACAGTTCCGCATAAAACCTTTTCTGAAAAGATCCAACAAAATGCAATTCGCGCGCACCGCCCGCCCCATCCTGCACAAATTGGCATCTTATGCCATCAGAGAAGATGGAAAACAGACATACGTAATATAAAATTGCCAAGTCTAATTTGTAGGAGAAAATACCACACCAACTAAGACATAATGAAAAAACCCATTAAAGTAAGTCGTCCAGTCGAGGCAGTTAGATAACAAAATTATGATTTCAAGTCTCGTTTTACACCGAGGACGTAGCCTAGGAACAACCTTTTTTTTCTACATTCAAAATATAGGTTCCTACCTACTTAGGCAGGGTCAAAAGACAAGACAAGTTATTTATAAAGTTTTTCAAGTCACAAATCAAGGTTAGGAAGAACCTTGTTTAGTAACCACAGAATAACTATTAATTATAATTGGTACACCCCTGCCGTTCTCAAATTCACATAATTCTTTCCATCCAAAGGTTGCCTGGAAGAGATCGCTTCTAAGCGATAAGGCCGCCCATTGTACTTGTATCTTATGTAAGGTCTCGTGTTTTGTATTTTTGTTGGTGTACAATAAAGTATTTTGTATTGTATTGTAACTATTGTTGTAGTGCTATCTGTTATTAAATATTAAGAATTAAAGCTTAAAATTTAATACAAATACAAACGTAATTTAAATTAAAAATTCGTAAGCACAGTGAATGACGAGATAGCTATACTTACCTACAAATGTGCGATAAATAATTATGTACTTACGTTTTATTAACCACTGATCTAAAATAATGCTCCATCCACGTTTTATCTTTAACTACTAGCATTCAAGAAACTACGCAAATGTTTGAATGTAGGTACCTTCTTAAGAATACCAAGGCTTAGTATTCCGGAAGATAGAAGTTTTCCAGAAAATTCCCGTCGAATCTTGAAAAGTTCTGCTCAGTTTCTAGTTAGTAATTCACGACTCGCTTGGTTTTTATAAAGAAAACTTTCGTAGGAAATATGAGAAATGCACGAGCGCGCACGTAGCATGAATCACCCAAGTACTCCTACTTAATATTGTTTTCATTTTTTACATCATTATCATATTGTTATCATGAATTAAGTATCTACCTAGGTATGTAAATAGATGAAATCATTGTGATTTAGAATAGCTAGAGTTTCTTCATGTACATTGTTTACCTACCAGCCTTACAGTGTATTATAATACTTTATTGACAAAGAAAATTATACTAGTATTTACAATTGAAACAATTGAGCTAACTGCTGACTGTTGCAAACAGTCTACAGGTAGCTCAACTGATCTATATCAATACCAGTCGGAAGCGTCCCCAAGACGCTGGCTGCATTGCCACGCTGTATGGCAATGCTGATGCGCTGTGCCAGATACTCGCCAGCTCTCGGGTCACGCGTCGCTTCGACCAGACGCTCAGATATTTTTTTAAAAACCCGAAAAGCCTCGGTACCCCACGGACTCCAAGGGGAACCTACCCTACCTACCTACCTCTAACGTATCGACTTGTTCTTAATTCTTTCCATCCAAAGGTTTCCTGGAAGAGAACGCTTCTAAGCGATAAGGCCGCCCATTGTACTTGTGTCTTATGTAATGTCTCGTGTATTGTATTTTTGTTGGTGTACAATAAAGTATTTTGTATTGTATTGTATTGTTTACGACATGTACCTGGCTTAGGTATGGGGTTTCAAAATATTGGCCCTAACATCGGCTACCCCACTGTTTTGAACTGTTTTTTTTTTCAAAATACGCGCACGATGAAAGCTTTATCTTCTCTTATATATAAAAATCATTTGCTGTATGTTTGTCTCGCTAAAACTCGAGAACAGGTGGACCGATTTCGCTAATTTTGGTCTTGAAATATTTGTGGAAGTTCAGGGAAGGTTTAAAAGGTGAGAGCGGTACAAAGTTCGCCAGGTTAGCTAGCACAAATAAAAATGACTTATAACATAATGTCATAAAGCGTCAGGGTTTGAAGTTTTCAGACATGAAATAAAAAATTAGAACAATAGGTACTTTCATCTGTTCATATCTTAGAAATCTGACGCTTTAGGACATTATGATAGAGGACATTTATTATTGGTATAATTGTCCTATACCCAAATATATGTTCAGCTTAAACTGTTCGCGGCGATTTTGAAAAAAAAAAACAATATAATAGCCGATATTAGGGCCACCCCGCATACTAAAAACCTCAAATCCCATATTGAAATCCGAATTTAATATTTTAATGACAGATTCGTACTATCATTATAACTATCTGACATTGATTTACCTTTTTTAAGCTCTTGCATTAATATAAAAACCGATTACAATTTACAAATTATAACTATAATTATATGACACGAACCTGTAACGTTAGGGTTCTTGAGCATAAACTCCTGCTTAGCTCTTATAACATCCAGCCTGATCTCGTTTTCCATCGGAGCCTCCAAAGCCGAAAACACCAGAGCACCAGTCACCAGAAAAGAGATGTAAAACACCAAATACATCATCAGAAGGTAAGTGAACCTCTTTTTGCCGAATATTCTCGTGGTAGCGAACAGCGGTTCGAAAGGTGGATGTTCCTCTTCGTACAAAATCTCTCTTTCTATGACCATCTTCTTCGGGTAAGGGTAAAGCTTGCTGTGCACTGTCATGTCGTCTTCGCTACGACTTGAGGACATGCTCCCGTAGGATTGAATGCGGGCGTACTTTTGCTGCTTCTCCATTTTAGAAATGAAAAAAGTTTATCGTTTTCAAATGTTCTGAATAAAGTTTTGTTCGGATTTAGAATGTTTGCGTCAAAAATAAAAGTTCGAATTATAAACTCCGTCAAAACAGCGCGGTTTTATTGGCTTGTTTTCATTGGCCAGCCAGTTCCAGAACACAAACCTAAAATCCCGGAACGCACTGGATTATCGTCAACTGTACTTGAAGAACCGTTTCGGGTGATTAGGTTCGAAGAACAACGCGAAAATCTCTGTTACTTTTGTATCACAGCGGCAGTTTTCGAGCTTAAAAATTACCATTTTGATGCATGTTCAAGAACTAAAACTGTAGAGTAAATATAACGGAAGCCGAAGATAATGTTACGTATAGAGTTAACCGTTCAGTGACCGTTGAATGACTGCTGTGTGGTGAGCTGAGCAGTCACCGAGAAATAATAATAGTGAAGTACCGTCAGTAAATAATTAAGTAATGGTTATCTGTGTAGTAGGTCGCCGTATCGCGTAAGTACCCTGATACGTAAGGATTATTAAGTGCTGTTTGTTTGTTTATCGCTTTCTGTAGATACGGAGGGTAAACAAAATAATGTTGAACGTATTCCTCGCATCCAAAGATCCTATGACTAGGTACCTCACAGCTATCTTTGCTCACATGTAAACCTTTAGCATTAAGCGGTCTCATGGGTCCTCCATGTTCTTTCTACCTTCAAGCTTCAAGTGAACCAATTGGTACGCGGACAAAGGGCGATTTTGAATCGTATGGGTGTCCCATGTAACCTGTACCAGCGAAGGTCTGTGGTCTGGGAACACCAGTACCTATTGATTGAACTCCCATGTGTGTTCTACGATTTTTTGTAGTTTTTAAGATATGAATGTTTTTCTTTAATTTTCAGATTTTTCGGTTTTAGCTATATTTTTTTAGTGTGAAGTGATTCTTTGAGATGTTTTTGTTATTATTATGGCTAGTACCACAGAAATCTGAATAACAAGGCACTAGAAATCGTAAGCGCGCGTGACCTTGTCGCCGCTCAGGTGACTCTCACGCCACCAGTGCGTTCGTTGCTGTTCAGTTGCTCTCGAAACGTGCGTGTGTAAAAATGGTGTGTTGCAGCATTTCCCATTGCGGAAATTCTTCCACAAGTTGTAATTATATTAATAAAGGAATAACTTTTCATCGGTAAGTATTGTTTTTTCTAAATAATGCCGTTTTTCCTTAAAATTATAGAATCTTTAAAAGTAATACGAACGTCACAGTCGACCGTTCTTATTATCACGTTTAACTATACATTGCCTCTTATTTTTGTCAACATCGGGCAGGTACCTCATTACAAAAAGCAATGTACTGCACAGTGAACGATAACGTTGCGCGCTCGATTTCCTATCGTGGTACGGCCGCAGAACTCGGTCGCGAGCTAGTGTTGTGACACGGTAATATTATCCTTAATATTACCTTGGTTGTGATTTGTAAAACAACTTTGCATAATATAACATAGTATTTTAGGAATACGATGTTAAATTAAAATTGTTTATTTATGATTTATTATCATAATAACTAACTGTATATAAAGCTCGACTACCTCTGACTGACTGACTGACATAATTGTTCTCCTTGATGGTGGAGGGGGAGGTATGTTTTTTTTGCAGAATCATGTAGGGGGTGTCCGGGGGACCTAGGAAAAATTCCGACTTTTGAGATTTGCTCCCCGGAACCACCGCCCCCCAGGGGGGCGCCAAGCAGAGTCACACTGATGAAAAATTTTTAGGGGGTTGTTATAGTAAGGTCATATGATTTCGATTCCAAAAAAAATTTTACCCCCCCGTTCCTCCCAAGACCCCCCTTTTTGAGAGTGCTACCGGATGCCTTACATTGCAAACGCTGGCTGAACCCTACGAGATAGATCAGAATAATGTACTACAGTATTTTACAACTTAAAAAGGTCTACAAAAAAAGTCTACGATAGTATATGTCTATCTCTTAGGGATAACCCACAATAACCATTTTTTATCCTTTACTTTTTACGAGAAATAATGGCTTATTTACGAGGCGATTTTAAGCAGTACAGCATTAATCTTTATCCAATTAAGTAACTTAGATGCATTTAATATAGATTAATATTGCCCTTTACAGCATGTAATTTGAATGAATATTTTCGAAGATATTACAGATTAAAAATGACAGGGACATAGCGATTGCGGTATCGGCCGGAGTACCAATTCTGCAGTAGGTATATTTAGTATAAGCATTGCACCCGTGCGAAGCCGGGGCGGGTCGCTAGTTAATAATAAATGAATATTGAAGTACAAACTATATTTTTATTTTATTAGTACAATGCCCTAGTCATAGAATAACAGTACGATAGGTACGTGACCTGATATTTCGTGCCCAGCACTAGGGTAGATTACATTAAAATGACGTCATAACGACAACAAATGCAAACTTGTCACTAATGTGTGAGTAAGCGAACGTATGCAACTACGCATAAGGCTTAATTTGGTTTGCACTGCATTTTTGGATGGGCGTAGCCGTAATTCCGTAGTTATTGTCTGTGTATGTAGTGGTAAGGTAGTAGAGGGGGCGAGCCGGCGACACGCATTCCCGATAGATCGGATGGTACTCAGCATTTCTAGTGCCTTGTTATTAAGATTTCTGTGGCTAGTACTTATGTGTGTTAAAAAATTTCAACTACAAGGAGTTGAGGTTTGAGATATTTATTTTCTCTTAAGAATTTACAAATTCACTTATAGAGAAACTATAACTAAATTAATCAAAGTAAGTCGGCCTTTCAGCTTTACAAATATAGGTAGATAGAAAAGGTAAGGTATTACAATGGTATATGAACTAATACCTACTTCGGTTGTTCGGTCGAAGTAGTACTTAGTTGATTTTTTTGACAAATTTCTAGATATGTGGGTAGCGCTAAATAATTTTACCAACATAGCATCGTATCACGCTAGTCGGCAAACGACCCGATTTAAACAATAGAAGTCTTGTTAGGGCTGTGTTCCAGTGGGTTGGTAGATAACTATTTTAGTTAGAGAGTTGTTTAAGTAGGAAGGTAAGATTGAATTTATTTATGAAAAATCCTTTAAAATGTGTGTTTTAAGCAATCTTTTAAATGTGGTCATTGAATCGAGTTCCCTGATGTCTTTTGGTATTTTATTATACAATTGCGCTCCCTCGTAAACAATACTTTTTTTCCCAGATGTTGTTCTAGTTGTTCTAAGAATAAGGTTGTTGGCTTGTCTTGTCATTCGTTTTTGAACATTTTTTCTTTTTGTAAATACTATTTGAGAGTGAATGTCTTTAGTAAGTATCTTTCTTATTAATAAACATGTATTGTATTTGTATATCTGATGTAGATTCATTAGTTTAGTTTGTTTATAAATAATAGTAGTAGATTCTAAATAATTGTATCCGAATAAAGTTTTAATTAATTTATTTTGTGTAGTTTGTAAGGTTTTTATATTAGTTTTCGCAGCCGTGCCCCAAATTTCAATCAGATAGTCAAGATGAGGTTTGACCAGAGAATTATAGATGGTGTATCGCACGCGCCTAGGTAGGCATCGCACAATGCCACGCATCGAACCTGTAAGCGCTGATAGTTTGCTTCGAATAGTTTCCATATGAGGTTTCCATGAGAGTTGGCTGTCCACTATAAGGCCGAGGTACTTTTCTTCATTAACATTGTTTATTATTTCTCCGTTTATTGTTAGGGGTAAGTAGCTTTCTATTTTCTTATTTTTAGCGGTAAAAATAATGTAGTTCGTTTTAGAAGTGTTTATAGTTAGTAAGTTTGATTGTAACCAGGTATATAAAAGATCTAAATCATGCTGTGCTTGACCTACGAGGGAAGTTATTGAATGTCCGGAATAGAAGAGACTTGTGTCATCAGCATAAAGAGTAATGTCCCCAAGCAGACCTATGTCACCGATGTCATTGATATATATAAGGAATAGCAGCGGGCCAAGGATCGATCCCTGGGGAACACCATAGCTGATTTGTTGGGGATCACTGTTGTATTTATCGATTTTAACAATTTGGTGTCTATTCATTAGGTATGATCGAAACATCTCAAGGACAACTCCGTCAATACCGATGTGTTTTAGTTTTGTTAAGAGCATGTCGTGACTCACGGTGTCAAAGGCTTTTTTGAGGTCTATAAATGTGCCTAGTACTATTTTCTTCTGGTCGATGTTGACTTTTATCGTTGTAATTAGATCTACAGTAGCAGCGAGAGTATTGGACTTAGCGCGAAACCCGTATTGCTTTTTACTAAAGAAATTGTGTTTTGTCAGATATTCATTGAGGCGGAGGTGTAATATTTTCTCGTATACTTTTGATAAAACCGGCAGTACCGATATCGGCCGGTAGTTTCCGGCATCCATTTTATTTCCTGATTTGTAGATTGGAGTAACCTTAGCTAGTTTTAGGGAATCAGGGAATCTACCTTCCAATAGACTATTGTTAATTATGTTAGTTAAGTCTTCAGCAATCAAATCCTTAGCACATTTGACCACTTTAGTGCTTATTCCATCTATACCAAGGCTTGTGTTTGAATCTAAGTCACTAATAATCTTTTTTATCTCGGTTACGGTGGTAGGTTTGAATTCTAATAGTTTTTCAATTGATTGTGTTTTACTAGATAGGGTTTGAGTATAATTTTCAAAATGTTTCTTTGGAATCAAATTTGCTAATTCGGAACCGATTTCAGAGAAGAAGGTATTGAAGTGTTCGGCTATTTCTTTTGGGTCTGTGATTGTACCGGAGGGGGTGTCTAAATTAGCTATTTTATGGTTGCTTTTCGGTTTGTTATTTACGAGGGTATTTATCAGCTGCCACATTTTTAAAGGATTTTTCTTACATTTGTCAAAAGAGTTTTGATAGTACTTATTCTTTGACCTTTGTATATTGCTGTGCGTTGTGTTCCTTTGTTGCACAAATTCATTTCGTAGTTGTTCATCTTCGGGGTTTTTCTTTACGCTATGCCATAATTTGTTTCTTGTATTAATATCTTTGATCATGTCTTTGTTTATCCAGTCAGTTTTTGGTGCGTTTTGTACTTTAGTTTTAGTAACTTTGTTTTTATCTATTGATTCTCGTAGTAGGTCCTCAAGTTTACCATAATCGTTCATTAAATCAGTTGTCATGATTTTTTTATTTATAGTTTTATAGAGACTGTTATAGTCTATAGCTTCATATTCTACCTTTTTTGGTCGTTCATGTTTTATTCGGTTCAATTCCAAATAGATTTGTTTATGATCTGATAGGGCGCTTTCTATGATGGCCATGTGATAGGTATTATCTCGCAGGTTCGTGCATATGTGATCCAGTATAGTCTTTGAAGTGTTTGTTTCACGAGTACAATGATCTTTGACGCATTTATTCAGTAGCTTGAAACCGTTCTGTTTTAAAACTAACTTGTATTCTTTTGTAGGTTTTTCCTTACTCAGTAGGTTTAAATTTAGATCTCCAAAGACAATAGCTCTCTTTCTTTTTGCTAGCTGGGAGGAGTACTCCTCGAGGAATGTTGTCGCATTGGCTGATGGCTGTTTGTATATAGCTCCAATATCCAGACATAATTTGTTTAAGTGAATCCAAAGGTAGTGATTGTTGTCATCGCATTTTTCGTGTAGGAATTCATGTTTAAGATTGTTGTGCACAAATATTGATACTCCTCCTCCTCTTGCATTTGTTCTATAATTGTAATAGTGACTGTAGTTTGTTAGTGTTGTTTTTAATGCTTCATTTTCGTCTTTAATCCATGTTTCTGTCATCACAATAATATGTATAGTTGTTTTAAAGGTTTCAATTATGCATCTGATTTCATCAAGTTTTCCAGGTTTTACAATGCTGCGGACGTTTGCGTATAGAAAGTTAATTGATTTCGTGTTTTTTGTTATTTCTTCATAATTGGTTGTTATTTCATAGGTAATGGTGTTCGTTTTCTGAGTAATGGTTGTGTGGTTTTCTGTATCTAGTTTTTTGACGGTTCCTTTGTAATTTTGGGTGTTCCTTTGACATACTTAATTGTGATGTCTGACTCCCCATTTTCTTGACGTTGCTTAAGTTCGTTTCTTAAGTCTTTTATTGCCTTTTGTTGATATAGTGTCTGATCGGGAAATATTTTCACGCCTTCTAAGTTTGCGTTCTTCTTATTGCGAAGTATAGCTTTCACTGTTTCGTTAGAGTCGAAGAAAACTTTCAGTGGACGTTTCTTCCTGGTGTCGTATTTTCCTAATCTTTGTACTCTTCTGAAAGGGCATTCTGGGGCGACGGTTTTCAGTACTTTTTCTGCTTCCGTTTCATCTTTGTGTTGTCTTTCTTTCGGTGTATCAGCTTCTGGCTCAGGTAGCCCTACAATAACAACATTCTTACCCCTTTCCGCACGGTCCTGGAGTTCAGCAAGTACGTCATCATGTGAAAGTTGTGGTCCTGCTTGCGCTGGGGTCGTCGGGGCCAAGGACTGGACAGATCTGAGCTGTTGAACATCGAATTGGAGGACTTTAATTTTTTCATCGCTCTCCTTAACCGTATCAGCAAGGATTCCAATTTGGGTCTTAAGGTTGTTGTTTTCGGTTATGAGATGCTCAGTTGTCGCCTTTATATCGGATAACTGATCTCTGATCAGGGATATATTCTGACTAACAGTGTTGAACGTTTCGCTGTTACTTTTGCTCGATGCAGTTAGTATTTCTAGTATTGCCTTTTTAAAATCTTCAAATTGGTACTTGCCATCATCTGTGGTTTTCCTTTTTCGAAACGAAGCAATGAGAGTAGAATGACGAGTTTAGATTTTAATCACGAAATAAAAAATTCTGTTTGATAGAAAGTTTTACTTGATTGCAACTCGAAAAAAAAATACATAGGTAGGTAACCCTGACTGAATAACTTCTTGGTAATTTTAAAAAACTTTATGGCTCCTTATCTCTCAAATAAACACAAAAAGTTGGGACTTTATGGGGCATTTTTATGCGAAAACGGAGTTTAAATTTGATACAATCGAAAATAGTGAAACTTATTTCATGCATTGGAAATGACATTTCTCAGATTTTTCCTAATATGGTGAATAATTATGAATATTAGCAAAAGATGTAGTGCGCAGATCAACGTGTCACACATCAGGGGACAATGACCTTAGGTAAAAAGATGTACCTATTCGAGTTGAATAGGAGTTAATGGCACCAGAACAGAACATACATGGGGGTCCAATCGATAGGTATTGGTGTGCCCAGACCTTCGCTGGTACAGGTTGCATGGGACACCATGTATAAAATTAGACTCATTTCTCAATAAAATTGGAATTGTACTTGAATCTGAGTGAGCTAGAACGTAATCTAAAATACTTGTCCATGGTCTACAAGACAATACTTGTCCATGGTCTAGAAGACCGACAGAAAAAAATGCACGCGCGTGACCTTGGAGGAAGCGCGATCCTTGAGGGATATTCTCGTATTCTCATAAAAATCCTGATTGATTGTTTTGGTTCAGCACAACACCGCATTCTGGTGTGCCAAGACGTCTCATGGTAGGTAGGTCCTATTACAGATATTATACTATACATATTTTTATAATCTGAGTTCGATCATCATTATTACGATGACTACCTATGTAAATTGCCTATGTTTGTGATCTCACTTTCGCTATTCGATGATCATTAAAACTTACAATTAGGGTTTTTGTTTTCTAAAGGTTTGTAGGTATTTGGTGTAAAGGTTACTATTGGGTAGTTACGCCTACCTAACCTTCTCAATATAATTAAGTCAGTGCGTAAGGTAAACTTCATATTTATTTTTCTGAGCTACGAGTGTTGACCTCCTTTATATACCTACTGTAAGCAAGTTGGTATGTATACCTACCTACGACTATACTATTAGATAGACGTCTATAACCGATATCATACAACGGAAATGATCAATTGACCGCTTGAACCCGCCAAGTAGGTCCTAACTACCTAGATGGGTACTTTGAGCCCATACAATATATCCTTATATCTATTGTGGGTATTTATAAAAGTAGGGTAGATCCCTGCCTAACTTGCCAACAGTCCTTTCCATCGACAAGTAATTTGAGAAGTAATCATAGGTGTAGGTACGAGAATGAAAGGCGGCCTGGGTTTGGTCACGGTAATATTATCCAACAGTATTTGGACTCGGCCGTATCTTTGAAATAAATGCCTACAGCCGCGCGGTAGGTAAACATGCGATAGGGCTGCCCGCCTCCACCATTTTAATTACATTTGCCTACTTTGTGTTTCCATTTAGTTTTGTGATTGTAAATATAGGAAGGTACTTTTTTTATATAAACAAATAAAATACTTTGTGAATTGAATGGGAAGTGTTCAATAAAAATGCGTGTTGTTTTTTGATTGGTAGATTTAATTAAAAAACCTGTTTATGTTTGAATAACAAATCGGTCTTATAAATTTGCGACCGAAAAATATTTGCGCCTCGACTGAGACGTAGGTTAGGTAGGTACCTACAAAATGCTTTATTATTAAATTTTAGGAGATTTTTTTGGAGAAAAAGGAATATCTTTTACTTGGTTATAGATACCTGCAGCTACTTTATTAAATATGTACCTGAACTTATTTTTAGAGAAAAAATCGCGCGGTTATTGTTAAAAAAACATCACACCATCCGTTCGTCACTGCGGCACAGCCGCGACTGTCTGCATGCTGAGCGCATGCCGAGATCGAGGCGCGTAGGTATAGCTCGCGTTTCGCCCGTTTGTATGAAGTCGGATTACTTATACCTAGGATAATATTACCTTGGTTTGGTTATTATGTTACCGAACCTATATAGACAGTAGTTAAGTGATAGGGCCTACGTTTACGAAGTAACGTTATCTAATCTGTGCCTACGTATCAATCCCACTGTGAAAATAGCATCGTACGCACTATCTGCAGGGATATTCAGATTTTCCGCGTCCGAGTCGTCGACACGGAATCTGACACAATATATTCGCGGGAAATTTAAATATTTTAGCGGTTTCTTAATAATTTCTGCGTTCTGCAAGGAATTAAACTACGAGAATAGTTATTTGTTCAACAAGTGATATCATATCGGCACGTTAAAAAAAAAACGTTTTGATACGTTTTTTTTTTAACGTGCCGATATGATATCACATCCCAACTTATCGAGTAACTTATCGAGAGAGATCTCTAAAGTAGACTGCTGAGGTAGCGAGGGATTTAAAAGGCACGAAACGAAAAATATTTGCCCTCGAGTTAAGCATACAACTTTTCACCACAACTAACGAGAAAATATCGAATGTCAGCAACTCATTCTGGTCAACAAGCTTGGAGGGTAAAATGCTACAAACCTCTTTCAAACCACGACCGAACGAATATTTTTGTTCTATGAAGGTTGCATTGTTCTGAATTCAAATTACTTTTTCAACAAGTTGAATAATATTCTTTATACTACACCTGCTCGGAAAGTTGCCTATTCCTTTTCCATTTACAGAATAGAAAGTATGTCTTTGCAGGCCTATAGGAAACCGGGAGGAAAAACTCTATGGAATTTCATTTCTCACGTGTTTTAGCGGGAGGGAAAAGTGTATGGAAATCCATTTCTAACGTGTTATTTTTTTTTAATTTCCTAAAAGATCGGCCGGTAGCTATGGTTATTTTCGGTCGGTCAAACGACAAAAAGTTTTTACTCCATGTCCATTAGGCCTCCTCCGATTTCCGAACAATATTTTGAAAAAAGAACCCAAAGGCTGGCGCGGTCAATGAGGTTTTACCAACATCATTGGGCGCGATTTCAATTAATATTTAATTAATTCTGCTTTTTATTTTCCTCGAAGGTGTAGTATAAAGCACTATTTATCACTCGGCAGAAAGTGCGATTCCTACCTCGTATGTTTTAAGGACCAAAACTCGGCAGGAATTGATCACTTTCTCGCCTTGGTGTAAAATGCACTATTCCAACACACTTGCTCTTAAAGTGGCTCTATGGTCACCGCATTTAGGCACAGAATGACACCCATAATCAAACTGTGACTTTTTGACGTGACAACGTCTTATAATTCGATAGAGCCGGCTGCACGCACGAAAAAACATGACGTCATGCGGCGTTATCTCACTATGACGTCATGCGGCGTTACCTCGCTCTGAGGCGTTCCATGTAAGGCTTGAAGTGCAAGCGAGAGCGCTCGACATCCGTCTCTCCTACTTGAGTGAGCGATGCGTCTGCGTGGACAGCTGCTATACTATAGTACATTTACATGTTTTGATCGAGTATCAAATGCTACCATTCCATCAGTATTTTCTTATGACGTTGTCACGTTCAAATATCGTCAATACACCGACTTTACAGACAACCAATTTTTTTAAATTTTATTTGTTGAGTTGCTTTGTTCTTAAAAAAGTTTTTATTCAAAAAAACGATCGTGTTCAATAGAACAAATAAATTAATGTTCGTATTGCTTGCTCATTTCATGCAACTTCTTATTTATATAGATAGGTAATTTTAACTCTTACGTGTTAAATAAATAAAATTTTCACTCAAATATAACTTTTGTTTTCTCTGTAATAAAAGAAAATTTTAAATTCATTCTGTACGTGGCAGAATAGGCGCAATCCCTATGCTCGGAAAATAAAAAAAAACCTCATCCCTTTAGTCTGTGGCCGATCGCAATGAGTTTTTATTGGGTCTCAATGGCGCCTCGGCGGTAATCACCAATGTTACACACTGGTACCATAATGTACTATTATTCCACATGTGAGCAAAACCCGATTGTGCTCAGTATTTTTAAGCAGCCAAGTCACCGTTTTCAAGCGAGAGTGGTGAAAAAGTAGTTTTCATCAAATCCTAGAACGTTTTCAATAAACAACATGGGGGCAGATGCTGGATGCGGCAAGCTGAAGACAGGGCGCTCTGGCGCTCATTAAGAGAGGCCTATGTCCAGTCCAGCAGTGGACTAATATAGGTTGATGATGATGATAACACTAACCTGTAACACTGGGGTGTTCGTTCAGGAAGTTGGCCTTGAGCCTCTCCAGCCTTGCCTTTGTCTGTTCCTCCAAGGGCTCCTCGATGGCTTGGAACACCGATGCACCTGCGAGACAACCACTATTAGGTAAAGGACGCGCCGAACCTGACGACACAGCCCAAGGCGGGCTGGTGCTATATTCATGTAGGTAGCCGACAGAATTTAGTCACTTATCGATGGGCCGGCCGGCTGTGATTAGATTACACAGATAGTCTCTGTTGTATTTTTCAAGTCTAAAGGGTTTTAAAGATTTTTGTAAGGAATGTGACCCTAACATTTAACCTAAAGCGTCACGTTTCTGATATATACTTAGTTTATATACAAAGAAAAATAATACTAAACTTATAAGATCATTATTTTTAGGGTTCCGTACCTCAAAAGGAAAAAAGGAACCCTTATAGGATCACTTTGTTGTCCGTCTGTGTGTCTGTCTGTCTGTCTGTCTGTCTGTCAACCCTCTTTTCTCAGGAACGCGTGGACGTATCGAGTTGAAATTAACGTCAAATATTCTGTAACATCTTGAAGCCGCGATGTAAATAAAACTTCTAAGCCAACGCGTTCAAAAGTTATAGCCGTTTAAGTCCGAATATTTTGAAATTTCCAAGGGAATCACATGCACACATAACCTATAGGGTACTTCCCGTAGACCTAGAATCATGAAATTTGGTGAGCAGCAAGGTCTTATAGCACAAGTAAAGGGAAAAATCCGAAAAACATACATTTGTAATTAATAAAAAAAATGACTTTTAATGCTCGCCATGGACCAAAACCTATAGGGTATTTCCCGTTGAAGTAGAATCATTCAATGTCATTGAAAATTTCATTTTTAGACAAAGCTCGAACAGCTTGGCATAGTGCCTGCCCCGATGCTGCTCCCCCAAAATCACTTTTGTCCCAACGGCAATGGGACGGGCCTCTGTGTGAGTTGACACGGAACTGTTTGTTACAAACGTGCTCCAGCTCTGCAGATCGTGCCCGCCTCCTGGCCGTTTCTAAATGGGAGTCAGGACATTGGTTGCAAGCATTTCCTTCATATAACGCTGGTACTTTATTGGATCCCGTAACTTTACGTATCGCTACATGTCTCCGGTTGGGTGCAAGGTGTTGCGCGCCTCATCAATGCCAGTGCGGTACTGCTGTCGAACAGCTTGGTCATCACGGATTATCGTGCACTTGGGCCGCCGGTCGGATATCTCGCCACGCTAGCCTTAACGACACCATCCGGCGGGCCTTTGTCACCGCTAACGTACCAGTTATTCTCGAACCGAATGGTCTGTTGCGTGACGATGGTAAGAGGCCCGACGGTATGACACTAGTCCCATGGGAGTTGAGGAGGCCCATTGTGTGGGACGCTACATGCGTCGACACACTTGCGTCTTCCCATCTTCCGAGGACATCCGTGAGGGCGGGTGCGGCGGCAGATTTGGCCGAAGATCTCAAGAGGCGCAAATATGCAGGTCTCGACAGAGCCTACAATTTGCTCCCCTTGGAGTCGAGACCCTAGGTCCGTGGGGTACCGAGGCTCTTCGGGTTTTCAAAAAACTATCTGAGCGTCTGGTCGAAGCGACGCGTGACCCGAGAGCTGGTGAATATCTGGCACAGCGTATCAGCATTGCCATACAGCGCAGCGTGGCAATGCAGCCAGCGTCTTGGGGACGCTTCCGACTGGTGTTGATATGGATCAGTTGAGCTATCTGTAGACTGTTTGCAACAGTCGGCAGTTAGCTCAATTGTTTCAATTGTAAATAGTAGTATAATTTTCTTTGTGAATAAATTTACTTACATTAACTTATTTAAAAAAAAATAGAAGCATAAAATTTGGCAAGAAGCAAGGTCTTATAGCACAAGTAAAGCAGCTGTTGGCACCTCAGGTTGCCATGGCACGGCTATGGTTTTTATTATTTTTCTAGCGTGTATAGTTTCTTAAAGAATGTTAGTAATCTCACAAGAGCTCACATTTAGCAGAGATTAGGTACCTACCTAGATGACTTCGTAGTTATTTTTTTTATAGCTCTTATTTTTTTATTTTTGAGAACCTACCTAACATTATTTTCTATAAATCTATATAAACACTCACCTATACAAACGTACAGGATCATGGCCAGCAAGAGAGTGAAGATCCTCAGCTCCGGCAGAGCACGCGCGTCCTTGATGCAGCCCGGCATCACGAACCTCATCGTGGAAACTGAAACAATCAAGTCATTTACCTGCTTATTATTTTCTTATTTGGCAACATAGGAAGTACAAACAAGGCACAGAATAACTATACGGTCATGTACTGTACCACAGGGACTTACATTGTACGAGAAATTAGGTAAAATTTTGCGTTGTTTCATATTTTTTTGCGATCTAATGCTTGGGTAGGTAGGTACTAAGATTTGCGGCAAAATACTTTTCCGCTAGTTTTTACTTGTAGAACGCAGAAAAAAGTAAACCGCAAGAAAAGACTTTCGCGTTATGGTAGGTAGGCACTGAAAAACTTACAGCTTTACTACAAAAAAGTGAGACATCTGTCGAGCGCGTGTTTAACAAAAACGTTACCCCAAAACTGCGTTTCACGACGGTTTACAGTTAGACACGGCTTAGACATAGTTTAAACGAGAGTTAAACTCTTGTTAAACGCAGTTCTAACTGTTTAGACACTGTTTAGCTAAACGCTTGTTGGACCAGTGTTTACGTTGGTTTTTGTAACGAAGTAACGTTATCTAATCTGTGGTACCGCTGCTGTTAGAGTCTACCACAGAAATCTAAATTTATTTAGATTTCTGTGGAGTCTACCTACTCGACCAAACTAATTCGAATTCTGTGTCGAAAGTCGAGTCTATTAATGTAAAAATAAAAGGCTTTATTATTATTTTAGTAGGTTCATACCTTTATACGAATCGTTCTACTATAATTTAATGATCAGACTAAAATCTCACCTAACTATAAAATTGAAAAATACATAAGTTAGGAACTCAGCATATCAAAGCTGCAATTTTAGAGTAGAAAATATCGTTCAAACTGTAGCACAAACGTTATGTACTATACTAAGGTATACCTACCGTCAGAAATAAAAGTTGTTATTATTGGACAGGTTCCTACACAAATTGATTAATCATTATCACAAATCTTCTATCATCATCTCAAAGGTTGCCTGGAAGAGATCGCTCATAGCGACAAGGCCGCCTATCGTGCAACGTAATCTGTATTTGTCTTTTCCTGTCCTGTGTTTCTGTCGATTTGGTGTGCAATAAAGAGTACTTGTATTGTATTGTATTGTATCTTTTTTTTGTACAGCCATTTATGGTTACCAATCGGAAGAGTTACCATAACCTCAATATTGTGACCAGTTAATTATGGGATGAAAATCCGATTCCATAAAAGTACCTACTTTAACTTCGTGGAACGTGAAAATTAATATTCAAATTATAATTGAGCCTAAAAAAAACTGACAGCTGCCCGATTGCATTGCTTTCACTTTTATAAAAGGCACCACTTTGTATTAACGCTATTGATTGCGTCGTCAGGCAAGGTTATTTCGTCTAAGTTTACCTACATGTAAGGAGTGCAGGCCATTAAAGCAGCATTATGTCCCAAAATGTCGGGCTCGTATAAAGTTTGAGGAGCTCTTAGCTGTCACTTCAACAAGCTACATCCACTCCAGAGTTGAGTTGTTTGTTTTTGTTGCGACCGTGGTTTAGTGTTTGGAGAATGACGAGAGTTTGCAGAATATTTTATTTTCAACATTTTGCAACGAGAAATTTACATTTATTTAGCACATCGAAAACTACAATTTTAGAATTAAACAATTACCTACACTACAACTAGTATACACTTGTACCACCAGAATGCAGTGAACACAATGCTGGCAGCCTTGCCACGTTGAATGGCAATGCTGATTCGCTGACCGAAATAACATTCCGATCACCTGTGGACTCTATGAGAAGTTTTGTATGATCTTTATTATACTGCGTGTACCTACCCCAGCAGAACCCCAAGGACCTAGGGCTTAAACGAAATATTAGTAGGGTTCCGTACCTCAAATCGAAAAAAAGAACCCTTATAAGATTACTTTGTTGTCCGTTTGTCCGTCTGTCAACCCCCTTTTCTTAGGAACGCGTGGAGGTATCGAGTTGAAGTTATCATCAAATACTAAAGTCCATAACCTCTTGGAGTCGTGGTCTAAATAAAACTTCTAAGTCAACGCAATCAAAAGTTACAGCCGTTATGTCCGTATATTTTGAAATTTCCAAGGAAATCACATGCACACAAAACCTTTAGGTACTTACTTCCCGTAGACCTAGAATCATGAAATTTGGCAAGAAACAAGGTCTTAACCTCTTGGAGTCGTGGTATAAATAAAACTTCTAAGTCACCGCAATCAAAAGTTACAGCCGTTATGCCCGTATATTTTGAAATTTCCAAGGGAATGGCAGGGAAGGGCAATGCGAAAGTTTGGACGGATAGATGTATGGATGGATGGATGTTTGTTGCCTCTTCACGCCAAAACTACTGAACAGATCGGGCTGAAATTTTGTGTACAGATAATTCTAGGCCTGGAATCAAACATAAGCTACTTTTTATCCCATAAATCATTTCCCGTGGGACAGAAATCACCTTTAAACGTTTCCATAGAAACAACGCGTGCGAAGCCGCGGGCAGAAGCTAGTATTATCATATACCTATGTAGTTATATTTTACCTATAGGATCGGAGTATCAAAATGCACTATTATACTTATCTTGTTTATGATGGATGAGTTAGGTTGACCGAGATGCCATCAAAAATCATAGGTATGCAAAGGCAAATGGATTCCATGGGAAACCTGACAGACCTCTTCCGGCGGTAGGCGAAAATGTGACCGAGACCTACGTCGATACGGTTCGATTATTAGGACTTATCATGATGTAAGTAGGTAGGTATTTACAAAAAAATACCCGTAATAACCATAACTTTTTATAAAACTAAAGAAGGCATTTAGGTTATACTAACTCGAAACAAATTAGCGCGTAGTAGGTTCGTAAACTTTTTACAAACAGCGAGTACCCATGTACTTCTCCTAAGGGAATCGTCTGTCTACCTGATCTGTCTTATATTACAAGCCACTCTCAAGGTTACCCAAGTTTTTCCATTAGCAGCAAAGTTTTAGCCTCACCTGAGTGATGGCAGTATTTGGTTTCTTTTTGTTCGTTTTTATATGTAAACTTTATAGACAAAGAAAATTACAATCAATCAATAGAAATAAATTAGGTAGTACCTATTAACGATTGAGCTAACTGTAGACTTTTGCAGGCAATCTACAGGTAGCTCAACTGATCCTTAGCAACACCAGTCCGATGCGTCCCCAAGACGCTGGCTGTATTGGCAGCTCACCAGCTCTCGGGTCACGCGTCGCTTCGACCAGATATTTATTAAAAAACCCGAAGAGTCACTCTAAGCCTAAGCATACTTATGATTTTAATCATAGTAGCCTGTAAGTCTGCTTACGTGGTTCTTAGATGAAACACACTCGTAGCTATTTATTTATGCTCTTTTTTAACTTGCGTTGTATGTATGTTACTTTATTCTAGCTAGCGAGCCTTGCAAGCTCATTATGAACCACTTGTTGACATCCGATTGAGCTGAAATTTTGCATACCTACCACTGTAGTTCCGTGGTAATGCACTAAAAGTACAGATATACAATTAGAATGATGTTGCGGCCAGGGTTTTCTTCTCACGAGGCATTCCTCGACGCTTAGTCGTATATTAATGCTAACGTGTTATATGCAAAAGGGAGTGCCCTATGCCCTATTAAAGCCATTAAATCATCGCTCCCCAATCTGGAAATAAATCCCCGACAGATTATAAAACAAAGGTAATAAGTTCGATTGACCCGCAGGCTCCCAAGTGCTTTAAAAGCTCTCAAATAAATTGGAATCGATCTGTCCTCGAGGGTTTAACAAGCTATAAATACAAGGACCGTAATTGTTTTCACGACCTTTGTCGCGCAGTGGGTGAGGATTCGCTTGGGACGCAGAAGGTGCGGGTTTGATTGTCTAGGGATAAATGTTAGTAAGTATACGGGGTGGCACATTTAGATCGGTCAGTATGGGAAAGTCTGAAACTATACGACATACGAAGATCTCTTCTTAGGAACCATGTCATCGATTTTAGTAACAAGAAATACTGATACTGATACAAGAAGTATAAGTTTTTTTAAATGTATGAAACATTTAAAAAAACTTGTACTCAGCTCGGGAATCGAATATTTAGATATCGATTGTATTGGTCTTAAGCAGTAAATGTTCCTATTTAAACATGATGTTTAAAATGAATGAAATTTATTGTTTTCATATCCTTTAATTTATTAGATTCACGAGCTGAGTACAAGTTTTTTTTTTAATATATGAATGCAGTATTTCTTGTTACTAAAATCGATGACAAGGTTCCTAAGAAGAGATCTTCGTATGTCTTATGGTTTCAGACTTTCCCATACTGACCGATCTAAATGTGCCATCCTGTATATCTGTATAATAATGTGTCTGTCTGGGTGTTTTCTATCTTTCATATCTTATCAGTCTACTGGTAGTCACTAATATGTCGACATGTAGTATGTCTTCATCATAACACAAGTTCTGCTTCCTTCGAGATGAGATCAAGATGAAATCAAATGATGATGACAAAAAAAACTTCAAATAGATAGACTGTACTGTTTTTCGCCGTGTTGGAAGCGTTGTAGGAATCGATTCTTCGATCTCAGCCCCTGGATGTCTTAAGAGCCAACAAAGGAATCTGCCAAAAAGAGGAGTTTCTTTCTGTGTAATATGGTATTATTAAAATTCTTCACTACGATTACCAATCTAGGCAGACTGGCAAGCGCCAAGCGTTGTGATTATGGCATTTAGGGAAGGCATCTTCAGCAGCCCAACAGTAAACGTAGGTATGTGAGCCGATGAAGAGATTGGTTAAGCGTTTTTATTCTTCTCCGTCTATCTAACGACGTTGTTTGCAACAGTTAGCTCAGCTGTTTCAATTGTAAATTGTACTTTTTCGCAAGTTTTATGACTTTTTATTTATTTTCCTGTCACTTGCCGGTTTAATGTGCTAAGTTTTCCAACAAAACTTTATCTATTGAAATAATGCTGATAAAAGCCGTCTTACTCTCCATCCAGATAAGTTCCAGCGTAGTTTAGGAAAAGCAATAAATAGATTTTATCTCCATTTCGCGTCGATGAGGGTCAAGTTTCCCTCTTTAGCGGCGAAGCGATGGAATGATTATTAAGATTGCGGTAGGCATCTGGGTGTCTACTTCGAAAAAGATGGACGTTAGAAATTTTAAAAACGTAGGTACAACTTATAAACAGTTTTATATTTATTTTTGTTTATAAAAAAACCCATTGGTTTAACAATTTGGGTGCCCACGACGCACATGCTGGAGTAGAGCTGCTCTCTTTCGTTTTAAACAAAATCTTGGTACTGACTTTTTGATATTCTAGAGCTACCTACAGCAACGTATACAGGGTTATTGGTAAATTACCGACACTACGTGAACTGCTGGTTCTGCCTATCATCACGAACACGTTTGCGAAGATGCGAGGTCTTAACTCTTAAACTTGGTATTGGCAGAAGGTACCTTCCTCCATTCAATAATCGTTCAACTAAACTCAAAAACGGCTCTTTCCTAAATTCGCAATGAGCGTGGGAGTAAGATCGGTCTTTAGTCATTCATTGGGTTCTGGACAAACGTGTTTTTTCCTCTTTTATCAGAAAATAATAATAATTAAGACCTGGCGTCTACACGAACGTGTTCGTGGCGATGGGCAGAACCTGTAGTTGTGAATTAGCAATAACCCTGTATATAAGCCAATCTACGTCGTAACAACGTAGCGAGCTACGTCGTAGCAATGTAGCAAACGAAGCTACGTCGTGCAAATATAGGAAAATTCGTCGTGGCTTTACTTATTCTTCTAAGTCTGAAATTAATAAGGTTCGTGGGATCTGACTGGACTGAACCGATTTTAATTAGGTATTATAGTTTTTTGTTTGAAAGGTAACTTGATTGTGAGCGTTCTTATTTTAGTTATGAATATGATATAACATTTTGACGAGTATGATGGTATTAATCTCTGTACCAGAACTTCAAATTATAAAAAATATAATATTTTTTTTGGTTAGTTTGCTGTCTTAAGGCTAGCGTCAACGGGCCGGCATTCACACGCTCCGCGCTAGTCGCATCGGAAGGATTTTTAAGCGTATTGCCGGTTGGTACGTCCACTGCTACCGCAGCAACTGGATTGCCGACTCGACCGCCATTTGCAAACGAATTTTCAACATGACATCCGGATTTTCGTAGCATGCGGAGGAATGAGAAAACGACCCGAAGCGCGAGGCCTTGGATTTTTGATGCGGTCAGTTCGAAGCGTTCGATGCCGGCATCTCGACGCCAGCTTTTAATCGGCTCAGACCCGAGTTCACCAACAGATGGTTAAATTTTAAACAGTTGTTTTAACGTTTTTGATACAAGTTTTCATACATTAAATGTCAACGTTAACCAACCAAGCAGCCTAATTGTCTGATTATCTACTGGTGAACACAGACGTAATAGGAACTATGTAGTTACACTATTGATTAGGATCATAAACGTCCGTCTGAAGCCGCTTTTAATAATCAGCTGTAAAGTTGAACCTATGATAAAGATACGGTTTTATTGTCTTATGCTTTCAATAATATCCGTATGTATTAATTCTAGATTGGAGATTTGGATATCAAAGTGGCACATCATCTAGTCAAGTCCGACTTGTTACGTACCTACATGATCCGATCGAAAATTGGCTGCGTGACTGATTCAGATATTATAGACTAGCTTCTTACATCTACCTAATGTTAAACAAGTGAAGGCTGATGTAAACGTTAAAGGAGAAACTTTAGAAATAGTAGAAAGTACCGTGTTCTTAGGAATCACCTTAGATAATAAACTTCAATGGGGCCCACACATAGATAAGCTATCGAAGAGACTTAGTTCTGCAGCATATGCAGTCAAAAAATCCGTCATCTTACAGACGTGGATACATCTAGACTTGTTTATTTCAGGTACTTCCATAGTATTATGTCTTATGGTATACTGCTGTGGGGAACGCTGCAGATATTAACACCGTATTTGTGCTGCAGAAGAGGGCTGTTCGTGCAATCTATAATATGGGTCCCAGAGAATCCCTGCATGATAAATTCAAAGAAATAAACATAATGACAGTACCATGTCAATATATTTATGAAAACTTATTGTACACTCATAAAAATATAAATCGGTTCCCTAAAAATAGCGATAAACATAATTTGAATACCAGAAACAAACATAAGATTGCTGTGCCCACAACTAGGCTACACAAAATTAATGTATCTTTTAAAGGGCAATGTATACGCTTCTACAACAAAACTCCTAGTGAGTTGCAAAAATTATCAGTAAATAAATGCAAACAAATTGTCAAAACCTTGCTGTGCAAAAAGGCTTACTATAAAATATCAGATTATCTAGAGGATAAAAAAGCTTGGGACGGGTTTTGCTTCAACTCGAAAAATAACAACTAACAGGCTAAAGGTTTCTTCGTCGCTTCTTTACTTTAGTCTACATGCCGAAGCGACAGAAATAAAAAAATATCACTTTATTTCCGTGTCAGTGTTTAGTTTTATAATTTGACCTTTTTTAAGTGTACATTTATTGTATTTATAAATGTATTTATAATAAAGAGTTTTTGATTTTGATTTTTGACATGTTTTTTCGAAATAAAAATTAGCTTATAATGCTAATCCGGGGGGATAAGTCCATTTGACGTTATTAACAGACGTGATCGTAACGTCTCATTTTTCTATGGGGAGCTGCGTAGTTCCCTGTCTACTGGATAGAGGCGTTGTACCAAATTGTATGGAACAAGTAGACGTCACTATAAAGTCTCGTTACTAACGTATATAGACTCTTCCCTCAGACCTTTTTGACGTGACAACGTCTTATAATTCGATAGAGCCGGCTGCACGCACGAAAAAACATGACGTCATGCGGCGTTACCTCATGCGGCGTTACCTCATGCGGCGTTACCTCGCTCTGAGACGTTGTCACGTTCAACTATCGTCAGTAAACCGACTTTACAGACAACCAATTTTTTTTTTTTTATCCTGAGGGAAATGCGTACGCATATTTACTGCCACGGGGAGACAGCACGATGATGTGGGGCTCTAACACCACTAAAACCCTCAGGGTGCATCCGCCTCTGCCGCTTGTCGTAGGAACGTGGGGACGTTTACACTCATCCACGAACCCACCGCGGCTGCCCGATATCCTACCTACATCTATGCAAATTTCAGCCCGATCCGTTCAGTAGTTTTGTCATGAAGAGGTAACAAACAACCAAACATCTAAACATTGCATGCTTCCGAATTTCTTTTCTAATAAAAGTGTGACTAGTATAGAATAGAATAGAAAAGCATTTATTTCGACACACATAATATAAAACATACAAAGCCAAACAAAGAATAAGGGGCTAAATTAAAAACAAATTTTGACCGTCAAATCCAGCTTTGCCCCCTATGACCCTGTGCCGTGCCGACTAGTGTGATTATGTCTAAAATTACTCGAACGAACTTTAGCTTATTGAATCTTTGAGCGTATTAACCTCTAGGTAACTACTTAGTACTGGTATTAACCTCTAGGTAACTAGTTAGTACTGGTATTAACCTCTAGGTAACTACTTAGTACTGGTATTAACCTCTAGGTAACTACTTAGTACTGGTATTAACCTCTAGGTAACTACTTAGTACTGGTATTAACCTCTAGGTAACTAGTTAGTACTGGTATTAACCTCTAGGTAACTACTTAGTACTGGTATTAACCTCTAGGTAACTACTTAGTACTGGTATTAACCTCTAGGTAACTACTTAGTACTGGTATTAACCTCTAGGTAACTACTTAGTACTGGTATTAACCTCTAGGTAACTACTTAGTACTGGTATTAACCTCTAGGTAACTAGTTAGTACTGGTATTAACCTCTAGGTAACTACTTAGTACTGGTATTAACCTCTAGGTAACTACTTAGTACTGGTATTAACCTCTAGGTAACTACTTAGTACTGGTATTAACCTCTAGGTAACTACTTAGTACTGGTATTAACCTCTAGGTAACTACTTAGTACTGGTATTAACCTCTAGGTAACTACTTAGTACTGGTATTAACCTCTAGGTAACTACTTAGTACTGGTATTTTCAATGCATTTAATTTCGTACAACATGGACCCGTTACGATATCAAGCTTTGACACTTTCCAAACTAGGTGTCTAGTATAATAATAGTGATAAAATTAATAAATCTTCCTTATTAACAAAGAAAATTACAATCAAGGAATGCAAACAAATTAGAACTAAGTATTCACAATTGCAACGATTGAGCTAACTGCAGACTGTTGCAAACATTGTAGAGGTAGCTCGGTATATTAATAAACTAAACTAAGTTGAATACCTTAGAACTTATAAATTAGAACGCCACATCACACCAGTTAAGTACATTAATTATTTCAAAAACAATCAGATTAAATAAAATTAAAAATTAAGCAGTGTCAAAAAATATCGGAACCTGCCTGAAATTAAACGTATGGTCAAAGTCCTCATAGAATAAAACACCTTTCAGGTACCTTTTTTGTTTGGAATAAACCGAATATTACAAACAAGAGGTTAATCTTCACCTATCACAAGGTAAGCTTAAATAATTTTACTACCTAACTTCGATACGCGCCGCTATCTTTTATTACCACAATAATTTAACCAATTCTGTATGTATGATAACAATACATTTTGGTATAAAAGAGCTACTGTGGTTGGACACGGCATCATTTGATCACGGCTAAAACCAAAAATGTAATCATAAACTCTGCAATTGGAAAATAGTTTCAAACTATTCGTAAAGGGGATCTCTCGCTTTTCATAATCGTTGCAAATATTGTTTCGTCATCTAGTAACAGAGCAATTTCATCATCAGCTTCGACTTGACGCAATGCTAGAGCATTGGGCAAAGTTTGAAGAGAATCCTCTCAAAATTCTTGTCATCCTTTATGGTTCTGCGTTAGCTGCATCCATTGATACAATTGGGCGCACAGCAATTCGTATTATTGTATACTTTTGCAGCCAAAAATGAAATTCTTCGCTGCATTCGTCGCTATCCTGGCCGTGGCTGCCGCCAGCCCGCTGAAGCCCGCTACTAACGAGCTAGCGCAGCTGGAGGCCATCGTCGCCGCCATCAACAGCCCGAGCACCAACCCCGCCACCGCCGTGCTCCTGGAGGAACAGCTCGCCGCCATAATTGCCGAGATGACCCCTGTCATCCCTGAGCCCGGCGTTCTGCCCAACCTCCCCGAGCTACCGATCATCTCCCCCATGCCCGTGGTCCAGCCCGGCCCCATCGCTCCCATCAGACCGCCCTTCCCCATCAGCCCCATCAGCCCCATCGTGCTGCCCATGCCCGTCGTCGAGCCTAGCCCCCTGCCCACACCCGTCGTCGAGCCCGTGGTGCCCTCTCCCGTCGTGGTCGGTGAGATCCCCGACGGCAGCTCTGCCCTCGTCCAGATCATCGTGAACGTGAACGCGGCCGCCGCCGCCCCCGCCCCCGCTGTCACCCCTGTCGGCGCCCAGGAGCCCATCGTCCCCGGGCCCGTGAACGTGGTCGAGCAGGCCGACAACATCGTGTCTCCCATCCAGGTGGTGACCCCCGTCGTGGTGAGCCCCGTGCAGGTGGCCGAGCCCATCGTCCCCGGCCCCGTCAACATCGTGGACCACCCCGTGTCCGTGGAGGTGCCCGTGGTCATCGAGCCCGTCAACGTCGCAACCCCCATCCTGCCCTCCCCCGTCATGACCCTCCCCGAGGAGCTCAACTAAACTACGCTACTACAGCTCGTTTGGTGAAAGGAACAGTTAATACCATGTTTCAATATATGTTTATTATTCCGTAAAATGCATTTTCTCTACCTGAGTAAACCTTCTGACGTCATAATTATTATAACCTCTTATGTAGTACTTTTTGTATACAGGGTTATTGGTAATTCACGGACACTGCGTAAACTGCAGGTTCTGCCCATTATCACGAACACGTTCGTGAAGACGCCATGTCTTAATTTTTAATTTTGTTTGTGATACAAAATGAAAAGTACGTTTGTCCGAAACCCAATGAATAACAAAAGACCGAACTCCCACTTCCACACCCATTGTTAATCAGAACAAAGCCGTTTCAAAGTTTGGTTTCAAATACTTAAAGCCTAAAGAACTATTTTTGATTGGATCCCATTGGTGCAAGATGTTGCGCGCCTCATCAATGCCAATGCCGCTGAACAGCTTGATCATCACGGATTATCGTGTACTAGGGCCGCCGGTCGGATATCTCGCCATGCCAGCCGGCGACATCATCCGGCGAGTCTTTGTCATCGCTAACGTACCAGCTATTCTCAAACCGAATTGTCTGTTGCGTGACGATGGTAAGAAGCCCGACGGTATGACACTAATCCCATGGGAGTTGGGGAGGCCCATCATGTGGGACGCTACATGCGTCGACACACTAGCGCCTTTCCATGTTCCGAGGACATCCGTGAGGGCAGGTGGGGGGGAAGATTTGGCTGAGGATCTCAAGAGGCGCAAAGATGCAGGTCTCGACAGACCCTACACATTTGCTCCCCTTGGAGTCGAGACCTCTGGTTCTTCGGGTTTCTTAAAAATTATCTGAGCGTTGAGTCGAAGCGACACGTGACCCGAGAGCTGGTGAGTATCTGGCGCAGCGCAACAGCATAGGCATACAGCGGGGCAATGCAGCCAGCCTCTTGGGGACGTTTCCGACTGGTATTGATATGGATCATTTGAGCTACCTAGATATGGCCTAGAGGCCAAGCACGGAGATTATTATCTAGGGTAGAATAGACATTATCGACATCGCATCATCATACATTGCGTACATTACAGAAGTAAAAGGATTGACTTTCAAACAATTTACGCATTCGTTGACAAAGTGACGTAATTTTTCTCTGTTCTACCCTAGACAACAATCCCTGTGCCCTGCTGTAGATTGTTGGCAACAGTCTGTAGTTAGCTCATTTGTTTCAATTGTAATTATCATGATCTGTGATAATTTCAACAACGTAAAATTATACAAGTAGGTTAACCAGTTCTCTGCCAGGCTTCAGCGATACGACTCGGACGGGCGCTCGTTGCATGTATACGTGCTGTGCAAGCGCGTCGGTGACTAAAGTATTTTCGTATGTTTTGGATTAGGTAAATCACTTTTCCGATTCTAACTCTATGTGTAAAGGGACAGGAGAATAAAAGTTACATTTTCTGTCTTAACTTCGAACTTTCGAAATTGAGCTTCCGAATTTAGAAAGCCAGTTTCGAAATTGAAAAATATTTAAGACCCTGACGTTTCGTACCCCTTACAGTGTTTGTGCCTTTGTGGTAACTTCGTAAGGTTTTGAAAATAATTAAATGCAATTTATGCAATATAAATTTAGTCTGAATCTTTGTAGTGGAATTGTCTTGATATTTGATAAAGTTTATTTTCCTACGGTGTACGGTTCCAAGCCTATATCGGCACCTGTATCTGTCTGAATCAGCGGCGACTTTTGATACCGTTCGGTTCGCGGTGCCCTTTGACATCGTGGTGTGGCGCGGTTTCTTCTTTGACTACAACTTTGTTGTAGGTAGCAGGTGTCGGACAATGTAATAATCAATAAAATAAGGGAGGTTTTCAAAGCGTCTAAAAGAATACGTTCCACGCCGATTTCACGCCGATTGGCCAATCGGCGGCGGCGGCGTGGAAAATTTACCGGCGGCGGCGGCGGGTCGGCGCGGCGCACACGTCTACTACACAGATAGATATTTTAAAAAGTGTGAGAAGTACAGAAATTTCCAAAACTGTTTTGAAATGTACAAACCGATACCTTTCATTTGGTACCCTGCTAGGTGACGGATCCCCCCCCCCCCCTGAAAATATTTTTTTATAATAATATCATTTTTTTCTATATGAAAGGTTAAACGATGTATGATGTTAACCTGCTTTGTGAGAGACTGGTACCTGCAGCCTTATTGTCTAACTTGAAGCCCATTACCAGTGAACTTCAAGACCATTACCAGTTGTCAACCCATTCAGAATGTTTTTGGTATTGTGTAAGGTATTCAACTGGTAATCGGTTTCGGAATGAATGATTCTTGTGAATCCAATTCCGCTAGTCTTCGTTCTTTGATACGTTCCGATTATGCAAGTGGAACAACTAGTAGTTCCACTGGTACTATTTGCGATTAAGTTTTTTTACTTGTTGGAAAAATAGTTATGTTGCAAAAACATAGCCTTTGCATGATTTTTGGCATTATTTGCAATTTAAACACGTATTTTGTCAGTTTGTTATGTGGAGATAAATAAAAATATAAAAAAGTTTATACCATTAAAGTAGTAACGAAACGCAAGTTTTCTTTTTGTTACTGTCAAACTCGCTAATGTCACTCACTGTTGGGGTTGTCAACACTCCGCGGTATATTTTAAAGTTTGTATGGTTTGATTGCTTTGTGAAAACGACTGTTTTTTCGTGAAAAAAGGTTAGTTCTTAAGTAAGTACATTAAACAAGTTTTTACCAATTTAATACGTTACGAAAGTTATCAAGTGTGTTGTTACAGAACAGTTTAATAATATGATAATATGCATAGATATAAATATAATCTATGATAATATGGCTATTTCAGAATGCCTGCAAGAAAAATTGTGTCCGACCGGCAGTTGCAGATGTAAGATCACATCAATGGCTAACCAATGAGTGTCCACTGCTGGACAGAGCCTCCTCCAAGCTGTATTTTTATAAATTGTTACAGATACATCACATGCTGCAGATGTGCCTCAGTGGGCAATGCGAATTGAGGAGCGCCATCTAGCGAATGAGGAGAGGGTCTGGCGTTCGTTAGAGGCGATAGCTGCCACCTTGGCAGAGATACAGCGCTCTGTATTGCGAATAGAGCAAAAACTTAAATAAAACAAATAAATATGAATTGCTTTTTAGTTTATTTAAGAGTGTAAATAAATTTATTTCTATAGACTTATAAAATAAGCAATGACAAAGACATGTCAAATTTTACACTATATAAATAGTAATTATTATCAAATAAGAAATTTTGCAGAAGGTTGCGGGTTCGATTCCCGCCTCGGACTAATATTTGTACGATCTGCAAATATTTGTTTAGGGTGTTCTGCTGGTCATAACACAAGCTCTGCTTAGCTTGAGGCTAGATAATGCTGTCTGGATTGTCCAGCATTAATTATTTATGTATTATTATGTTCGATTCCTCCACAATCTGTCAACAACGGCGTGCATTTCTCCATCAACTTCCCGTAGTACACCTTCAGGGGGATGATGCAGTCCTGCGGGTTGTTGCGCACGGTCGCGTGTCATCTCCTCTTCATCGACGGAGATGCGCGCGTCGTTGACAAGATTGTGCAGTACTACGCAGGCGTTGGTAATTTTTCCCGCTTTGATGGGTGTATAGTGCATCACCCTGTAAAAAAAAGTTACGGGAAAGTGAATATATTTCCTTATAAGAGTGGGGTGGTTGAGAGCCTCGGTCACTTCTCTCAAACTGTCCGAGACCACCGTTTGGGAAAGACCGAGGTGGTAATAAGCCCCCACGTTCTTTTGGTAGCAGCCGTTGGCATAGAAAGCCAAAGCAGCTAATACCTGCAAAGCAGTATAGCACAAAATGACTGCAAGCACGCACACAAGTATGTATTTTATAAAAAAGACAGGTAGGTAGGTACATGTGCTTTCAAATTAAGTGAGGAACTCCATATTACCTACCTTTATGTCAGGCCTCACGGCGCTAGAGCGCTGTGGTGCCGGCAAGAGCGGTATAACATCTGCACAAAGCAACTCGAATTGCGACTTGTGCAGACGAAAATGTGCCACCAACTCCTTGTCGGGCAACATTAATGGCTTGCTGGCCTGCCGCAAGACTCTGCGATCTAATAGCAGATGCCTTTTCAGCCGCTCTTCTTCTGCAGCGGCCATCAAAATTGCTCGCGCCATAACGCCTGAAATCAATTAATTATGTGTAACAGAACTAGTGTAGTGTGCTCTCAATGAACAGTCATGTAGACATGTAGTAAGTGCCTACTTCAGGTGAAACATCTTGTCTCTTTCCCAGTTGGGAAGAAGACATTTGATTGAGAGAATGCATTGTATTTTTCTTTGACAAAATGAATTTGAACTCAAGTATAATTATTACTTACTTCCGAGATTATTAATTACCAACTTCGTAGCTTCCGAACTTTCAAACACAATGTTTAAGGCAATTTTATAAATTGGAAGGACTTAGATTTCACCAAAACTTTTTCCAACAAGACTCGAATGAGCTCCCTTCTTCATTTGACCTTTCAAATGGGCTTGAATTTGCTACTGAAATTCATTTCGGCGTTACGCAATTCCAAAATTAGCGGGAATACGAAGTTTCATTCATTCACTGGCTTTGAATTTCGCTGGTAATGGTGTTGCATGTGTCAGCTATTTACACAATACGAAAGTGACAGTCGAAGTCCAGGCTAGGTTTCAAATGTCAAAAATGAAGTCGATTACGATTACCAGTTTACTTAGACAATAAGGCTGCTGAAAAGGGTAAAGAAATTAAAATTAAAGCTAATTTGTGTCTATTCTCTGATTGTAATTTTCTTGGGTAACAACTTAGACTTCCTACTAAATACTATATAATACCTAAGCTCTGACTTTTGAAATAAACCCGCAGAAAAAACAAAAATGTATAATTTTTTTTAAAGTTAAAAAGGTAAGAACAGTAAATAAGTATACCTTTAAAAAAACTAACTATACACGAGTTCTGGCGAGGGGAGGTTGAGGAGGGAGAAGACAAGAAGCCTATTTTTGCTACGAGAGTAAGTTTTCTGTTGCTTGGTAATCTAATGATTTTAACCATTTTGATATTTCCGTTTTACATTTGATCTTTGGTAAGGAGTGAATGGATAGTATAGTATTAAGTTTATTGCAGAGGAAGGGACCCAAAAAGCAGCTAAATTAAGCTCCTTTCCTGCGCTTATTCTTCATAAAATTATGATCGTAGACTATTTTGGAGTGTTCGTAGAGAACAGTGTACAGTACGAAGTACTGTCTGACTGTAAGAACATCCCATTTCAGGTAGAGCTCAGTTGTAGGGAAGCGCTATGGAAGACGCGCGCAGACCTTCAGAACGGCTCTTTCTAGTTCTAAAAAGCGTGTCTTGGCAGCACCGCCCCACGAGATAACGCAGTAGCCGAAGACAGTTTGACACAACACCTGATAGATCATCCTTACAGTCGAACGATCCGCCACATACCGCTCTTTAAAAATAGATAAGTTTGCGCAATCTAGTAACTAAGGTGTCGACATGGGGTTTGTTTTGTCTCTGGAAAAGAACAGTTGAGTAGACTTGGTTGGCAATTATGTGCAGTGATTGTTAGAGCTGATGAGGGGAGTTGATTTGACCTCAATCCAAAGGTTATGTAGTTAGTTTTGTCAACATTTAGTGTGAGAACATTGTCTCTTAACCAGGTGCAAACCCTTGTTAGCCTTACTTTTTAAAGTGCTGTTTGAGCACTTTTAAAATTCGAGTTCCAATATGTTCCGCTAAAGAAAAGGACTGTATCGTCTGCAAAAGTTAGTATTTTTCCGTCAGGAATTTCCATGTTGCAGAGACCATTGACGTAGATCAAAAACAGTGGTGGTCCCAGGATACTTCCCTGGGGAACACCGTACGTAACAGGAAGGGCATCACTATTTTTACTCATTGCTTTCTATTTGATAAGTTACTTTCTACGTCTTAAGTATTATAAAATAAAAATAAATAATGCTGGAATATTCACACAGCATTATCTAGCCCCAAGCTAAGCAGAGCTTGTGTTATGGGTAGGGTACTAGATAACTGATATACTTAATACAATACACTACATAGATAGATTTTTTTATTTTATTATACATAGAGAACATCCGGAACACCCTGAACAAATATCTGCAGATCGTACAAATATTTGTCCCGAGGCGGGAATCGAACCCGCAACCTCCTGCGTCGCAGGCGGACCTTCGCCCGTTGCGCCACTGAGGTCGTCTATTGTTACATTATTATATGTGTTAAATGTGTATAATTCCCCCCTATTGACCATTTTTGTATTTGTATTTTGTATCTAGTGAATTTTGTATCTGAAATGTATGTAGCGTTTGTACGCTACATACATTTCAGATGGATCGCTCTGCATAAGTACTTCGGAGATTAGGCCAATTTTTCGACTTTTTTCAAATTTTTTCAAAAAGTATGTAATCTAAAGAAATTTCATGAACTGTTTTAAAGTGTACAGATCGATACCTTTCATTTGGTACCCTACTATATAGGTGAGGTAGCTTTTTTTATAGACTTTTCTATATTGACATTTCCATATTCAGATGGACATTTCTATATTCCGATGGATCGCACTGCATTTCTGCAATCATCGGAGATAGGGGGGGGGGGGGATATTTTTTCAACTTCTTTCAAAATATTTTACGAAGTCGGTTAAAAAAATCATTTGCTGTCTCACTGTGTTGTCATAGATAGACGGTTAGTAGATAGTAGATACACCGTGGAAAGCTTTCTAATAATGGGTAGGTTAAACCTAAAATAAATCTCTACGTAGGTAGGTGACCTGGCAAGTGTTCGGCAACACGTTCAAGTTCGTTGTTCAACCAAAAATTTTAAGCAAGATGAGTCGGTGTTAAGTTTGGGATAGGTACCAAGTGTATATACCCTAGCGTCTCACATCTTGCAAGAACATCAGCAAGGACCGACTGACGGCTCCGCAGCTACATCAATGGAGTCCCTCAAACGTCGAAAATACGCTATTACGACCGAGGTTATTTAAGTCGTTTTTTGAGTGGCCATCCCATTAATTCGATCGTTATGAATGGGACGGCAACATGTTATGTACCTACCGTCAAATTAGTTTAGTTTACTTTTGGAAACATCAATTTTTTTTTACCTTTGGGACTCTACTACACGCTGCTGCTTACAATGTTTTAAACTTAAATCCAAATTTTTATGTGATCGGCTGAAATCGGTGAAACTGATCGGCCAAAAGGGCTGTGCTACATCGGACAGTAAGTTTCGAGCGGCAGACGTGAAAGTGCCGCTTTTAATTTCTAACGTCTGTAAAGAAACGAGTGCTGAGGACATTATTTCTTATATAAAGGACAAAATGAGTGAAACGGTATCTTTGAAACAAATTAATATGAAAAGCTTGAAACAATATAATGCCTACAAGTTTTATGTTTCCAAAAGTAAATTAAATTTGTTTTTGAATGATCAACTGTGGCCTAGTGGCATTACATTTAGGCGTTTTGTACATTTTATGTACAATACGCCTAAGCCAGGTAATTTAGTTAAAGTTAAGTAAGTAATCACTATGGATTTAGGCCTAAATAAATATTGTAACTTAGTAAGTTTTAATTGTAAGTCTTTCAAGAGGTCAATTGAGGACATACGTACAATCTGTGAAAATTATGATATAGTAGCCCTTCAAGAGACGTGGCTGCTCCCACATGACGTCCCGTTATTAGGAACTACTTCTAGTGCCTTTGAGTATACTGGCAAGTCGGCAGTAGATACATCCGCCGGTCTATTAAGGGGACGGCCATATGGGGGAGTGGCCATTCTTTGGAGAAAAGGCGTTTTTGACAATGTTAGTATCCTGGAGTGTAGTAGCGCCCGCCTTGTAGCTATTAGAGCCACGACGAGAGGGCGCTCTATTGTTGTACTCTGTGTTTATATGCCTACTGACTCACTGGACAATTTACCAATTTTCTCTGAAGTGATGGGTGAAATTAGTGCAATAGTGGAAAGTGCTAAAACTGAAAGCATATTTGTATTAGGAGATTTCAATGCTCATCCTCATGAATTGTTTTATAAAGAATTGGTAAACTTCTGTCTTGATCAGTCTTGGGTTTGTGCTGATCTAGAAAAGTTAGGTCTACAGTCAGACACATACACTTTTGTAAGTGAGGCCCATGGGTGTAGGCGATGGCTAGATCACTGTGTCGTGTCTCTGTCGGCCTGGCAAACCGTTGTTGAGGTAGGTGTTATCGAAAATGTATTCGTTTCGGATCACTTACCTCTTACAGTGAAATGTAATATGGAAATAGTTAGACCTAAACTGATGACCCGCGACCTACCTCGCAGCTCAGTAGTATGGGGTGAAAGAAATAACTCACAGATAAGTAAGTACCTAGAACTATGCCATAAAGGACTACGTAACATTGTTTTTCCTTCAGAATTTATAGGGTGCGGTCGTGGTTCGTGTGGTTTAGAAGAGCACAAACTTTTGCTGGATCAAATGTACGACCATCTTGTACTGATTTTGAGTAATGCGGCTATAAGCACTAATGGGAAGCCTCACAAAAAACCTAGAAGGACCAGACATTTATGTGGCTGGAATAAGCACGTCCATGAAGCGCACCGGGAGGCCAGACTTAATTTCGAAATGTGGGTAAATTGTAGCCGACCGACTTCGGGGTCAATTTATAGAAACATGTATGAGTCCCGTAAAATTTTTAAGAGTCGACTCAATTGGTGTCAGAAAAACCAGGAACAACTACAGATGGATATTCTTGCCAAACATCGATCGACTAAAGATTTCGGTAAATTCTGTAAAGCTACGAATAAACAGGAGGTTAGGTCTGGTCTCCCGGTGAGTGTGGGTGGGGTTAGTGATACTGTAGACATCTCCAACCGGTTCCGCGAGCACTTTAAAGTGAGCTCTCCGCTTGGCCCTTCCACTATGCACATCAATGCTGGGTGCGTAGGTGGCACGGATGGCTCCTCTCCCGCAGGTGAGAAACTATCTGGGGGAGAGAAGTCATCCGAAGGAGATAAGCCGCTTGTTCGTTTTACTGCTAGACAAGTTCGAAAAGTCCTCAGCGGGATGAGCGGTGGTAAGTCTCCTGGTCATGACGGGCTCAGTATTGAGCATTTAAAATATGCAGGAGTGCACCTTCCAAACGTTCTTGCTATGTTTTTTACAATGTGCATGAGTCACTCACATCTACCTCTGGATTTAATGAAAACCATTGTGGTGCCCATTGTGAAGGACAGAACGGGGGATGTTTCAGATTTATGTAACTATCGACCTGTTTCTTTGGCAACCATTATTGCTAAAGTACTGGATGGTCTTCTTGATTCCTATATAGATAAATATATAAAACTTCATGACGCTCAGTTCGGGTTCCGACCCGGACTGTCTACAGAGAGCGCGATCATATGTCTCAAGAGTACCATCCAGTATTATACAGACCGCAGGACGCCGGTATTCGCCTGTTTCCTTGACCTCTCCAAAGCCTTTGACCTTGTGTCATACGATGTGCTGTGGAAGAAGCTGGGGGACAGGGGATTACCGGTTGAAGTCCTTAAAATTTTTAAGTACTGGTATGACAACCAAATTAACCATGTTAAGTGGGCTGGTTCTCTATCGGGAGCATACAGGTTGGAGAGCGGGGTGAGACAGGGGGGGATTACGTCTCCGAAGCTCTTCAATTTGTATGTTAACGACCTCATTGGCGAGCTCAGCAGCATGCGTATCGGCTGCCGCATGAACGGCGTAAACATCAATAACATAAGCTATGCCGACGACATGGTGCTGCTGAGCCCGACGGTGGGGGGCATTAGAAAACTACTGAGAGTTTGTGAGAACTACGCTGTTGAGCATGGGCTCAAATATAATGTAAAAAAGACGGAATACATGGTTTTTAAGGCCGTCGGTAAGTGTCCCGAGAACAAACTTAATATTACCCTTAACGGCTTGAACATAAATCGCGTGTCGAAATTTAAATATCTTGGACATTTACTTGTCGACGACCTTAAGGACGATGAAGATGGGAGAAGGAAAGCGTCGAAAGGGAGCGTAGGGCTCTATCGGTTCGAGGTAACATGCTGGCTCGCAGATTTTCCCGTTGTACTGACCAAGTTAAAATAACGCTTTTCAAAGCATACTGTCAGAGCTTTTACACGGGAAGTCTGTGGGTCCGGCATACCAAAAGATCGATGGACGCCCTACGAGTCCAATATAATAATATATTTCGGATGATGCTGCGGCTGCCTAGATTCTGCAGTGCGTCAGGAATGTTTGCGCAGTACCACACAGACGGCTTTCATGCGGTTATGCGTAAAAAAACAGTGTCCCTGATGCGCAGAGTACGGGACAGTCGCAACAGCATCCTGTGTGCTGTGGCAGAGTGCCTTTCATCCCCGCTCTGGAAGTGCTTTGTGCGGAGGGTGATCAATCAAGGAACATATTTCCTCTATTGATTATCCTCGGCTCGATTATACACAGCGCCTATTGCTACATTATTTGTTATATATATTCTATTTTAGCTTGTTTTGTGTGTTAATGTACATGTATCACTCGCAAATCTATGGACCCATGGTTGTCTGAAATAAAGAATTTTTATTTTTATTTTATTTATTTTTTATGTTTTTCATTATTACATACATTTTTGGATTTTCCGTCTCAGGAGTTATAAGTTGCTGCGGAAATTAACTCACTCGGTTACTACAGGGTGCACAATGATTGTGTGCGAATAAACATAATATCAATTGACTTAGCCAATATGCGACCTAAACAAACACAACCAAAGTACCGTTTTAAGGAGAAATAGCTTACGAGGTCATAATTAATACCTATGAGATTAGTAGGTTTATCATAGGTACATGTAGAAAAATGCGTTTTACGAAATAATAAACATATATTGAAACATGGTGTTAACTGTTCCTTTCACCAAACGTGCTGTAGTAGCGTAGTTTAGTTGAGCTCCTCGGGGAGGGTCATCACGGGGGAGGGCAGGATGGGGGTTCCGACGTTGACGGGCTCGATGACCTCGGGCACGGACACGGGGTGGTCCACGATGTTGACGGGGCCGGGGACGATGGGCTCGGCCACCTGCACGGGGCTCACCACGACGGGGGTCACCACCTGGATGGGAGACACGATGTTGTCGGCCTGCTCGACCACGTTCACGGGCCCGGGGACGATGGCCTCCTGGGCGCCGACAGGGGTGACAGCGGGGGCGGAGGCGGCGGCGGCCGCGTTCACGTTCACGATGATCTGGACGAGGGCAGAGCTGCCGTCGGGGATCTCACCGACCACGACGGGAGAGGGCACCACGGGCTCGACGACGGGTGTGGGCAGGGGGGTAGGCTCGACGACGGGCATGGGCAGCACGATGGGGCTGATGGGGCTGATGGGGAAGGGCGGTCTGATGGGAGCGATGGGGCCGGGCTGGACCACGGGCATGGGGGAGATGATCGGTAGCTCGGGGAGGTTGGGCAGAACGCCGGGCTCAGGGATGACCACCTCGGGGACGGCGGGTGCGGGGAGCACGACAGCCTCGGGGATGGACACGATGGGAGCTCCGACAGCGATGGGGTTCATCTCGGCCATAATGGCGGCGAGCTGTTCCTCCAGGAGCACGGCGGTGGCGGGGTTGGTGCTCGGGCTGTTGATGGCGGCGACGATGGCCTCCAGCTGCGCTAGCTCGTTAGTAGCGGGCTTCAGCGGGCTGGCGGCAGCCACGGCCAGGATAGCGACGAATGCAGCGAAAAATTTCATTTTTGGCTGCAAAAGTATAGAAAATAAATTTCTGTCAAAGAAATGTAAGTAAAGAAGAAAAGTAAAGAAATGGGTGCGGCCTGCGCTATACAGCGGTGGGTGGCAATAACTTCGGGACTTTGATGAAGGTGGAATTACTGACTGAATTACCGTCAATAATTATAAAAATGAAGAGAAATCCTCTTGATATTGACATCATACCTACCATTACAAAAACAAAAGTTACTCGTATGATGAAAGGATTAAACATGTAATTGTGAAAATTGGGTGTGAAATATTTGTGAGAATAAATTGGTACTTACATTTTTGGGTTTAGCCGTGATCAAATGATGACTTCTTCAACCGCGGTAGCGCTTTTATACCAAAAGACGTTGTTATCAACAATACCAAATTGTTAAAATTATCGGTCTTAAGATAATGATGCTATCAATGGACAAAGCCTCGCTGCAGAAACGTCAAATCAATGGAAAAATAACTGAGTGAAATTACGTAAATGTTGAAAAACGTGCTGTACCTTAAAAGTGAAATAAATTGAGTAATTCATAAGTTTGAGATGATTTTGGTTTACGGCTTAGTTGAATCTCGTTTGGTTTTTTTAGGGTTCCGTACCTAAAAAGGAAAAAAGGAACCCTTATAGGATCACTTTGTTGTCCGTCTGTCTGTCTGTCTGTCCGTCTGTCAACCCTCTCTTCTCAGGAACGCGTGGAGGTATCGAGTTGAAATTAACATCAACTACTCAAATCCATAACCCCTTGAAGCCGTGATATAAATTAAACTTCTAAGTCAACGCACTCAACAGTTAAATCCGTTTATTACCGAAAATTTTGAAATTTCCAAGGGAATCACATTCACCCAAAACCTAAAGGGGTGAGCAGCAAGGTCATATAGCACAAATAACGAGAAAAATCCGAATAACATAAATTTGTAGTTTATTAACTAAAGAAAATAAGTTTTGATTCTCTCCCTCAACTAAAATATACAGGGTACCTACTTCATGTTGACCTAGAATCATAATATTTGGCTAGAAACAAGGTCTTACAATTTAACGGAACCCTTAGTGCGCGAGTCCGACTCGCACTTGACGTTTTTTTTTAAATTTTCATCAGCCTAGCCACTGGTCTGTTATAGTAAGAGATCGCGGGACTCCCAGTTACCACTACTCTCAGAAAAGTCAAGATAGTGTGGAGTATATTCGGTATATTCAGCATTTATTCCTCCGCAGCAACATCAGCGGAATCCATCAAACGGCGAAAATACGCTCTCAATCTTGACCGAGGTTACCTATTTGAGCCGTTAAGGTGGAAACCCTAGGTCCGTCCTTGAGGTCATGGGACACACGTAATATACAAAAATCTTACAAAACTTCTCATAGAGTCGACAGGTGATCGGAATACTGGCTTATTTAAAAAAAAAAATATACGAATTGGCATTGCCATTCAACGTGGCAATGCCAGCATTCTGGGCACTCTGTCTTCTGATGACGGTTTAGATTTTTATAGGAAATAGGTTTTAGTGTAAATCCTATTGTAATTATTTTATTCTGTTATTGTAATTTTCTATGTGCTAAATAAAACATTCCAGTTAAAATTTGGTCTAAGTTCTAAGTTTTCATTTTTAGTAATAGTTACGCAGCAATGGTTACGCACAATGGAAACGGAAGCAAGCACTATAAGGGATTGAACACAGAACAAACAGACAGACAATGCCTCTCATACCGACATCCAAATATACATGAACAACCAAACGATTGGACGTAACTGAAAATGAAATTGCAACAATTTATCAACATAAAATAAATTGAAAGTATCTCAAAATTGCTGCTGTCGAGAACTGCAGCTGGTCAACTCCATAACAATGGCTTTAAAATTGACAGGATCTTTAGCACATTAAGTTTCTACAAAGACTTCAACGAACCAGTAGTTTTTTCTAAAGTATTTATTAAGAACAACTTTCTGTCGGCGGCTTCGCACACGTTGTTTCGTGAAACCGTTCAAAGGATATTTCTATCCTATAGTAATGGTTTATGGAAAACAAAGTATGCCTACGTTTTATTCCAAGTCTAGACTTTGATCTATGCAAAATTTCAGCTCGATCAGTTTAGTAGTATTGGCGTAAACAATCATCCATTCATCCTAACTTTCGCATTTATAATATTAGTGTGATCTCCTGCTACTTTATAAAATTCCGAATTTATTGTGTAGATTACCTCAAGTGATAATCAGGAAGCAATATAATGTTAAATTAAATTATTATCAGAAGGATTAATTGTCTCATTGCTCCTGGCATAAATAATGATAACTATACTTACCGACTTAGATAATAATTATATCAATTTACCAAGAAGATTATGAATTCATTGCTTTAAAACAGTAAAGATTCTCAGCCCATGGATGTCGTAAGAACTGACTAAGGGAACCTATCAAAGGTACTGTAGTACCTTCCTTATATATATTTTAGACTAGCCTCTGCCCGCGACTTCGCACGCATATTTTCGATATAATAAGTATCTAAGTCAGACTATGTTCTAAATGTACGCCAAATTTCTTCTCGATCTGTTCAGTAGTTTTGGAGATCCTAACTAACAAAACTTTCACATTTCACAAACCTTCGGATTTATAATATTAGTAGGATAAATGAAAACAATAGGGTTTTTATGTAACTTAAAAGCCCATTAGGGAACGGGGTAGGGAACGCAAGTTTTCGGACGAATTTTACGACTCTGACATTTTAATACAAATTTACCAACTATTCTAACAAACGAAATTTCTATGTCAAATAAAATAAAATGTATTCCATATTCCACATTTAAAAAGCAACTCAACTTCATACAAAATTCCCATTTTTGTTCAGATTTGAGTTACCGATCGAACGAAACGAAACTAATTTACGTAGTCTCAGTAGTCCGGTTACGTTAAAGTGGACCGGACCTCTGAGTCGCTCGACGTATCAGTAGTCCGGTTCAAATATTCAACCGGACTACTGATACGTTTTTTGCAACTTTTTGGTGTTGATTATACATTGCCGGTTTATTGTACGTACCTTATGAAAGTAAGCCTTTAGTATACGAAAAACAAAAGAAGATCGCGCCAGCCAGTAATGTACGCATGTTAAGCAACTAGCACTAGGGTTATTAGAATTGTAGAAGTTCTATTTAAAGTACGAATGCCATTAACATTGTTTAACGACACCCCTGAGGGAACGTACCTAATTACTTAGTCCACAGCTAAGCTGAATTAATTGCCTACAAAGAAACTCGTGACATCCACAAGATGGGAGTTAAACCGTTTTCCCTTGTGAATGCTATTTACTATGTCTTGAAGAGTGATAAGAAGTACCTATAATGTTGAGGAATAGTAGTTTATCTGTCTGTTAAACTGTCAAATAGTTTAGTTCTTCGAACCTAACCAGTCAGGATATAGAGTAGAAATATTATCGATATATTTCTGTGTCACTGAAACTACGTGAACTGCGGGCTCTGCCCATCATCACGAACTCGTTTGTGAAGATGACAGGATCTAATTTTATTTATGTGGAAATCAAGGCCGCAACAAATTTCAAAATCTGGTTAGTCTGGGACCCAATGACGCATATACGCAAGAAAGAACTCACTACTTAATCATTTTACTCAAGCGTAATTTTTTATAAGTAGTTTTTCGCGATCTTCATACAAATAATGTCGGAGCTTAATTGTTTCCTACCTACTCCTCCACCTTCAAATGAAATTCGTACCGTCAGCGATGTTTAAAATAAAAGAATTTACAACGTCGATAAAAAGAGAAAATGAAATTTATGATACCCCCTTTTATTAAATTCTTTAGTAGCCTCGTAGTAACGACACGTAGCCCGGCTACGGATCGTAGACCCTCTACAAATCGTAGACCTGCTACGATAACGTAGATCCTCTACGAACACGTAGCGAAAGCGTAGACACGCTACGAACCTTAGACTTTTTTGACTTTCAAAGTAAACTTACTGAAAATACGAGATACGATATACCAAAATATACCAAAATATTCGCCGAACAAACATAAAACGAGTTTCAAACTAATCTAACTAATTCCAAACTTTTGTCTTTATTAAATCACTTGTGAATACGAGTACAACTAAAATTTACTTTTATGCCACGTTTTCAATAGTAGAATTGATTGAATCCCTAGAGTACAAAATATGAGGTACAGTTAAGAATAAAGATTGCTTAACTACGTCAATTTTCAAAAATTCTTACTTATATGTGTCTATATTCGTATTGTGTTTACGTAATAACGTTCCGTCATTTGCTCTTACGCCATTGCTAGTGCATGGGTGATTTCATGCTAGAAGTTGAAGAAGTTGATTCCATGCTAAAACAAACTCCGAATCAATTTTCGTTTTGGATTGTGTTGTCAATTATTTTGAAATCTCATTTAGTGAAATTAAACGCCTAAAACATTTTTTGTAAGGTTTTTATTTAATTTTGCGTCACGATCCACCGGTGGTTAGTGACGCTGGAAAAAAATCGAGTTTTTACTATTTTCTAGGTTCTACAAGTAATTTACTTAGATAGCAGACAAGAAGTTCTGCGCCCATTGTAAGCAATTTGCAATGAACCCACGCTAAAGTAAATTTACGAATCATCTGTCGTTTTGGAGTCCATTCGATAGACCCCAAAACTACAATTGTTTCATAGATTCTTTTAGAAAAGATTCAAAGCCTACAATATACGCAAAACTTCTTATCTGCTATCAAAATTAATTGGAGAACCTAGAAATTAGTAGAAACCTGATTTTTTTCCAGCGTCACCTTAAAAGGTTTCGGAAGATTGAACTTATCTATATGTGTATTATATAAAATGAATTGATGTTTGTTAGTCTCAAAAAAATTTGAGAACGACTTGACCGATTTGGATAATATTGGTTTAGAAATATTTGTCGAAGTCCAAGGAAGATTCAAAAGGTAAGAGAGGTAGGTACGAAGTTCTCCGGGTCAGCTAGTTCAGTGTTCAAAATTTACCTACCTAAGCTTGCTCGGTATTCATTTTAAGCTTCACGAAATGGTTTTATCCTGTCTGGGGCTGGTAATGTGGGTTAACATGAATGAATAAATGAGAGGGTAAACCACGAGAACAAAAATAGACGTTTAATTACTTGGTACGTTTTTGTTTCAGACTGGCTTTTCCCTGTTGCTTCGTTAACACTATTTCCAGATAAAATTGGTTTTCCTTCCGAAGGACACAATCTATCTTCCTTGTTTGTATTTATTTATTTTCAACTTAAAAGTACATTACATTATAATGTTTCTGCCAAACTGTACAACAGTTTGTCGGCAGTAGCTCTCGTGGACACAATAGACATACATTGTAAATGTATCTAACTACTTAAACTAATACCTAATCACATAATATTCTAGCTAGATTGATACTTATAAACCTACGTAAGAGAAATTTCCATTCTAATATTAAGTGCAAAATAAAGTGCTGTTTCATAAAGAAATATAATACATGACTGCCTGTTTGTTACCCTTTCACGCCTAAACGCCTGAACGGAACTTAATGAAATTTGCCAAGAGGTAGTTCATATCATTGTTATTAACTATTATCGACACAAGGATATGTAAAGCTTCTTTATACTTGTCTTCTATGAGTTGTTACTAGTTACACTGTTAAAGCAGTTATGTTAGAGCTCGTTGATAATTGTTGGCGTTAGAAAGCGCCTTTCACGTCTTCCATAATAATTTCACACTTTCGGGACTACTTACATAGGTATCTTAGATCGGTTGGGTACACGTACTCCCTTTCCCTTTTATATTCAACTAGCGGCCTGTCACGGCTTCGCACGGGTGGACATTAATTTTTAAAAAATTTGGGATAAACGTTGGTTTTTAATATTTCTGTAGCAGGACATTTTATACTTTTATCTGACTGCCCCGTTGGTATAGCGGTCGCGTGTTCAACCGCTGATAATGTGGTCCCGGGTTCAAATCCCGGGTCGGCCCAAGATTTGTGTTATTGGGTATTTTCTAGCAAGAAATATTCACTGTAGCAGCCCGGAGTACGGAAATTGGCGGTGTTAAATGGCTTAACGTGCTTTCCGAGGCACGGGGCGTGCCTCAGAAAGCACTGGATATCCCTTAGTCGCCTCTTACGACACCCGCGGGAAGAGTTGGGGTTGTGCAAATTCTAAGCCGGCACCAAACACCAGCGCACACACTTGTGCACTATAATATGTCCTGCGCATCTGGCTAGTCTCCGATGAGATTGGCTGCCGTGGTCGAAATTCGGCTAGGAGGACATTAATTATTATTATTTTTACCTACCTCCCTCGCTGCGTTGCCCGGGTGCGGCGTCATTTATTTTTCTAATAGTATTTTGTTTAGAGCGACATATTTAAATTTTTAATATCTTTTGAATGGAATGTCCGATTTGAATAATTCAAAAAGTAATCTACAGGTATTGAAACAGTCTTAATTACGAAATGATTTATTTGGATAAGGATTAATACAGAGGTATGGCTAACATGGTCAGACTTCGGTCAGAACTTCTATCAACTCTTAAAAAGTAAAAAAATAGTTATACTGACATAACTACAATAGTTGGACATATGGTATCGCTGAGTTTTTTGTAGATATTTATATAGTCTTTAATATTGTAGAACATTCTTTTGTTCTATCATCAATAGTTTCCGCAGCGCATGCGATGATAGACAATTTATGGCTAATTTTATTACACCTTGGGTTACATTATTGAAGTTTTAGTAGGGTTCCCTAATTTTTTCAAGAACTAAATATAGCCTATGTTACTCAGGAATTTTTGAAATCAGTCCAGTAGTTTTTGAGTTTATTCGTAACAAACATACAAAAATACAAAAATACAAATCTTTCCTCTTTATAATATTAGTATAGAAGTATAGTTAATGTTGTACTGCTCAATCATGATAGTAATTTTCACTTTTAATTCTACAGGTAATATATTACATATCTTAAATAATCTTTCGTAATTATTTTCTAGGGAAAGTTTTTACGTTGTTATCTACCAATAGTTTGAGTAATCGGATTTGCAAGTTGTTATTTTTGTTTAGGTATGTAGGAAAGGTGAGTATGATTGCATCGACCAGCGCGTGGTAAAGTACGTACATAACCCCTCTCGAAATCGTATATTTTAAACTAATTAATTTACTATGAATTGCTCGCAATTTATAGAGTTAATATGGCAGTTCCAGCTAAAATGGGTTTCGACGGTTATACTTAGATACATTTTCTAACTTTGCACACCTGCAATTGATTCTATTGTTATGCATGTTTGTCTATGTCTTTGTCTAACTTTATTGAAAAGAAAAGGTGACAGACAGACAGAGTACCTAACTTTTGATTCTATTGTATGTATGTTGGCAGTGTCTTTTATGAGGTTTTTTATCAAGATACTCGATATCTGACGTACTATATCTAATATTTATTTATTTATATTCATTTCGTGTCAATTGCATATACTAGTTCTAATTTGTTTGTATTATTTGATTGTAATTTTCTTTGTTAATTATATACTCCATATCAACAAAAGCGTTAAAATAAATTAATATCGAAGCACCTTACCTACCTATCTATCCCCGATTCTTGGTTTTGGTGACTGTGAACGTAAAAATGAAAATTAATCATCATCTAAACACCTTTGCCTTGATCTTGATCAGTCGTCAAAATCACGATAAATAAGGTTCTGTTCTCAGAAATTCCATTATCTATTGGTTTTCATTATCGGGTACCTGTATTACAAAATTGAAACTTTTGGGAACTGTTTCAGTTGTTTCAATCAACATTAGACAACCTTATATTTCATCATAATTATATTTCCACGAAAATTACTGAAACGTTTGAAGGAAAAGTCAATATTAATAGGTATATACGTATTTCACCTTGACTGACGGAAATTAAGCGGTAAGGCTGAATCTTTTTCACATTACACAAATAAAAAAAATAAAAAGTGAAGCTTGGTACGGAGTGAATGTTTATTACTTCTTCAGATAAAAACTAGGTATCTAGTGAATTAGATGTAGTTCAAGTCTAGACTAACAAATAATCCTTCTTGATCCCAGAAAATGCGTGTAGAGCCGTGGGCGTGGGCAGCTAGTAAATTCAATTGTTAATATCGTTGTAAGTAACCTTGTAAATAACGTTGTAAGTAACGTCGTAAATAAAGTAGTTTCTTCTTATAAATTGTAATGAGATTAAATAAGTAAATCCTAACGATATTAAAATGGCAATGTAGTGAGACGTTTGCAGTTATTTATCTGGAATATTATAAATGCTGATACCCCGGAAAAACATGTAAAACCGCAAACATAAGCTAGTAAAATATAAATGTAGGGAACTGGCCATTTTGTCCAATTAACGTAGATCCTGCTGCGCTCAGTCCAGTAATCCTTTGCGAACCGCACAAAGTTTTACAACGTAAGCCTGTCGACCACATGACCCTTTGGATTGTAGCTAATTAGATTGTGGGATTCCTATCTAATTAGTCTTTTGATAAGAATTCTAAGTATGAAAATACTAGGATATTTCTTTTTTAAGGTTTCGTACCTCGAAAGCAAAAAAGGGACACTTATAGGATCACTTTGTTGTCCGTATGTCTGTCTGTCCGTCTGTCAACCCTCTTTTCTCAGGAACGCGTGGACGTATCGAGTTGAAATTAACGTCAAATACTCAAGTCCGTAACTTCTTGGAGCCTCAATATAAATATGGCTTCTAAGTCAACGCACTCAAAAGTTACAGTCGTTTATGTATTTTGAAATTCCGAAGGGAATCACATGCAAACAAAACCTATAGGGTACTTCCCGTAGACCTAGAATCATGAAATTTGAAAGCAATTCTTGAAAGCAAGGTCTTATAGCACAAATATAGGGAAAAATCCGAAAACCTTAAATTTGTAATTTATTCCCTAAAAAAATAACTTTTAATGCTCGCCATGGACCTATAAGGTACTTCCCGTAGATCTAGAATTATGATATTTGGCAAGAAGCAAGTTCTTATAGCACAAATAAAAAATCCGAAAACAGTAAATTTTTGGTTAATTCACTTAAAAAAATTATTTTGATTCTCGTCATGGACCAAAACCGAGGGTACCTACTTCCCGTTGAGCTAGAATCATAATAATTTGGCAAGACACAAGGTCTTACGGAACCCTTAGGGCGCGAGTCCGACTCGCACTTGAAGTTTTATTTTAGTGTGAAAAACTTTGTTTTATAATTAGTATTTCAAACAATTACCATATTCTGCCGTACTTACATAATTACCTACCTACCTAGTTAATATCACGGGGTTTAACCCTGTATATGCACACACAAGTCCGCTGCTAAACCGCTGCTAAAAACCCCAAAAGAGAGGGGGTTTTCCATAAACACGACACTACTGGGCAGGCGGGTTGGTGATTGTCGAAAATACATAGTATGAAGCTGCTGCTTTTGCAGAATCACGTTGTGACAGATGTACGTAGTACATGCATGTACGCCTACTACACGATACGTCTTCTACGAAATGAATGTCTACAATAACGAAAATATCCTGAATGTAGATCAGTGAACCTAACCGGAGATATCCTATACAATCCTAAACCTATAAATTTTCCTATTACATGCTTCAGAGTATAATCGCATTTCCATTTGAGGCCGAAGGTCTAAAGGGCACATAGCTACGTGCCCAGGAAAACAATTTATTAATAGAATGAAATAGCATACGTTATTCGCTGATTGAAATACCTCTGGCACCGACGTGACTTGTTTTAGAAGGCTTTTTAACGTTAAAAAGTTTATCAAACCTCAATTATTTAGACCTTTCGTAACTTTGGGAAAAATCCGATGAAATCGCGTTTGATACAAACCTAAAGATAGGTGTAGTTTTTGTTTCACCTTCTGCCTTACAAAACATGAGAATCGAACCAATGTTAGATTTAGTTAGGTACGCACTAAGCGGGTTTGCTCTAATTTTATCACTCGTACAGCTAAGGTTTGGAACTCGCTGTCTGCTGTTGTTTTTCCGGCCCATTACAACATCCTCAACCTCAACCTCAACAGCATGTATTGTACCACTGCTGGACGCAGGTCTCCCCCCTTATTGGCTTTTATCACCTGGGGGGTAGTGCCCATAATCCCCACGTTGGGCCCGCATGGGTAGGGAATCGCAGTTCGGTGGTAGAATTGTTCTGCAGGGGCGCTGCTGCCCGCCCCCGGTGGATATCTCTTAGTCGCCAACTCTTCCCGCGGGTGTCGTAAGAGGCGACTCTTACGACACCCGCGGGAAGAGTTGGGGTGGTGCAAATTCTAACCTGGCACCACACAGCGAGCATTACTCTGGTCTCATTTTGAACCTGTTCAAAATGAGAGTGAATAGTTGCAGGTATTTTTTTGTATCACACTCACACTATCACACTAATATTGCATGGTTGCGAAAGCGATGCGAAAGTTTGGATGGATGTATGGATGGATGTTTGTTACCGCTTCACGCCAAAACTACTGAACGGATCAGGCTGAAATTTTGCATACAGGTAAGTCTAACCCTGGAATCAAACAGGCGCGGAATCAAATAAAATCAGTTCCCATGGGATAGAAATAACCTCAAAACGTTTCCATAGAAACAACGCGTGCGATGCCGCGGGCAGAAGCTAGTTTCTTTATAAATCCTTAGGTTTTAAATAAGCTATTCCTATCAAGTAGGTACGCAAATTTTTATGAAATTTCATCATGGAGATAGGGTATATCGCATTTTTAAAATACGAGCCTCGTAAGGCTAAGATTAGGCAATCTTATCTGAAGTTTATTAAATTTATATCTTAGGTTCTATTAAATACTTATTGTATGCGTACTTTCTGTAAGTAAAAATTGAAAAATTTAATTATATAAATTGAATTATGTTACAGCAGGGTGAGCAAGTGCCGTGTGTCTAATAAACTGTATAATGAAATAAAAAATAAAGATTTTTTATTTTGCTTTTAAAATCGTAAAAAAAGCTTTTTTCTGCAAGCTCCTTTCATCTCGAACAAGATTCATCGAGTTATCTCCGGCTGATGGAACTCTAACGCAATTAAAGCGGGGCTCAAACTAGGACGTTAACAGCCAAGTAAGGTCCTCTAACTGAATCAATATCACTCAATAGAAGGTAGACTTCGATTATGTAGTAAAGATTATCATTTATTTGGGCACAAAATTCAGTGCCACCATTGAGGTAACTATGGTGCCACACAATAGTTTTAATATACTCGTATTTAGGGGTTTAACGCTTAAAAAAACAAAGAACATTCGAAACTCGTAATTCAAAATTTCAAAATCGTTAAACCAATCTATTCTCTTTTTTGACTTGTCACAACGATTCTGGCCTCCACACTAAGCAAAATCTGCCAGTCTAATTGTGGACACCTGAAATACTTAATTGTGTTCTAGGGTTCTGAGAAAGTACATATCTCTACTTTTGTTTTATCATGGCGGTATCCATCTTTCAAATTAAGAACCCTTAGTAATTATTTCTTTCTATTTTCATCGAATAACAGTTTCAATATAAAATGAACCGAAGCAATAAGGTTAGTTTACTATACTCATCAAAAGATAATCCAGATAACGTCGATAAAAGCCTTTGAAGTAAAGTATAACGATGTGGCGCGGGCGTGTGTCGTTCTTCTATTAAATTGTCTGAAAACATCGCAAATTGTTGAATAGTCAACGCTCTTCATTAAATCACGTGGGTGGGAGGTACTCGGATGAACCAAAATAGCATATGGCTAACGCCCACGATTGCGATCCAGCCGTGAAACAAGCCTGTAGCCACTTCCTACGTAGCGTAGGTACAATCGACAACCGACAACCGTTAGGGTAAACGTGCTCTTAAGTGGCGACCGCTACTCGGCAAACGTTGTGTATGACGCTCTCCAGGCAGATGCTGGATGCGGCAAGCTGAAGACAGGGCGCTATGGCGCTCATTAGGGGAGGCCTATGTTCAGCAGTGGACTAATATAGGCTGTTGTAGAACGTTATCGATCAAGTCACCTTTCAAACTACCAAGAGCTAAACCAAAATCGGTTCATCTATTTGGGGACTACGATGCTCACAGATCAGACATAGACACGAATAGACAAGTACAGCATAAAACGCTCTCATTTCGGCTTTAAATCTAGGCCACTGTTCTATCTGATGTCTCACCTATCTACGTAGGTTTGGGCGAGCCTCCTAAATGGTTTTGGTAATTTAATTACGAACATTACGTCAAGTGTAAATTCATAATGGATCCCAAATTAATTGCGCGGTTAATACGAAAATAGGTTTATGAAATAATATTCGATGAAACAAGGTACTTTTCATTTTCTGTTAAGGTACTTTTTGAAAAACGTGTTGATGTTTTGGCGGTATGTAGGTACTTAATGAATAGCTTTTTATTCATTTTTATATATTCTGGAATAAGTTTTTTCAATGGCCCTGAATACTTAAATACCTTCCTTAAAATTGACCTTTTCATATTGACGCTATTTTAATTATGGAAGCCTTTGGAAAACCCTAATTAGAAAATAAATTTATTTATACCGTAGACTTATACCTGCTAAAAATATGACGCCTTATTAAGCCTCAAAATAAATTCTAAGGGTAACGATTTAGAGGAGGAATTTTATAAACCCACTAGCATTACATCAAGAACTACCCACCACCAGCCCCACGTCAGTTGTTAAAACCATCCAAAACTCACCTGAATTGTTAAATGACTTTCCAAAAGTTCGGGCAAAACATTTCATTTTATTCGGAACTCTGAAATTCGATTAGCAGAGTAAATTTCGCGTGAATCCGCCCACGCTCTTTTCACTAATGCAATTATCTATTCAAATGTGTTCGGGGAAAAGGATTTGCAAATAAAAGGATGAAGCAACACTTTTAGTGATTTGTGTGATTTTTCATATGGTTTCCTTCGGCTCTCTAAAACGTCTCAAAGGGAGTGTGGGCTATTTATCTCTTCAGGTTCAGCAGGGATATTTTAATTCATTCGATTCGTTTCCGAATCGAATCCGACGGATTCTAATTCGATTCCGACGGATCTATAAAACGCTATTTTGATTTCGCCTCGGGTTTATGGTAGAAATAAGGAGCTCCTCCTCATTGACAGGATCCACTCCCAAAACGCAACATAGCAAAAATTAAATAAATTGAAACAAATTGTCAAAAATTTTGGGTGCAATTAAACACTACAAAATATCAGATTATCCAGAGGTATCCATCGTATACCATGATAATAAAGCTTGGAACCGAATTTGGTCCAACTCGAAAATAGCAACCAACAGATTAAAGGTTTCTTCGTTGCTTCTACATATCAAAACGGCAAAAATTAGAAATATCACTTTATTTCAATGTCTTTTTTAATTAAAAAAAAAAATACTTTTTCTAGGTGAACAGTTATTGTATAAAGAATGTTTGATTTTGACTCACGAGTTTACCAAGAAATGTGCATTAAGTTATCTAGGTCGCTACTGCAAAGATTTCCCAAGACCAACATTAGCTTTGAAATGGGTAAATACGAACTGATTATGATGATAAATCGAGTTAACTAATTTAGGATTAGGTACCCGGTAAGTATGTGGGAACCTACATAAATCTAGGATTAAACCTAGATACCCACAGATGTTTAGATACGGCCGCGCTACGGGATAAATCGATGGCTGCGAATGACGTCAGCAAACTAGCTCCGCTAGGGCTGTGATGCAATTTTATTCTCCGGGATTTATTGGGTCTTCCAATAATAGAAGAAAAGTTCCAAGTTTAATGAAAACACAGTACCTACACTAGTTTTCTCTAACTAAATCTTTCTAGAATGTACCGACCCTGCTCTGGGAGAGTTAAGGAGAGCCTTTTTTTGTGAATAAATATTGCAAAATTTTCTACCATTTAATAACTATTTGTATCTACTAGCTAGATAGTTGATAGATCTACTATGTAGATAGATAGTAGATAGAGTTCCTCCGTTAAAATAATTAGGTCACAGTTACACCTAAGACCTATCTAATCTATATTATTAGGATATGCTTATGCTTACAAAGGGTGTCCATCTATTTCTGCAGGATCATCATCATCATCAGCATATATTAGTCCACTGCTGGACATAGGCCTCTCCTAATGAGCGCCATAGCGCCCTGTCTTCAGCTTGCCGCATCCAGCATCTGCCTGCAGTCTTTCGCAGGTCGTCATCCCACATGGTCGAAAGATATTGTACACTACGTTTGCCTAGTAGCGGTCTCCACTAAAAAATACGTTTAGTCCGGCGGTTGTCGGTTCTTCGCCAGATATGGCTGGCCCACTAACACGAGGTAACAGATAGTTAGATCATTTATTAATTTCATTTAATAAATTGATCATTTATTAATTGTTTACCTACGTTATATAACTTGATTAACATGTGCCATAAAGCTTTAAAGCTTATGTTTTTTTTTTCTTAATTATTTGGAAGACAGGCAGTAAGTACATAGGTAAATATATAACGAGATATAATAAGAATTTTCTTAGACCAGTAAAGTCACCAATATAAACAAATTTACACATAAAAACTAGTGAACAGTTAGGTTAGGTTTGTCTAAGCAAGTTTGTTCTCAACTATTTTATTTAAAATTTAATAGGTAAGTACTTACTTACATAAAGCATAAAGATGATAAATATAAAACAGTTAAGACAGTTAGAAAAACAATACATAATAAAAAAAAAACCTAAAAGGTCAGCTGGAGACCATAATATAAAAATTACATCAATAGATACGAATACAACAACCGAAATATTCTAAACGACCTTCGTATTTTTCCGGGAGACTTCTAAAAGCACTTTCTAAATACTCTGGCGCCCGGCAGCCTTAGAAAATCCTATTTACATAGGTAAGTACATAACGATATATCGCACGTAAATATCAATACATTAAAAATTGTAGTGCGAGTCCGTTATCCATAATATTATTAGAATCCGAAAATCTGTCTAACAGTGACTGTCACAAAAATATATTTTCTGGTCACGTTAAAGTATGTAAGCTATAGATATTATGCATGCTAACCGGATAATAAATCTTTGGAAAGCAGTTAAATACATCAATTGATAGAAACAACTTGGAACTAGTATTTACAATTAAAACAATTGAGGTAACTACAGACTGATGCAAACAATCTATAAGTAGCTCAACAAAGTTATAAATTATGTCTCTGTCCACGGGTGAACATGCCTTCCAAATAAGGCGGGCTTTGCCATAATAGGCTAGTTGAATATTTTTTAAAGTAGGTCTTAAATTATTAATTATTGTCCGATTAAAGTGAAAAATATTCCCCTATTTTTAGGATCTAGAAAAACGCAAGACCTTATTTTAAAAGTCTGCTTTTCGTAAACAGGCGAAAACGCTGTCAGCCATATTTATCTGTGCTGTGACGTCATACGGGTAGAAAACCATAGACATAATATTACTCGTAGCTGCGCCTAGAAAACAAACAATTGGCATGAGCAAACGCCCATCATAATAGACAGACTAAAAAGCGAATTTCACTCGTATAAGATCCGACATGAAATTTGCTTAGAGGCCTATGACGTCACAACATGGCCAACAGCGTTTTCTGAGTTCAAAATTAATCATTCAAAAAACAAATTTTTAAATTAAAATATGTAGTCATCTTACACTTTTAATATAAGAAATCTATAAATATTGGTTTATTAAGTCAAATACTACAGAAAATATTTATATTATATTGCGCCAAATTTGATATTTTATGAGTGGCAGGCGGATTGCAGTGGAGATGTCAAAAATTCAATAATTTGATTGTGTTGAAAAAACTAAAAGATCGCTCCGAAGTTTACACAGTTATAATGTTATTTTATTTCAACAAAGACGAAAAACAACAAAACGACAAATTACAACTAGTTAGGTTAGGTATTACACATAAATCAATTTCCTAAAAATCTAGGACCAGAGGGTACACTGTTTTTAAGTTTTATAAGTTTTTAAGTTTTGTGGTATAAATATTAATCTCTCGAGAATAACATTTTTATGGGAACACTTCGGGATCATCCTCTATAGAACTGCAAAAGAATTATCCGAATCGGTTCATATTAATAATTGACAGAGAAACCAACGAACATACATTAAATAATATATATATAAAGCCAAACATAGAATCTCCTCCATTTTTCGAAGTCGATTAAAAAAAGAAGCTTCCTCTGGTAGATAGATAAATGGAAGATAAACCGGAAGATATCGCTCTCAGCGATAAGGCCGCCCCTTATCCTTTCTCTATTCTAAGCTTTTTCTCTTTATTTTTTTTCGCTCTTTGTGTGGTATAATAACGTGTTTTCTATCTATCACTATCTATCACCAATGAATAGGCGATGAATGGAAAAAAAGCATTTGTCCAGAAGAGAGATTCGATATCCCATGGGCTACTTAAATGAATTTTTTGAATGCTCTTGATAATGATATTCTACGTTTTATCGTACATACGTCCAAGTAAAAGTGAGCGAAGTCACGGGCAGAAGCTATCAGTAGATTAATATACAGGGTAGGCTATATTAAACTCTGTAATGGACTCTCACTAATTGCTACTGAAACATCGCAGGTAGGGATTACCTATTAGGTATAAGAGCTTCCTTTGATTTGATTCGCAGTGTTATTTATAGTATGCTAATGGTATGTAGGAGGAAATAGGGCATTCGAAAACTGGTTAATAATAATACCCTAATAACTATTTTACTCCAAAAGCCTAATGTAAAAAGAAAATTGCACTAAAAAAACAATTTCAATTTCATTCCAAAACGCTCAAGACTGTCATGGCGTCTTGATTGACGTCACTTCTTTCGAAACATAACTATTTGTTTGTCTAGGGAGATAAGTGTTCAATAATTAAAAAGATCGGCTCGTTGCCGGTGTCGATCTTTTTGGTCGTTTTTGGTCCACCACAACAATGATGTTTTGAAATACGTGACGTCACACTTTCTGATCGGTGTTCACGATCACGTGTCTAATAGGCATTAAAGATAGAAAGATAGATAGAAAATTCATTATTGCACACTTAAAGATAGAAACAATACAGCAAAACAGCTTAAAAACTAAGTGACAAGTGGCGGTCTTATCGCTCAAGAGCGATCTCTACCAGACAACCTTGGATGGATAGGATCATAAAGCCTATTTTAATCGAATTTATTTTCTAAAAATAATAACAATCTGTAATTTATTTGATCAATTGGTTTGGTTTTTGCCTAACTACCGTCAAACACCCTAATTTCACCTAGTGAACCTTAATTTCGCCAGATCATAATGGTTATATTAAAACATGAACTGTATCATAGATAACGGTCTACTCAACTATCAGTGAAAGAATATTCTGAAATGGAACAGTTGTTTAAAAAGTCGCGTAATTATACATACCAGTAAGCGGAAATGAAAATCTCACCAGAACACGATACTTAAAGTCTGCAGGCGACTGCTGCAAAGGAAGTGTGCCATCAACCAATAGTAATTACTATTCCCTAGTGGCTAAGTTAAGTACCCTATAGAAAAGCTCGCTGTTGTCACAGCTACCTTCTGTTCGTGACACGCTACTGCGCTACTGTTTTGGTCAAGCAATAGAGTGCTGTCCCGGTTTATTTTTAATTTTATCCGGGATAAAAAGTATCCTTGCAAGTGCATTATTTCCTTGAGATCATATAGGACTCTTGGAAACATCAGAAATTTCAAATAACGTAAAACTAAGAAATAAAGTGGGCAATGATTATGTCAACTAAGGTGTAGAATATGCGTGCATAAGTAGATATGTACCAAATTCGAGACCGATAATAAATAATTCTGGACAATTCACACAGCATTATCTAGCCCCAAGCTAAGCAGAGCTTGTGTTATGGGTACTAGATAACTGATATACATAATACAATATGTTAATAAGTGACACTCGCTTTCATACAAAACTAGCTGTTTGTAGAATTCACAATTCCGTGGATTTTAATTTTGTGATGATGATTTGAATTTTTTAAATAATGATTTTAATTATTAGAATGATTTAAATTTTTACGTGGAACCCTAATTATTTTTCTTTAGCCTATGTTACCCGCTATAAAATCAGCTATCTGCCGTTTCGGAGATTAGCCGGAACAAACAGCGAGACAAAGATCTGATGTTTTATTTTGACAAAAAAAACTGTTATTTTAACACTAAATGACACATAAATAAAAAATAAAATGAAAGTGTCTGTTACTTTCATTTTATTTTTAACCCCCGGTGCAAAAAGAGAGGGGTGTTATAAGTTTAACGTGTCTGGCTGTGTATCTGTCTGTGGTATCGCAAACGGATAAACCGATTTTCGTTTAGTTTTATTGTGTCATAGATAATTTTATCCCGAGTGTTCCTAGCCATGTCTCATGAACATCTGTCGGGGGATTTTAAATTTTTTAATTTTATTCTTGTTTTGTATAGATTGAACGAACCACGTGTAATTCCTTTACACACCGTTATTATCGGAGTATTTGACGCCGCGTAGGTACGCGTACAGCCAGTTCGTAATAAAATGGACGATTCGATCGATCAAGGTCACGGTCGTTATTAATGTCTCCGGCCTATTTATAAACATTCGATACAAAGCTTTGGGACCTTTCAAGTTCGTTTCGATCGTTCGCTTTACCTTTTAGAAAAAAAAATCTAATTGATTTATATACCTACCTTGTTCTGAGTGTGTAAAATTCGGTATCCCTCAGCATTATGTACCTACGTCAAATCAAAAAGACTTTCTTTCCATAAATACAATAAATGTGTGTACTATTAATATTTTAGTATAAATTATTTGACCTTTTCTAAGTGCTTAGAAAAGGTCAAATTATAAATTTATACACTGACACGAAAATAAAGTGGTATTTTTGATTTCTGTAGCTTCAGTATGTAAAGAAGATTAAAGTAAAGAAGCGACCAAGAAACCCTTAGCCTGTTTGGAGTTGGAGCAAAACCACGTCCACTTCTGAACGTGAGCAGTTTGTGATACCTGTTATAGGCTTTTTTTAATGGCTCTGTAGTAGTTTTATTTTGTATAGGTTAGGCAGAGGTACCATTGATGACTTTTTACTTTGACTCACCTTTTATTGGTAACTCGCCTTTTATTGGACGATCAAAAGAAACGAAACCTATTTTCCCAAAAGCTTCAAGACGAATATATTTTATATGGTAGTACTTGAATCTGAATAAATAATGCCTCTCGTGCGTGTGTCAATACAATAAGTACCATTTTACTCCATATCGGTTTTTAGGGCAAAAACTTACTTGCAGAGTCACAGGCAAACAAGGTGGATTTTTTGAAGGGGAATTAAGTGCCTTAACCGGTGTAGTTACAGTAAACTGGTCTTAGAAGACTATCCATAATTTAAAGAGAAGTTTTCATTGCCCCCATTCTAAAATTTGTTCTTAAACTGATCACGAACGTCTATCGGACTATAAAAGTCAGAAAACGCAAAAAACTTTCCCAACTGTAACTCTTTTTTGGGTTTCGAGATCGGTTTGGATACTCTTGTAGTCTCGTTTTGTTTTGTCTGTCCTTTTTTCCCTCTTTAATAACACAGCAACTACCGCAGCTTAAACTTAAAATTTAGAATAATAATACATTACGTGCGCCTGTAGATACTCATTTAAAGAAAAAAAAAATTAAAATTTGCCATACAAAATGGGATGCCGAAATTTTATAAGACACCTACAAGGTCAAATGGGCTATTAAATGAAAGGTTTTAGTTTGTACATTTCAAAATAGTTTTTGAAATTTCTGCAGGTTTCATACTTTTCGAAATATTTAGCAAGAAGTCGAAAAAATACCCATTCCCCAAAAAATACTATCCCCGAAGTTTACTGAGCAATCCATTTAAAATGTATAGAGCGTTTGTAGATATAGATCTATATTTTACAGAAAAAATATAGAGAAGTTTGTAAATCGAACACTTTTAAAAAATGCTCAAAAAGGGGGGATACCCCACCGAATGAAAGGTGTCAGTTTGCAAATTTCAAAACAGTTTTTGAAATTTCTCTAAGTTACATGCTTTTGAAATATCATACACCCCTACCACCGAAGTATGCAAAGAGATCTATCTGAAATATAGGCTGATATCTACTATTTTTAGGTACCTATTCATTAAACAGCGAAATCGCTTTAGTACCTACATAATGTGTATAATTGACAAACGTTCGAAACCCTCGGCGCGGGAGTTACACTCGCACTTGACGGATCTTGTTTTAAATCTGAGAATAGTGATGAAAATTTCTCTACCTTAAGGATATACCTCTTGTTAAAGCCTCTTCCACCTCTACTTATCTGACCTTTAAAAGTAGGTAGGTACCAATTTAAGGTCTCACAAACGCAAACGTATTAATCTTTTGAAGTAGGGAATCACGAAAATGTGAAGTTGTCGCATGTGATTCTAACCCAAAACCTACGAATAAATAGGTAGAACCACTCCCGCTACGACCAAAACGGCTGTCCAATGTAGTTTGTAGAGATGATGATGGTGTAATCCCGAATTTCCTAAATTTCGGCCACAGTGGCCATTGTCACTCCACGGAGCCTAGCCAAGTGCGTAGGTCATTTTATAAATTAGAAATGTGTGCGCACTATTTTGATTATTTTAACAATAGACGATCGCCTCGCGGTTTCACCCGCGTAGTTCCCGTTCCCGTGGGAATTCCGGGATAAAATATAGCCTATGTCACTCCTTGAAAAGTAAGCTTCCTAACGGTGAAAGAATTTTTTAAATCGGTCCAGTAGTTTTGGAGCCTATTCAATACAAACAAACAATAAAATCTTCCTCTTTATAATATTAGTATAGAAGTATAGATATAGATTATTTGATTGTTTTGTAAAAACTAAAAACTGACTACGAATTCCTTAATATTACACTGCTTTTAAGTTTTGAGGGATAAATACTCATCCCTCGAGATTGTTTTCTATACAATAGCAAAGTAATTTTCAAAATCGATCCACAATTGACAGAGACATCGACGAACATAGGTACGAATAGCATACAGCCGAATATAATAATATTAAATAATTAAATAATGCTCGAATATTCACACAGCATTATCTAGCCCCAAGCTAAGCAGAGCTTGTGTTATGGGTACTAGATAACTGATATACTTAATACAATACACTACATAGATAGATATTTTTTATACATAGAAAACAACCAGAACGCCCTAGACAAACATCTGCACATAATTACCTCCTTTTTTTTAAATTGGGTTAAAAACTGGCACACTCTATTCTTTTGTTCGTAGTAAATAATCTAGGAACATTTTGAATTCACATACACCGAGGTTAAAAACTAGAAACCTGGCTTTTAGTCGATCTATAAGCCTCGAATAAATGATGAGACTCGCCACGTAGACATTTCGATCGACATTCACAAATCACTTTGAAGTTAGATTACTATCGGGTTCGATCTAATCGTGTTTTTCACTCGACGAGACGGTGGATGGCCGAAACAGCTGTAAAAAATTACTAAAATAAAAGTGGTAGTTGATTTATAAATGAGAAAAGCTGAAAAATTGCCGTATTTCGATCTAGTAACTATAATATTTTATTGTTTCCATTACAATGTATTGGTTGAGGTTTATTGGTCAATTTATAGGTACTTACCTACCTACTCGTTGGGAAATTGCCAGGGTGTATTATTATAAGTACTACGTAAGTATGTAACGCTCGGAAATATCGTACCCTACCCTACCTGATCACTAGTGATTATCTATCAATAAAACTAAGTATTTTACTATAAGTTTTGTATTAAAATTGTGATTTAAAGTGGCCAATGATCGTCTAGTTAGCGGTAGGACTCATACATTGTGATGTAGTAACTCAGATTCTTTTAGAAGCTTAAGACAAATGAAATAAACGTTAAAACTACTTAGGTTATTGACTCTTCAATCCTGGTACAGTAGTATAGCACCCCTCTTTCATGGCCGTCTCAAACCATGATACACCCATGCTCTGAAACAACTGAAATTACATAGTAAGCGAAGAACCTATAATATCTCGGCATTGTGACTTTGTTTGGTTACTCTGCCTCTCCTTTTGCGGAACCTGAGAACTTTGCTTTATCCCGTATAGGTATAAGCCAAATTTATCTGGTTGGTGCCCCACTACGACGTTTCTCTTTTCGTCTCCTCGGGGAAAGTCGAAAGCAGACGGCTATCGCCCTTCCCGTACTCAGTGATAACCAGACATTTAAAAGCAAAGCGTATGTAAATCGCTAACTCAGGAGAGTTTGATGGGGAATGATCTCAAGCGATCCAAATACATCCTACCTCACTAAAACTCTAGCCTACCTAATCCCATACCTAGTCCACGCGGGGAGTCCTAAGAAGTAAACGTGTGGAACCACATTCCAGTCCAACCGCAGGTCAAAACAATAGATTTAATAATCAGGTTAGTTCAGGGCGTTACAGCACAGGCGTTCACCAACACACTCAGGAACGTTGCAGTATCGACAGAATGTGTTTAATAAATATAATAATAAATTAGAATAGTCGGTTCTGGGATGTAACACCATCCGTTTACAATACGGAGAATTATTAGAAATGAAAAGTGTGGGTTTACGTAACCTGAATCTGATTGATAGAAATTTGCAATCCATCCTAGAATTCCTCCCTGGTCTCGCTCGATGGCTGAGCCGAACGATTTCCGTCAAAAGAATTCACTATTCCTGTAAAACCTAGAAAAAACCCCAAATTTTCACTTCCCTTCCAAAACTCTCGATCCTCCCCTTGACATCTCTGTACCAACTATCCAGAAGCCCATTTGTTTTCCTCGAATAGTCAAATTCAAACATTACCAAACTGTCGTAAAGGACTTAAGATGGTTGCTATCCTTCCAGCAAAGCGTTCGAACCGATTTACAGTTCAGAATATATTTTTAGTGTTACAAACTATATCAAAATGTGTTAATTATTTCTATATTTGCAAATTAAACGAACCAGCATAATCTGGACCGTTACAAGTAGATTCTATTAAGTTTTTTAGTACCACAAAATAGGTAAACCTACCACCGTAAAACAAGATCTATAATTAGTAGGTAGGTAAGGTAGGCATTTCAGATGGATCACTCTGTAAACTTCGGAGACAACCCTGGTACGTACATATACGGCAAATTATTGACATTGACATCTATTCAAGCCAAGGATTCCTTCCAATGCGAGGATGCGTTCCATTTCTCGCAAAAAAGAATTGTTGCGTGACAAGTTCCTGGGCCCTTTTAGACCACAAAAATATAGTAGTTGCGCCTACTATATATTTTTACACGAAATAATAGTAGGCGGAGCTCAAATGTAGTAGGATATATAAACAGAGTTTTTTTTTTAACTGGGACAGTACGGGGGCACCCATAACCAGAGGAGATACAGGTGCAGTTTCTTTTGAAACATTAGCTCCTTTTTGGAGAAAAATATTTTGGCATTAACATTTTTTTACTAACTTCCGCTGCTCAGATTTTTTTCAATCGATACAATAAAATGTTCCTTACAAAGGACTGAGTCGTTTGGCATAATTTTTTTTTTTTAGCAACTTGATTCATTTTAAGCACGCTACTCACGCTTGACCAAAAAAATGTTAATGCCAAAATATTTTTCTCCAAAAAGGAGCTAAGGTTTCAAAAGAAACTGCACCTGTATCTCCTCTGCTTATGGGTGCCCCCGTACTGTCACAGTTAAAAAAAAACACACAGTAGGTATAATTGTGGTATAATAGAGAAGGGTTAGCAATCCTATTAATAACCGTTCATGTAATGTAAGTCTACGACAAATGAACACAGGCCCAGATTGTAAGACAAAGGAAGCCTGTGACGTGCCGGTATGTTCTATTTCCGGACAAAGGCGTACGTACACTGCTGCAATGAGCAGTGGACAATGAGCTTTAGGCACTCAACGGGGGCGGAGCGGACGGAACTTTAGTACCACTATCGGCCAACTAAGCTTAACCTTTCTAGTGATTGCCCAACAAGGCCATGGCTATATCTTTTATGGCGATCTGAGTGTGTGTTTTGGCACGGTTAGACTAACTCTTTCCAACAGGTGGCCTAGTGTTAGCTTATCACAAAGCTTAGTACGTAGTACTATCTGTAAACTAAGCTTTACCTTTCTAGTGATTACCCAACAAGGCCATCGACATTTTATGATGATCTGAGTATATGTTTAAGCACGGATAGGTTAAATCTTTCCAACAGGTGGCCTGTTTAATCTCAACACTCGATTGCAAACGGGAGTTCGCGATCTCAATTAAAGCCTCTACCCCACAGCCGCGATTTTGAAGCGCGTCTTGTGTCGCGCGATTTTTTGCGATTTTGTAGCGCGATTCTTTACACATAGCTGAGTTGCTGTAAGCGCGATTTTTTGACGCCCCTTGAAAAGCAAGACGCAGCTGTGTGTAAGATGGCGTTCTAATACAAAATGTTCCGTGAACAATTATCGCAACACGTTGTATTACACTGCATGGCCACAGAGGAAGCCAGACACAGAGGGGCTGAAGAGTCTCAATGAGAAATCAACTCCATCCACACCACAGAAAAGCTGAAACGAAGCTGTCAGACACCAAAAGTCCTGCTCCGGTACTTCAAGGAGCTGGGCTGGTTAGGGCCTGTTAAGGCAGGGGAACAATGCACGATACACTCCGATGCGAGATGTCCGATCAGATCTCAGTTCCCCCACTTAGAATTAGAATTATCGCAAAATCGCAGGACGCGGAAACGCGTCGTCTAACTTCTATCGCGTCGATAAAATCGTAGCAGTGTGTAAGATCGTATGCGTCTTAGTACGAAATGTACCTACTGCAAACAAATATCTGTGGGGTAGAGGCTTTATAGTAGTTCAAGCGGTTTGTTCTCAAAAGACAGATACTTACAGGTGCACTCATCGGAGGGAACAGCGAAGAGTGAGGTGCGCGGACCGAGGGAAAATAATACACAAGGTACAAAGAAATGCTCACACGCCATAAGCATTACTTCCAACACAGAGTCGAGCATTCGTTAGAACGTTACATTACATGCAAATGCTCTAGGAAACTGTCAATTTATCCATTACATGCAAATGCTCTAGGAAACTGTCAATTTATCCATTACATGGAAATGCTCTAGGAAACTGTCAATTTATCCGTATTGTACGATTCGTAAGACCGTTATATAAGACTGTAATACTCTAGCAAATACTCTAGCTTATCTTCACCTTAACTCTTCTCGTCAAAGTCAGAGTCAAAAAGCCTGCCAAAACCAATATTATCAAATCTCTCAAAACTCTTTCTTCGAAGCCTCAATCAAAACCATCTCTTAAGGCCCAGCATTGTAACTCGTCAAATAAGTAGCTGTTGTGAATTGGATTAATTTGTTACCACCCCCACCCTATAGCCCCCTTTCAACCCCCGAAATCTTTTGTATATGAGTCAATGTCAGACACAGACGACAGAAGTAAGATCTCATGTGATGTACTTATGAGAACAATCTTATTGGTTAGAGTAAGAAACCAAATATGGAACAATACCCAGACATTTTTTCTTTTCATGTCTTTGTTACGGGAAACGCAAGGTACGCGTTCTACCATGAAGGAAAAAAACCTTGCATAATAAACATCCAATAATCACCAAGGAGGCGGTTTCAGTTACATTTTATAAATAAAATTCAATTAAAATTTAGGTTCTTTGTTTATGGAACATTAAAAAGTCAAGTCTTTATGAGATGACAATGTTTCGGTAGGTACTGGCTGATGATAACAGAGAAAAATAGAATAGAAAAAATACTTTATGTTCCTAGAACTTAAAATCCTACTTGTACTGCTACGCCACGCTATAATGACACACTTTTTGAGCAAAAACCTTTTTTACAATATTCACACATCATAGGTCACAACTATGTGCCTACCTACCTATTGAACTTTATAGGCATAACGAGAAAGCTGTATTTTACATTAATCATTGTAAATTTTCTTTGACAGATGAAAACGGGTTGTCCATGAAAGTATCAGTGAACATATGTCGGGTCACAGGCGGCCAGTGGTGCTAGCATGCGCGCCATGAAAGACGTCGCGCGTGTGACGACTATTTTTCTCGTCGTCAGTTGTTTTCTCGTTTACCCTAGCATGCGCGCCACAAACGATATAATACTCGTTGTCGAGTAGTCCTTCTCGCGTAGAGATGGCCTCCCAGACGAATACCCACTTAGTTCATTCAATTGTCTATGGTTTTTGTGAAATGCACGAAAGAAATAAACTAACCTTTTCAGTTTTCACCTTCTTATTGGCAGTATGAACATTTTCACTGGTAGAATGGTGGTAAACAGTCGAAAAAGCCACGAAAAAACAAAACAAAAAAAAAGAAGGAGAAGAGAAGGTACTTCTGGCTATGATCCAAATTTTGATAATTATTAGAAGAGAGCTTTCATATTATAGAATATGATGGATATTAGGTATACCCAGTTGTTGGCATAGCATTTACCGCCAGTGTCCTTGTAAAACGCAAAATAACATACTAACCGCAAAACTTTTGAATATACCTAATCTTGCACGCAATGTGAACTATGCTACCTACCCTACGTCAAGTGATATAATCGGAAACCAAATCAGACGTCTATTCCAATCCAAGCTTTAATAACTTGCCGCGCGCCTTGGAAGGATAAAAGCTGACCAACCACATTAAAAAATAAGCAGTAGGTACCTACCTACTCTGTCAAGCCGTACCCGTGACTCTGTGCTACTTTGACGACCGACCGAAGTGGCGGCGGCGCGGCGGGCGAAGGTCCGCCAGCGACGTGGGAGCTTGCGGGTTCGATTCCCGCCATGGGACAAATGTTTGTACGATCTGCAAATATTTGTTCCGGGTGTTCTGGTATTACATTTTTTATTACACATAGAAAACTACCTATGTAGATTAAAAGAAAATGTGGAATTCCTATAATATTAAGTTTAATAACTCATATTAATATTTTATTATTGTATGTCCAAAAGGACAAACTGTTCTGTTGGACAATTGGTTAAGTTTGAACAATAAATGTTTCTTAATCTTATTCTTATTATTACTTTGGTGTGGCACCACTATGCGTTCACGTTCAATAGGTCCCTTTCCTACATTTATAAGGTAGGTAGGTAGGTATATTTTGACTCGCACACAAAATCAACACAATGGAACACTTTCCGTACCGAGTAGATTGTCAGAGAACAAGAGTTTACATTTTCAAGAGTCTACATAGCAGCTTAGACGTGACGTAGGTATGTGTGTAGTGAGTTTTGTAAAAATGAACATAGGTAGTTAGGTAGGTAGGTTGTTGTACGTACCTAGTACCTACCTACTTCTTCGAACTTGGATTACGAAATAGAAACTAATGAACATCTGCTGGGAAAGAACTCTTTAGCAATGCAAAATTGGTACCTAGGTGCTTGGTAGGTGTACCTAATCTACTACCTACTATGAATGTTCAAATTACCAACCTTCTGTAAATTGAGTCAGTATGTTGGCTGAGAGGCGGCTGTTTGCAGTCTGGGAGTGACATAAAGTATGGTCCTGCCCCAGTATTTGTCGTAGATTTCCTCCGTTAGGTACCAAAAACTGTACAGAACGGAACACATGACCAAGGTAAATTATGTAACCATTTATGTACCTACCCTACCTATGGGTACCTACATTGTAGTCAGAAAGCGATGGCATTAGTTATTATTATGCATCGCCAATAAATAATTTTGATACAGGACCGCTATGACCAACAAATTCGAAGAAAACATTCAAGAAAAAGTTCTCGTTACTTCTCGTCCTCAAATTGAAAGACGAAAGTTATTCTCGCGCTGAACTGTCAAAAGTTGAGATAATTTGGCGCGCATGTTAGCGTTTGACGAGAAAGGTTACCACAGATAAGATATACATTCACTAAAATCGTTCACGTGATGAGACGTGACGACTAATGGTGTCGCATGCTAGCATCGGTCGAGAAATCGAGATGCCGCCATTTTTCACGAGATAACGAGACGAAACACGCTTCTCGTGGCGCGCATGCTAGCACCGCAGGCCACGTAAATTACTCCCATTAATAAACCATTCCCTACTTTACTTTTAGTTCCAGGCCACACAAGTAAGTTGAATTCTTTGTGAATAGAGGCTTTTAAAATGTAAGTAGATCTATGATAATATCATTTAAAAACACTTGTATTTATTCCACGCTTTTATTTTCCATTTGCTAGATCGACTGGCTATCAAATAGATAGTCATGTCCTAATGCTTTAGCGATTCGATTTTTATGAAAATCGTTTTTTATGAAGAAGTTGTAATAGACTTTGTTATTTTTAGGTAAGTAGGTACTGATCATTTTGTAGGTACCTATAATTTACAGACATACTCAGGCATCTAAATGACTTTATTTTTAGTCTAAATATACAATTAAATAAATTTATAATGTATTATTTTTGTTGTTTTTTTGCTACTTGCTTTTGACCGCGGAATTTCTTTTTTAAAAAGTAAGAGAAAAGGAGTTACTGTGGTAAACTATAATTTTTATGCCATTTTCAATACTTTTTCATGGAAAATCATGTAGAGAGTACATGTACATGTCATGTAGACATGTCATGTAGAGACTTCGTTACAGTCTTCCGGCTCGATAAGAATCGAAACTTTCGTCCTCACATTTTTCGAGTCGACAGATTCGCTATATGGTACGATATGTGTCAAAAAGTAATTGTGTTTATGAAATATTGCATTCTATTATGTAGGTATTAAATCTTCATTCACTCACCTGTCAACAACTATGGAACTTCATAGTCATGTATAATATGTATGTACCAGACAGAAAATAAGATCGAGAAAGATATATAAGTGTAATATTGTTCAGTAAAGCTGGATACACATTATCGTAAGAGATCGATGGTTCCATAGCAAACGATATTTATGACATCCCGATCTATAGAAAACACATACAGTTTGCAGTTCAGTAGATTAAAGCTTATAGCAGGATTGGATATGTATCTTACAAATTCTTATATCCCCTGTAAAACAGACTTAAAATAATTCCTACAGAATATTTGGTAAAGAAACTGAGTCTTAGGTAGGTATTTTAAAATATTTTCTAAATCGTCCCTAGACTCACCGCTACGCCACTTGCGTAGCGCGTAGACCCGTAGCAAGTGCTACGCTGCTACGCTTCGTAGACCGTGAAATAAGAACCGAATATAACGACTCAAAAAAGTAGGTATAGACTGCACACTTTTTGAGTAGGTATATGATCGTAAAAATAAATTCCCGACTTGTTCGATTACTGTAACGTACATAATGAAAAAAGTTTTAGGTACTTATTTTTATTTAAACGCTTAAAACGTTTTTGTGAACCGCTTACGATAACTTGCCTCTGAAAAGGCGTTATCTTCGTTATTATCACTAGAAATATCTAAACTTTTACTTAGGTAGGTACCTAGGTAATTATAATAAGGTAATTCGATTATTATTTTCGAAAAAACATTGGAACCTAGAATAAGCTTTCCAAGTTTAGTGAATTTAGACAGAGTCAATAGTTGCCAAATGTCACTCTCATTAATTATTTCTAGAAAATCTAAATCTAGATCATCTAAACTCACCAAAATAGTACAGCTGTATCAAGGAGAGGCGGAATGTCTAAACAACCATCACGCGTTTAAATTAAAAAGAAACAAAGTTCCAAATTCAATTTTGCGCGCAAAGAACCGTCGTCGCCGGCGGCAAGGCATCTACAGCCTAGTTTGGACGGCTGGTGTAGGCTTGGGGAAGCGATTTTTACAACATACGACTTTTGCAGCTCAAGGGACTACACCAGCCGTCATGGTCAACAATATTCATAATCTTCTTTTTATTAAGTGCCATATATTATTATTATTATTAATTTTTAGAATCAAACTAAGTGCACCCCACTCCGATCAGGAGTACTCGTACCTATCAATCTGTATCAAATGGATGTACGAGATGTGTGATTATTTCAGTTTAGACGTTGAAAAAGCTGAAATTCTTTCGATTTTTTTTAGTTCAAAATATGCAACTGACAGTTTCTGTGGTTCATAAGATAAGGAACTTTCGTAGACGACATAAAAATATTAGAATTAGAACAGAAAATTACATTTTACGGACTCTAAATTATAAAAATACAGAACATTTCTTATCAATAGCACCATAAAATTATTAAAATAGCTATTATCATAAATAATTATTATCATTACAATTTAGACTAGACCCCTTACTTTTAAACAATAAATCATCTGATACCGATTACACAAGCTCTGCTTCTTTGGGACCGGAGTATGCTGTGTTAATCTTGGATCATTTGTTTACTATTGTTATTTGTTAATCTTGGATCTCAGGGAAAGTAAATATTGTCATACCGTAATTTATATCTAGAACTTAATTCAAATTAGACCAGCCTGTATTTACATATAAGTACAATTTATTAACATCTACGGTCGTCATTTTTAATAAATTTTTAGAAAATTAGCACTATTCATATTCATATATCTATGAACGATGAGGAGCGCACTATCTGTCGAGAAATTTTGGGTACCACAGTACCAGAGGACGTTCAAGTGGATAGTACTTAGCTAGTTCGGGAGGTAGGGTAACCATATTCAACCACAGTCGGTCCATAGCATAAAAAACTCAAAAATAAAATCAAATCTCTACTTTAACTTTTATTAGGACAGTTCATTAGGTACATTAGGTAAATCATATTTGTTTTACCTAAATAATATACTGCTCTGCTATTTTTGTTTCTTCTGCCCTTCCATTTAAGGTTAAATCATTATCATATTACTATTAAAATATGTATTTTACCTGAAAGTTCTATTTTAGTTTATAAGTTAAGGCGAATAGTAGGGTGGATAGTGGCGCCACTTCATATTTAATTTTATAATTACGTTATACAAAGGAATTATCAAAAAATCGGACCGCGCGTAAACGATATCTATCATAAGCTTTTTTTAAATGTATCTTTAATAGTTTTGTACTGTATTATTTAGGCAGATACTTGTTTCAAGAGTTTAGTTCCTATTGGTGGCCACCAAGCTCTCCAAACAAGGTTTTTGATTGAATAACACAAAACAAAACTATTACAGATACATTAAATAAAAGCTTGTGATAGGTATCGTCTACGTGTGGTCCGATTTTTTGATAATTCCTTTGTATAACGTAATTATGAAATTAAATATGTAGTGGCGCCACTATCCACCCTACTATTCGCCTTAAGTTAAATTGAGTAAGATGTGTAGACTTAAGTGATTTGTCCTGTAAAGTTGATTAATTAGATACTAAATTACAGTAAGTATCTACCTAATATTAATATTAGAAATTAGATTAAATTAGACATTAGCCTTTATGGTCATGTTAGGGTTCTGCTGAACCTACTTAGAACGGTAATATGTACGAAAATTTAAAGAATTAAATTATAAAAAATCGTATCGCAAACTCCAAATACCCTTACAACCTATCAATGGTAGTAGTATAGACGGGCACTGCGCATCTCCCTTGCGCCGGTCGACACGGCGCCTTTATCAATGGGGGCGCCATGTTCTGACGTCAGCAAGATGGCGGATAATGTAATGTTTGTTTTCCTTCGGCCAGATTTATTGCGTTTTGAACGATGCCTTGTATTTTTTAGAGATTGGGATGTTTCGCGTGGTTCGTGGAGTAGGGTTTTGTAAAGAGGTCAAAGTCAAAAGCTCTTTATTTCCAAATAAGACAGTACAGGGTGCTTAGAATCTTTGTCGAAGTCGAGAGTCTTATAAAATTGTCAGTTGGTCGTGCTCAGCCATTATGTCCTCCTAGCCGAATTTTGACCATGGCGGCGGGACATATTATAGTGCACAAGTGTGTGCGCAAACACAAGTGCACTCTATATTCCCTCACTCTAATAATCCGATGGGGCGGCTGACCGACACGATCGGGGAAGAGGTCAAGCTCAGGACCAACGTCTTAACGTGCTTTTTTAGGCACGGGGGTGTAACACCGCCAACTTCTTGACTCCGGGCTGCTACCATGAACTTTTATTTTCTTGCTAGAAAAACCCCAATAACAACTTTTGGCCAGACCTGGGATTTGAACCCAGGACCTCATAATCAGCGGTTGAACAAGCTGACCGCTAGGCCAATGAGGCAGTCGTGGTCAGCCATAATCTAGTAGGTTAATATGTTATTCGCTTTTCTATACTAATATTATAAAGAGGAAAGGTTTGATTTTTTGTTTGTTTGTTTGTTTGTATGAATTGAATAGGCTCCGAAACTACTGGACCGATTTGAAAAATTCTTTCACCGTTAGGAAGCTTACTTTTCAGGGAGTGACATAGGCTATATTTTATCCCGGAATTCCCACGGGAACGGGAACTACGCGGGTGAAACCGCGAGGCGATCGTCTAGTTTTAGATAAAATTGTATCTACCCAACGTCTTAGCTAATAGCATTTTCACTTTTTTTAAGATACATTTTTATCTACCTTCTTACCGACCAAGTAACTAAGCTAGAGTTAAAATAAAACATAGTAGGTAGGTAGGTAAGATACCTACCTACATAATCCATTATTAAAGCTAAAAAGCCGCTTTCAAAACACCAACTAACTCACTTAGCGTGCAGGAAGCGTTTAACAATGAATTTTTTTATGCCATACAAATTTAATTTCATCATGCCCAGGCAAATGGAGGTCAGACTAAATTAAGGTTTGGGTTCCGAATACCCCAAAATAATAGAGAGAAACCGCAGCAAAAAGGGTAGCCCTTTTTGCTGTGGTTTCTCTCTGTCTCAGTCTATATTTTAATTTTTTTATCAAATAAATTTTCCTTTAGTTTACCTTACCTTGAACAGCATATAGATGTTACTAACTAGTACACAGATAGTAGGACCTACACATGCAAGTCTGTTATAACATTGGAACTACTTTTTACTAAAAAACGCGTGTAAAATTCGGGCTGCTAAGTTTAAGTTTTTTGAGCTTGTACTTAAGTATATTTATATGTACACCTATACTACTTTATATGTATTTAGAAATGAAAATGTCAAGTCGATTGCAGTTGATATGCTCTTTAATACTTGGTGAGTAACTTTTTTTTTATTTCTCATTTATTTTTAAGGACTTTTGTTATTAATTAACATGTCAGTCCTATTGTATACACAACAAATTATTTTCTAAAGATAAGATACTTAAACAAAATGAAAATATAACGTAACAGAAACATAAATACAACATAACAAACACAACTAATCTTAAACCTATATATATATTATTATAAGTAGGCTTAAGGTTGTGCTTACTTCCATAGTCACCTATAGATATATCTAAAAGTGACCATGGAAGCAAACACATTATATATTTTTATAAAGAAGAGAACAGGAGGCCTTCTTTGAAACACAAAATACTCACGAAGTTTCGGATAACGGATCGCACGAAACGAATAACCTTACCAAGTAGCTTCGGATGCGTTACCTCACAACCTTTCATTTCGGGTCTCTAAGAAATAAGTCATAATCAATCGGTCGTCCTACGCTTCGTGCGATCTGTTCATTTCGTTCATTTCGTAAGTCGTTTTTCAAAGTAGACCAGATTTCTTCACGGGGCTTAATCTCAATCAATTATCATTACTCCAAGATAACCTTGTACCGACGTTGTGCTCAGCAATTTATGAGCGGAGTCAGACGAACCAACAGGTGGCTAATTGTTGTGAGCGGTGATCAAACATGAATGAACTAGACGAAGAACTACACTTGCGAGCTTTAAACTGGAATCGCTTCATGGCGGGTTGTTCAAGACTAATTTTTACAATTTCTTTGCAGTGAACTATGAGTTAAGTTATGTTTTCCCTTACGCCGGATTTATTGGCGAAGATTAATTTTGATTTAATGCACGATAATGTCCGCTGCCACACCGCTGCAGTGACTAGACAGTACCGACAGACGTCTTCCATGTCGGCATTCCCACACTAAATTGGCCAGCCCTTATTCCTGACTTGAACCCAATCTGGCATACCTATGTGGGACGAGCTAAAACAGCGGATAGGAGGAAGACAATTTTATTTTTTTCATATTACTGCCTATTCATTTAGACGCCCACAACTTCGACCTATTGCAATAATTCCAAAAATTTAGGTAGCCAATTTAATTAATTTTAAATATTCTTGATATCACTTGAAAGGTAACAAAATTACCTTTCAAATGATATACCACAATAATAGTTCATTATATATAAATTATACATAATAGTTCATTGAAGCGATTCCATTTAAAAGCTCGCAAGTGTAGTTACACTTTACAGTGCGTGGGTAGGTATCTATTGTTTTTTCTTAGGGTTCCGTTACGTTTCGTAGGTACGAGTACTTAAGGCTACATAAGTCGTCGGGGCGCAGTCGTCAGTGAGCGCGGCCTAAATGTGTGCTATCTCACCTGATTAGACATGCCCGCGCGTTAGGATGAAATGCACAAAGATTTATTCGTATAACGCCCGCCTAAAAAAATGGGAACAGATTTTTAGCACAAGGGTTATTATAGAAAAACTATTGAGTGTAGGTATCCTTTCTAAATAAATTTATTTCAAGTTTTGAATAACTAAACTATATCGGTACGGGCTTTATTTTAGAGTTTTCTTTCTCCGTATATTATTTATTTTCCAAAGTTGCGCTAAAATCAATGTTGAAATACGAAAGTTCAGAAGCTTGTATTTATCAAATTAGCGCAGCAGCGCCCCCTGTAGAACAATGCTACTACCGTACTGCGATCCCCAACCCGCATGCCCAGCGTGGGGTTATGGGCATTATCCCCATGAGGTATAAGCCTATAAGGCGCTTATCAGGGGGAGGCCTGCGTCCAGCAGTGGACCAATAGAACAAAAACCTCATGAAAGTAAATTGGGGCCCAAGAAACTTGATTTTTGTGCTAAGCGAAGGTATATTGTCTAAAAAAGGTACGGTGGCATGGAATGGACCCCGTATGCAAGTCCGATAAACGGTGTTTTTGGTGAGAGACGAGGGTACAACTTTTGGCCACAATCACACTTGGATGGGATAAGTGAAGATGGAACCAAGATAAAGCACGATTTCTCAGAAGGCACAAGAAAGTATTCACTCTTGACTTGAAGACCCTTCAGGTACCTACTGAACGGCGTTTTCATGGCCCAAGACGCAGACTAGCCTCTCGACCCTCGTGTGGCGGCGGCGCGCCTCTACGGGTCGCACCGGCGAGGCTAGGCAGTGAATGCGATACACTAACACTTTGATGGCCCAAGACGCAGACGAGCCTCTCGACCCTCGTGTAGCGGCGCGGCGGCGCGCCCCTGCGGGTCGCACCTGGAGACTGGGCAGTGAATGCGTTAAGGAACGTGTTACACAGCGAGGCAGTCAGTACGCGGGAAGAATATGCTCGCAACGAGCAACGAGACGGATTTTAGCACACGACGTAACGTATCATGCTCGCTGCGAATGGTACAAGGCGGGTCTAGATATGTATCACTTGCCTGATCCGATCACCGTATCCGTATCAGCGTATCACGTATCAAGCCCCGTATCAAGTTGTGGACGCCTCGATTTGCTCCGTATCGTATCTTCCGTTCTGTATGACGCCCGTATCTGTATCACCTTTGATGGTCGCGGACAATAACCGACACGACATGGGACGGGCTGTATCATAACGGCGTATTGAGATCGCGTATCATGATACGCGTATCATCACCCGTCCACATATGCGATCATGATACGCGTCGGCGATACGGATACGGTGATCGGATCGGGAAAGTGATACATATCTGGACCCGCCTCCCCGTAACACGGGTCAGTGTCCGGTTTACGATTGTATTTATTAAACTTACACTATACATTCTATACCGGTAGGTTTACTTATAATAATTAAAAACGGAGTCGTTTGGTTCGAAATGGTGTTTCCACCCTCTCAAAAATCTTGTGTGTGTCTTAATTGAATATTATGTTTAATTAGCAATAATAGTAAAGTAGATTTCAACGACATCAAGTGTATAAATATGTACCTACGGTGGAATAAATGAATTTAATTTAATTGAGGTATAGAGATTATTAGAATCAGAATTAATTATTGTTATTTCCATAATGACCGTACGGGATATTTCATTCAAAAATCAGAGTACCTAAAGCGATGCCATCAAGTCGTAATAACCTAATTCATAAATAAATAGGAATACTGTTAATGGCTCGCACATAAATCAGTCTACTAATGTGTTAAGGTTGTGTTTTCGGTGGAAAGCGGAAGCGTAGCGAGCAGATTTTTGACAAATACTGACTGGCGTTACGGGGCGTAACGTAATGTGTTACATAGCGAGCGTTCGTGCAGTCAGCTCGCAACGAGCAACGAGGCAGCTGTTATCACACGGCGTAACTTATCATGCTCGCTGCGATTGGTACATTATGCTCCGTAATACCAGTCAGTACACGGCTTTACATGCTAATAAAATCCAAAACCCATGGTCACTTTACAACATCATAACGTTAGAAAAGCTAAACCGATTCACATGAAACTTAGTCGTCTTTTAAACGTAACGCAACAAAACTCAAAACTGAATGAAACTCGGTTCACCCGTTCGTGAGCAAAAAAATACGTTTAACTCAAATACACCAATTTTTGCGTTGTTAAAGTGGAGGAAATAAACAACATTCCAACATTCCATTAAAAACTGTCTGATATCCGCTATAGCTGCTACCGAAAACGTACCCTATGCTTGCTATGCTAGCTTTCGTAGAGGCCTACGGCGTAGACATTATTTCGTAGACCACCTGCTACGGCGTAGGCCTTCTACGAAACCTTCAGTGTGTAGTTTGGTAATTATAATGTGTCTAAGTAGTTAATCTAGATTTTTCTGTGGCTAGCGTTAGCATTACTGTAATTGTTTATTTTGTAAGCCTTAAGAAATAAACCTCAAGAAGGTTAAAACTAAATAAATAAATAATAAATAATGCTGGACAATTCACACAGCATTATCTAGCCCCAAGGTAAGCAGAGCTTGTGTTATGGGTACTAGATAACTGATATACTTAATACAATACGCTACATAGATAGATATTTTTTATTATACATAGAAAACATCCAGAACGCCTTGGACAAATATCTGCAGATCGTACAAACATTTGTCCCGAGGCGGGAATCGAACCCGCAACCTCGTGCGTCGCAGGCAGACCTTCGCCCGCTGCGCCACAGAAGTCGTCACCGGTACCCACCCATTACACACATTTTTTTATATGTATTTATGACATTTTTTTAATTCATTATTGACGTCGTGAACGTTAGTGAACGAAAGTCTTCGTTTCAGGTCTGGCCAAAATGGCGTTTTTGTCAGTATGTCCGTACTCCTCTACAGGTCGTATTTTACAACCGATCGGTGTGAAACTTTGTGTACAGATTCTATGATTTTATAGAATTTTATTGTCGTCGGGATTTTTTTATTAAAGGCGTACTTATTCCACAATAAGGCAAAAAGGCGGATTTGGAATATCTCCGCTTTAAGAGATCTGATTTTGATGATTGTACTTTTAATTGAAAGGTAATAACTTTATACTGTTCTTATAAAAATTTGGTAAAGATCTGATGAGGATTTTCGGCATGACGAGCAGAATAGCTTCGCAAAATGCAGTAATATGCAAGAGAGCATTTACAGTACAGCGCCACCTATTAGAACATCTTTGTAACAATTCGAGAATTATATGAAATAGCGCGGCCGCATACACCGTCGTCGTCGGTTAAATAATAAAATAACAAAACCTTTGGGCTGATGGATCAACGCCATCTATTGATACTAGGTACAGAATTTCGAGCTTTGCTGAGGAACGTAACTTAGGTACTTTGTATGGACAATTGGTCTAATGGTTGATGTCTTTGTGCAACATTTCGTTCAAAAATTCCGACAACAATCGTATCGCAAGTGAAGTGATCTGTAATACCTACCTACCTTTCCAAGTGCACCTTACCTACCTCACCTACCCTACCCACAAACAAGTTTGAATCCGTTCTGGAGAAACAGACGCCTATTCTTGCACGGTGGGCATTATTTCAAAGGTAGGTACCTAAGGAAATCATTTCATTAGTTTTGAGCTAGGTATATAATTATACCTACTAAACAATTACCCATACCTACTTACCTACCACCTAAGGTTGGTAAGTTGCCCAATGCACACCACACTAGCGTAAACCAATATTTAGGTAGGTACCTACCTACCCATAGGATTTTTCTTACAACGCGTCCAAAAGTAAGAGGCACCGATAATTACATAGATATACTCCGTACGTATACTACGTACTTACCGTAGATATACTATGTACTTACCTATAATACTTATGACAAGTTTAGCGCCATTAAAGGAAGGCTGGCGCCTACCTATGCTGGTGCTTATTCTGATAAGAGGGCACTTTTGCTCCGTGATAAGATGCTTTCACACTGGCATGGCGATTTGCAAGGAGTCACCGCCTAAAAACATGGTAGGTACATATACCTAAGTACCTAAATATCCCGTTTTATATAACTTTAGTACCTACTTAATATAATATAAGTTACTAATATGTTGAAAAAAAAGTTAGTGCTTGCGAGGTCTACTGTTCGTAGAACTGCTAGAACATCATTGAACTACTAGAACATGTACAAGAACTTTTGAAAAGGTGTTAGTTTTACAAACTTCTCAAAGTATATTTTTCCTGTAAAATAATAGATCCATATCCACAAACGCTACATAGGTAGGTACCTAGGTACATTTCAGATGGGTCGCTATGCAATCTTCGGAAATGGGGGGGGGGGTAAAGTATGAACCCCACAGAAGTTCTCATTATATAGGTACCTACCTAGGTACCAAAATATCCCGTTTTAAATAAAATTACTTTAGTACAATATAGTATTATGTAAATTAATTGTTGAAAAAAGTTAGTGTTCGCGACGTCTACTGTTCGTAGAATTACTAGTAATAATTTTATAAGTACTTATTTATTTATATTTAATAAAAAAATATTAATATTCGTATTAAAAAAAAGTAAAGGCTGTCCGTAAAATAAGAAACTTCTCGAATTACTGATCCCTACTGTTTTCTTTAAGAGATCGTTCGTTGAAGAAGTGAAAAAGAAACATCTACATTTCTACAAAGTAAAACCTAGAAACTTTGTAGCAACTTAGGTACGTAAAAACGACGCCTTAACCTGAATTTAATCTTGTTACGTAGGTAGTTTCGTGTAGCCTTATTGCTAAAATAAATTACCTGCTTTCATTTCACAAAAGTATGATTAAGTTTTTTGCAAATAATTTTGCTATAAAGCTAAGGTTTTTCTGCTTTGCTTTTTTCGCTTCATTTTGTATGCTCGCCCTCTTATTTGGCTAAAAGTGGAAAAGAGAGGACCGTGTTTGTTTTTATAGTTTTTAATTATTCACTTTTTAACATACGAGCTGCATTTTAAGTTAATGAAATAGGTAGATACTCGTACCTACTTACTTAGCCATAGCGCACCTACTTATTTATTATTATATTTTAACACGCGATTTTTCTTATCGCTATCGCATCAATCATTTTTTGTGTTTACTTTCATTTAACTTTAGCTAAGTATTTACCTACTTCTTTAGAATTCTGGGTTTTTTAATAAAAACAATTAAATTAACCTAAGTATTAGTTTAAAAGTTGACCGTTTGTAAGTTTGCGAGTTTTCGGAACCCGATTTAAAAAACTCAATCCCAGAGGTCGTAAAGGCAGTCTTTTCAAGGTACCACACGAGCGAAGCCGAACTGTGTATAAAAGTGTGTATATAGTAATAGTTCAAGAATTTTCTAACTAAAAAGCATTTATCACTATAAAAGTTCAAAATCTAATAAAAAATTCGCAATAACTCAAGCGTGACTACTAATGAAGTCACATACCTTGCGAATAGTAAACAAAGGAATCCACATCTCCTATCTCTATCTATTATCCCTAACACCACAAGAAAGAGCGGGACGACACTAGTATTATACACAAAGCGTTTCAATCCACCCCTTGTTAGGGTCGCAAATTATCTTACTACGCACGCGCGAATCGATAAAATCACCCTTACTGCTCGCTCTTGCGATACTATCGTATTGTTCTCGTACTCTACATCGCTGGTTTGATCCAATACTTTACGAGATATGTAGAACGATACCAGCAACGGTTGATAAATAGACGAAACTGTAGTAGGTCTATGGGAGGTTTGCAAGTACGTTGGTAAGAGTTCGCGCCTGCGCGCTGCATCTGTGGACCAATACTTAGCAAGTGTAACGCGAGACTGGTGTAAAGTGCAACCATTTTGTGATAAAATACGGAAAATATTATAAAAGTGAGTTGTATTGTGTAATTTCACAGGTTTGTATGAGTGTAATAAGTTAGGGTTTTTGTAGGGTGTGAAAAAACCTTATATTTTGATGTCGGTAACTCATACCTACCAACATTATGTATTTTGGGGTGGAAACTCCAATTAGATAATACATATTCCTCGAAATTATTACGATTGTTTTTAGGTTGGGTTATGCCACTATTATACAATGACGTCTAGAATCTTAAACAATTAACAAAATAGACACAAAGCTGTTAGTTATCGAAACGAATTTCATTAGACTTTCGTAGCGCTTGTGGCATTTTGCTACGGAACTACGAGTTTTCGTAGCGAATGTGGAAATTATAAGGTCTACGCGCGTAGCAACAAAATGTTTGCAGATTTTGCCGCAACTTTCGAAAAAAATTGTCAACGCTCCTTTGTCGAGGAAAATCCTTGAACTTTCAAAACAAAACCAAAGACAATTAAATAAAAATCACAAGCTTTTGTTCGGTATTAATTTTGAGTATAGGTTGGAATAACACATAGGTACTCGTACTACGCCGGTATTGTCCACTGTTGAATGTAAGACTTGCGTAACCAAAAAATGTCTCCTTGTCAGCAGGATGTCTTGCGGCTCAGAATGTCTGTCCCTGGGCCCACCTCCAGACTCCATTCTCCACATGCCGCCACCCCCACTGCCAGCCTTCTTAGCCAGTGCTGCCAACCTGACGCCACCCTGCCGGGCTGCCAAGTGTCCACCTCTACCCAACACTGAGGAGAACTCTCTGTTCCCTGGTGTTGAGTATCACGAACTGCCGAGACATGGTAAGTCCACATACTCTACAGTCTGGTAAACGTGCCTTCCTAGCCAGTGCTGCCAACCTGACGCCACCCTGCCGCGCTGCGATATGTGTTCTCTCCCCAACACTAAGGAGAACTCTCTGTTCCCTGGTGTAAGGGATCACGAACTGCCGAGAAATTGTAAGTAGCTCTCTACAGTCAGATAAACATCCGTTCCTGGTCAGTTCTGCCAACCTGACGCCACCCTGCCGCGCTGCAAAATGTCCTTTTCTACCCAACACTGAGGAGATTTTTTTTTCTGGTGTTGCTCGAACTGCCGAGACGAAGCGAGCTTCCCTGCCTGCAGTCTGAGAACAATGCTTTCCGAGCCAGCGCTGCTGGATATTAGCTCAACATGTTCGTCGATGGCGAACCTTGCTATGATAAGCTCGTAGTTGTCATAAGAGCTGACTAAAGGAACCTACTGGAAAAAGTGGAGCAGCTACATCCTGCGTATATTTAACCTCTGCGTGGTTTGGCAAATTTCATTTGTTTGAGGGTCGTGGCCCAACAGTGGACGCGAGGGTACTAATAGGCTATGATTAACTCTCATGGGCTCGAATGTGATACGCAAACCGGAATTGCGATTTGAATTCTCTGTAACAAGGCAGACAGAGCGTAGCATTTTTTTGCTTAGCAGGGTCAGATTTTAACAAAGTTTCAATGTAATCTGCATCTTCTCTTTTCATTTGAACTCTGCATAACCGGAAACGGTAAAAGAATGACATGACCGGCTTTATATCGTGTCTCTAGAGCCAGCCAGCAGCGACGACACCTGGTTCCTGGTGGTCATCACGTGCTGCATCGCCGTGCTGTGCATCGCCGCACTGCTGGCTCTGTTCCTGCTCAAGTGTAGAGAGTGAGTACCTAGCCCATTAATCTCACTGCTCTTCATAATCTCATTAAAAGTTAAGAAGACCCTCGTTAAGGGGTGAAGGGGTTAACTACGAACCTAGTCTTTTGGAAGAACACCAAGTTCTTCCAACAGACTAGGTTCATAGTGAACCAGCTTACTATATTATACTAATAATTCGTTAAACTACGATAGTTTTTATAGCAATAAAGTTGCCAAGTACCAGGGGCTCGATTCTTCTTACCTAAACCAATGGCTTTACAATGACAAATTGACAATTGGTGTCTGTCGTTGCAAAATGGCCACGTAGAATACGAAAACGTGACGTTGGTGGCGATTCTGTGACGATACCAGTCATAGTGAATCGATTGGTTTAGCAGAAGTGAACCCATGGTCATTAAAAGTTTCTGGCTGATGTGGCTTCCTCTATAGCTCCAAGTAAGCAGGCTATTTTAGGAATTATGCTATGTAAAAGCAGAATGAAGTCGCGTAACTTTTATTAAAATTTATAACAAAATAAAGGGACTTCGTCGCTTAGTGACCACGTCGCCCTCATGTAACCATGTAAATATACCTACTCTTTTTCCTAATCCTGGTTGGATGAGGAAGAGTAGGTATATTTACAGAAGGTCACTTAAGGTAGGTATATTTACTTAAGCCACTGGTTTAGTCTAGCTTCTGACAGCGGCTTCGGTCACGTTTCCTAGAACTGGTTTAGTCTAGCTTCTGACAGCGGCTTCGGTCACGTTTCCTAGATATAACGGAGCACCTTAAACCACTTAAGCCCTAAGGGATAATGCAGCTGCTTATGAGCTTAGCATTTACAGTCAGGTTAAATTGGGTCATGTTGCCGAGCGTGGTAATCCAGCCGACAGCGCTTTAATAATACAAAATTTGATTTGCTTTGAAAAAACTAAGAACCGGCGCTCAATGGACGAAGAAGTCGGCGAATAAGTGCTCTATAGTTTAATTCACAAACAATAAATAATTACTTTGAGTACTTTCGTATAGTTTTCTTAGTAATATTTTCAGCTACAAATAGCTTTACCACCAATCACCTTCAAAATTACCTAATAATGTACTCAGGTACTTCAAACTTCTCTCCAACAGCGCCCGCGGCGGCTGCAAAAGCAGCGCAGTCAAGGCGAGCGGCTCCAACGCCCTCTACGGCGCCGCCATAGACTCTCGCGTCCTCTGGGCAGCGCTGACACCCAGAGGAACCCGCCACTTCGTCGCCGACACCTACCCTCACGACGAAACAGAAGACCACCACTACGAATGCGTAGAACCAGCTCTATACAAACTCGGCCCACCCGAAGACCTAGGAATCACACGCCATTTCAACGTGGAATATGAAGACCCGGCACCGCTGATCGAAAGCTACAGCGAGAGAACCGAAGATTACTTCCGCAATGGAATAGAGACCTTACGCAGAGGGAATATCAACCTGAATCGTCCGTTGGTATCTTCCCCTACTAGGATTGAGCGTCCTAACTTGCCGCCATTGAATTTACAGCCACGCACGCTGCGCGCCCCTCATTCCCGTCGGGTCAGCGATGCAAATTACCCGGAGAAGGCGGCCATCTGAACCGAGAATGGCGCGGTGTTCTCCGTCGCCGATTCTACGATTGACTACGAATGGCACGATCATTCTGTCGATCGCCTCGTCTAAAGACTTTGACTTTGAACTTTACTGTGTTTTCAGTGATAGCTTTTTCAGTACCGCGGAATTAATACTCGTAGGATTAAAATCATAAAGGACTCATAATTATCACGTTGGTGTTGATTCTGTTGGCACGAAACATAAAATAACTAGTCTTAAAATGTTGTCGTCTTTTTATAGGATTGGAAAAAAAGAGACTCCTACTTTTTAGGCTAAAAGTTTTGAGTTTTGGTGCCAAAAGAATCACTGCCACTATAAGGTTTTAAGAAGCTTAAATGTAATCACTTATTGTGAAACAAAGTCAGCAAGAAATGTACTTTTGCGGTAAAAATTGCAGTTCCAACTGGGAAAGCCCGTGGCATTACGTAAAAAGGTTAAACGACTCGTAAGGTTGCTTGATTGGCACCGATTTAATTACTTTAGTAAGTTATGCTTTTGTACGCGAAAAAATATCGAATTGGTATTTAACCAGCTCAACTTCTTGAAATAGACTTTTGTGCCTTGACAAATTTCAGCATTTAAGCTGGTAAAGACGGACGTGTCAAAAGACAAATGTGTTTTAAAGTGAATGTGGCTGTAAAATCCGTTTTCGCGCCGAATAACTGCAATTTTTACCTCGACTGTACATAATATTCACACAATAGAATTTAGATTATAATGTGCAATGTAAATGCTATCATCGTCTAGTCACTTTCTAGTCATTCTAGATCTTAAATAATTATAATTAACGTTTCGGCATAGATATTGGTCTTTGGCAATAACTGAGCCCAAGTTAATTTGAACCTTATCTATAGACATTAAAGATGTACTTTGCAGGGCTCAATATGTATGCCGATATGAAAATCTCACTTAATCTTGCTATTTTACTGTTTTGGATGTCAGTTTTAAGAACTAGGGTAAACATAAGTATTAATTTTATGTAGAGCTGTGTATTTAAAGCTAGACTTTAGTTTATAAAAAGTTTTTATATTGTTTTAGGGTAGGTCCCGATTTTAGCCAGATTTATTAATACAAATATAAAGTAAGATTTTATTTATGGTTTTATGTGATTATGAATTAGATACCCATATGTATGCAAGTTTTAATATTACTAGAAACATTAGTAGTTGCAATATTATCAATTTTATACAAGCCTCAATAAATACATTTTATTTATGAATTACCTATCGTTTTTTTTTTCTCAACTAGGTACAGTGTTTTTCAACAGCGAAATATAAAATCATTTTCAGTGTTTAACTTTTTATTGTAAGTAAAAAATATAATTCATAATTATTATCAGTAAATTCTAATCTAGCTAACTACATCGCTAAACAAAAGGAATTGACATATTCACAATATTGTTTTATGCGAGGAATGCAAATTATTTTGTAGTGTTAGTTTTTTTCTTTTTTGTTCTACAGTAAATAAATAAATAAATAATGCTGGACAATTCACACAGCATTATCTAGCCCCAAGCTAAGCAGAGCTTGTGTTATGGGTACTAGATAACTGATATACTTAATACAATACAATACATAGATAGATATTTTATATTATACATAGAAAACATCCAGAACGCCCTGGAGAAATGTCTGCAGATCGTACAAACATGTGTCCTGAGGCGGGAATCGAACCCGCAACCTCCTGCGTCGCAGGCAGACCTTCGCCCGCTGCGCTACAGAGGTCGTCAAAAAAAAAACAGTGTGTAAGGGTGAACATTCACCTTGAAACCAGAGGTTAAGTATCATGAGTGAAGTCCAAAACCTAATTATTAAAAAGAATAGACAATTAGTTTCGATGGATTTTCATAATTTATTTCTTCGCTATCGTACGTGATTTCATGGTCACCCTAGCACACCCGCCCGTCTGTCGCCGCGTACCGGCCGCCGCCGCCGGCGTAGTAGGTATCGAAACCACTCTAATCGTATGTACATAACACAACTACTTACATACCTACTTTTATGTACAGTTCGGTTCACTCGCCTACATTACACGTAAAATGTTTTCAAAATGGGTAGGTAGGTAGTCGCGGTCTTCCAGTTCTTGAACCGGCTGGAAATGATAACGGTGTTGGCCATCAATGTGGAGGATTTTCCAAACTGTCCAGTGCGAAACATTGATCTGACGAGTTGCCCTTCTAGCACTCTCCTCTGGATTTTCCGCGAAGAAATACAAGATTTCTTCTTGAATGTTAACCGCTAACTGTTGGTTGCCACGACCTAGTGCATGACTAGGCACGGTAAACTGACCATAGGTACGTAGCCTTTGTGTAGCCACTAGGATATAGTTTCCCAGCTTGGCACACGTTGTCCTGGGAACAGTTCTGCGCACATCGTACGAGCCAAGCTCAGGTCATCACCAGGCATGGCATAAAGTCGCACAATTTCAGTCCACTGAACATTTGTGCAAGACATCGTCACAAGGTAAGTAGGTACAATTTACGAGCGCAACCCCGCCGCCCCCTTGTAGGTTGAAATGCGTTAATGATAGAGAATAATTTTCTCAAAAATTAGTACAATTTTTTTTTTTCATCGGTTTGGACTCCACTTATGATAATTACCATCCGGCTTCAAGGATAATACTGTTCACACTAACATCCTGTATATATTTTCTTCATGATCTATTAAATAAAGCTTAATTTTGTTAACGTTGACATGTAAAAATGTAAAAACGAATACATAAATAACACGCCTGCCATCAAGCTTATAAATAAACGAAACTTTTATAAAACTTAAATACTTATGTGGAAAGTATTTTTCGTGTGCATTGCTTTCCTTTTCAAAACTTGTGCCCTGCAGTGGGACACTTCGGTAACAATAATGCCGAAAATTTTACATATATCCACATGATTTTTCAAATAAATTAAAACACACTTCAAGATCGCCCCAAGGATGCTTGGGTTACCGACATAAATGCAGAGAAATCAGTTTCCTTCACTTTAGCTTTCATTGCCTTTAGTTTGCTAAGCAAACTCTTTCAAACCTCGCAATCTCCTTTCCAATTCAAGCATACATATCGTACTCAAGCATACATAACATAACACAACACTAATTATAGCATACATCTCTCGAACGCAAGCATACATAACGTGATATCAATATAATTAAATTGTTACTCATATCTCATCTTCTAAGTCGAATTCCTCTTCGGGGAAGTCTCCGACGGTCACGTAGACCGGTTTCACGAAACCGCCGTATTTCGGAGGGCAGGTGAAATAGCGTTGGCCGTTTACACTGGAATAAAAAAAACATAATACTTAAAAGGCGAACCTCAAACGTTTGGTTGTCAAACTAGGCCTAGATCTCAGGACTCAAGTGTTAAAAATATGAATTACATACAATTCGACATTATCTCTTTGGTTTCCCTAATGTGAAAAACGATTAAGAAAAAAATACGATGTTAGAATTATTATGAAAGTGCACTCCGCATATAATTTGGTCGAGATCTCAGGAACCATGCGGTCTACTGAAATGAATTGTTTTGATTCGTAGGTAATAATACTATTAATATACTATATTCCTAATTATTTGGTTTCTGGAAGCCAGTTTCTTATATAGACGTGTAGTTTTTTGTAAACATTTTGAATTTTCTCCTTTCCAGAACGGTATGCTCTGTCTCACTCCTATGAACGCGAAATCCTGTTCCTATCCTATTCGCACCAATGGCTGCATGGTGCCTTCTTTAAACAGCCATCCTGCAAATGCAACGGTCCTGCCTGAAAACCAGCGCAGTATACTTTAATACTGCAACATGCTGAGCTAGGGACCCCTTTTCTCCCTTGACCACTAACTCTTTGTTTAACTACCTAGCTAGTTAATAAGATTGATTTAATGTTGTTATCTGTCTAAAAATATGTACTTGTACTAATATGTTTTTGGGTAAAAAAATTATTCTCTCTCTCTCAGGATGGTTTCAAATGAAGGTTCCAATGAGGATCCGTACGTTTTTAGTTGAGAATGCAGATCTATAGAGTTAAGAAATCCATAACACACAGTGCAAAAATGTATGTTCTACGACAAAAATTGATAATTTTATGACCAAATTACTAGCGAAGTTCTCTGAGTGACCACTGAGGGTGCGTGTGACGTCACTGGCTCGGTCGCCGCCCGTTAACCGTAGGCAGATATCAGTTTTTAGTGATTTACTTCGAAACTATAAATTTAGGAAAAAAAATTACAGAACCAAAAAGACTCAGTTTTGAGAGACCCATCGAATGCTTTTCTTTTAAGTCTTTTTTATTCTCACGTTCTTCTATTACACTCAGTGAACTTCGCTAGTAATTTAGTCATAACTTCGTACGTAATGGTCCGATTTGGATAATCTAAAAGGTATACATTCTAATAACGTGGATACTAGTTCTATTGAAATTGCCATAACGTTAGGGATCCTCATTGCCATCTGCAGTTGGCCGTGACGCCTGGAGGTCCCGGTGGCGTAAGAATCCAACTCAGCCTGTGTATGTCGAAAGTCCCGACTAGGAGATCTACCAGAGGAAGGTCAGCAGCTTCCTTGTGTACGTTTAACACCCCATTTGCAATCACCAATCCTCCTGCCAAGCGTGGTGCTGATTATGGGAAAATCCCTGTTTAGGAGAGGCACGTTCAGGAGTGGGAATGTATGCGAGCAGATGAGGAACCTCTTAATAGGCTAGAGTCATAAAAAATTATAATTAGTCCGTCAGTTAGATTATCGAAAGATATTGGACACGTATTTTTTCATTTGTCGATTAAACAAAAAATTATGCAGATATAGTCAGTTAAATTTCCGCGTGACGTCACACCTTGCGACGCTTTTCAGCAAGGTGTGACTTCACTAGCCCGGGGCTAGTGACGTCACGCCTAGTGGGGCTAGTAGCCCCCACTCCCAAACTTTGACGCGCTTTATTTGTGTCGTTTTGTGTTTGATTAACAAAAGAAAAAATATGTGTCCAATATCTTCTGATAATCTAACTGACGGAATAAATAGAATAATATTTTTTTACCCAGGACACTTCACTATTAGCGTAAGTCGATGTCTGTATTTCCTAGCCCATCCATCACGGTTATTTCATATTTTATGTTGGATAAAGGCCTTATTTTAAATAACCCATTCTGTTTTTTCTGGCCCCTTGCCAGGTTGTAAGTCACGTCCAGTAATTTCCTTCTATAGTTGTGATACCCTCGGACCATCGGGTCTATCTGTTGGTCATTTTGCCTGTATATGCCGGCTGGTGTTGTCTACTACTCTACTTTTGACTGGTCTTGTATATGTCTACTACTCTACTTTACACTGGTCTTGTATATGTCTACTATTCTGCTTTAGACTGGTCTTGTATATGCCCAGTATTTTTGTGCCTAGAGAATAAATACTCACGATCCATCATTCTTCCCCCTGGGCTCATCGTATTGCACGCCGATCCAAATACCCTTCGCGCCTTCGAGTGCTCCATTGTATCTGAAGAGACATACACAAATTAATTGAAACTACGCTTGCTCGGAAAGTGGATGAATTCCTATTCCAAACATAAAGCAGAAAGTTCGTCATTGCTGTCCTACTACAATTCGGGAGGAAAAATTTTATGGATACCCATCTGTAACGCGCTGGGCGAGAGGGAAAACTGTACGGAAATACACTTCCGTGTATTTCTTTTAATTTTGTGCAATATCAGCCGGTAGGCTATGGTCACTATTAAAAGAGGTCATAAAAAGTTTTAACTCCAAGTCCGCAAAATGAAATTTTTCGAAACTGAAAGTTTTCAGAACAATGATTTAAAAACAAAACCTCGACGAACAACGCTAGGTCGTCCGATTAATAGGTTACTTCTACCGTCACATACGGACTGCGGATCGTGGGCAGACCAGACCGCCCACAAAGTACGTAGACCAATGACCAGGTGAAAGTAGCAGAAAACCGACCTTGGCGATGGCGATCTTTGGGTTAGGCCTATGTACAGCAGTTGACGTCTTTCGACCAAATATTTTTTAAATAATGCTGGACAATACACACAGCATCACCTAGCCCCAAAGTAAGCAGAGCTTGTGTAATCTTTACTAGATCTGATATACTTAACACATTCTAGGTAATTGTGTTAATAGATATTTTTAAGATGCATAGTAAACACCCAGAACACCGAGAATAAATATCTGCAGATGTTGATATTACACGTTCCGGCGGGAATCAAGCCCGCAACCTTCGCCTGTCGGTCGTAATTGACCATTATTCCAAGAACTTATTTTTTTATGCACATCGCCCTATTTACAATTTTGTAGCAACAGAATCTACGTCATAAATACGTAAGTCGTAGTACAACACTTGCCTCACGGTTCCTCTTCTCACGCCTTGCTGCGGCACGCGTACCTCGCAGCGCGCGTCCACTACCACGTCTTGAGCCAGTCTGTACAAAATACAAGGAACTTCTATAACTCATGTGGCGTTACCTAGAGACAGAGATAAATGCTATACCTAGAAACAAACAGTGTGAGTGTACCAATGAGGTACAAACAAAGTCATAAATGAGGTCGGTAGCGGATAAGATTAATTAGTGAAATAATTATAATCAGTGAAATAATATAATCCGAAAATAAATAAATATTAATGTAAATGCAACGAGGACTATGTAATATAATTTAATTTGACGTGTAAAGGGCATTGGGTAAGTTTGTATGGAGTCGTGGCGTTGTTTTTTTTTTATGCGGCCACTGATGGAATTTGTGTTGAATTTAAGTACTACACCTGTATATTCATTATAAAAAACAAAATACGCCGTTACTTATATCGGAGCCGAAATATTCGACTTTGAAGTTGAGAACAATATCATCTAAGTTAGTGATAAAATGCACTTTAATTTAAAAAATACTATTATTTTACGTATGGAACGAGTAAGTTATGAATAAAAAACATGTATCCCATCAATAATATTTTATTTCTAATAGTATTCATTATTATTATTTATTATTATTATTTATTATATTTATTATTTATTTACGCACGCAAACAACACGAAAGTCAGATGGTGAGTAAAGAAAGGGTCGGTTGTCGAGTTGAGCGATAGCGTCACGCAGGTAAACGAATAGAGCGCTGTGATTGGTTAGCATAACTGAACCGAGCTCCGGGCCGGTTTACAATCGAGCTTGTTATGTTTAATTTCATTCTACTACTTCTATGAAATGCAATGGTTACTAAAAACTGTAGGGAAGTCTTGTTATTTGTTTATTTAGACGATCATTTTATGAGTTTTTGCCATTCGATATCTCGCTTCCGATATATTTTAGATAGTGGCTGTAGTAATGAAAGTTGCTCATTTTTGAGAGTACTAATTAATGGCAATAGTTTTTTAACTGGCCGCGGACCATCAAAAACAACGCCACTTTTACGCAATGCCCTTTATATTTATCAATAAAATCTTGTATCTTGGTCCAAATGAGGTACTAACCAGATGAATAAGGATAGTTTTTATTTGGTGATTCACAAGATCACATACTTAATAATCGGAATGTTTTTAAAAATAAAAATTTCTTAGTATTTAAACTGTTGTTTCTAAGTCTTGCGGGACAAATACTAATTCCTTGAGAATATTTTTTATTTATGAGACCATCTCGGGATCTTCTTCTATACAATAGCGAAAGAATCATCCAAATCGATCCACAATTAACGGAGTAATAAACGATGTATGTACATGTAAAAAGCATACTTACAGCCGAACACAACTCTTTTTTTTTTTAAATTGGATAAAAAATAAGATGAGTAAAAAATAGATCAAAGGTATAGACAGTTATAATTATAAATGAGGACCAAATGAGGTACCTACTGAGTTAATATAAATGAGGTACAAGCAAAGTAACAAGAGGTACAAACAAAGTAACAAGAGGTACAAACTTGGCTTCCTCCTCAGCCTCCTGCTGTTGCTGCTCCTTCATCTTAGCCATCTCCTCCTCATTGTACTTGCCGAGGCGGTTCTGCTGCAGGAACGAGCGGAGCGTGTCTCCCTTCTTACTGTACTCTTCTTCTGATAGTTGGAACCTGGAGAGGTGTTATGTTAATATTCTGATGAAAGTCCAGGTTGTTTAGAAATCAACACATATTTGATTTTTCAACATTAATAGTGGTTTTCGTGGCTAACCAAATCTTTGTCCTAGGATTATTTTCGTTTTAAAATATTTTTATACTTGAAATACTGCCTAAGTAAGTATGAATACTTTATTTATAAGATAGATAAATAGATATTGTTTATTGTCAAAAAGATTACATGTTTTTGGTTAATAGTGCCTTGAATCCTAAGTTAGTTTTACCTAGACGCACCTATGACGTTATTCATTCACGGTACAGGCGAGTCACGGGCGTGTAAACGCACATCAAAACTCTTTTTTTTTGTATCGTTAATTTTTTAATACAACTATTAATACCGAACTTTCTAAACTACCATTTATCAGAATGTCTCAAGAAACCTGACAATGATTATGAATGTTAGTATCTGTTTACTAAATATCAAGAAGTGCTCATCACTTCCTGAGTAACCGAGTGGTGTACAGTTAAAACCGGCTTTCTGAAGAAGTTGTAACAGTTCTTCTGTGAACAGCTTCAAAAACTGACTCAAACACTAGTTACGAATGCACAATCTGACCACTATAGGAGACAAACTAGTGTAGTAAAAAACTGTAGAAGCACTGTGATATAGACATATCAGCTCTAAGCTGCTCTATAAACCAATAATAATAAATTAGTTGGCTCTTATATAATAAGCCTTTAGTCGGACAATACAGTATTTCTTTGTTGTTCATATATTTAACTTTTGTTGTCTAATGTCATCATCCCACCTTCTCTGTGGTCTGCCTTTCTTTCTTTTCCCATCCCTTGGGTACCTACCATTGTACCATTATCAGAGGGAAATAACCACACAATGGTACCCAATGGATGGGAAAAGAAAGAGTTGGCTCTTAAAACAAATTAAATATTTCAGATCTGCTGTTATGAAGAACTAAGAGGGAACACTTATTTAAATTAAAAAATTAACTCACAAAAATTGTTTTTACAAACAAATACAAGTCCATGTTGCTGGCTTTATCTTCATTTAAAAGTATACTTACAGGCTGTAATGTAAAATAATAAGGATAAGTGTGACTAATAAAGTGATTGGTTATTTCTAAATCATCAAAAAAAAACTTATATGATTTAATGATAAACAGTGGTAGTAGGCATATATTTACCTTTCCGCAGTATCAGCATCTGCAAACTCTTTTGTCAGCACAAACTTGTCTATGACATGGATCCTGCTTCCGTCATCAATGTGGAATGACCCAAGAAGAGCTTCATCATTGTCTAAGTCACACACATAGTTGTTTTTGGTGTCATAGACCTTTAGTTTCATGGTGGCTGCTGAACCACCAGTGACGAGTTCAAGTTTTGTCTGCAAAAACAATTTTAGAATGTTTTATTTGCAAACCAGCGGACAGCATGCTTTTAGCTTGAAGAAGAGAGGGAGGCCTTAGTCCTGCAGTGGGACAGTGTGGGATGAAATATTCATTTTTAGTTATTTACATGCATGCCTACAGAAATTGAATAAGGTTTTAATGTAATAATTGAGTCTATATAGCTGGATAATTTTACAGGCAATAAATAATAAATTGGTAGAATTTCATTTACCAGCTTTGAGAAGTCGATAATTCAGGTATATTGGACTTTTTCTCAATCATGTAGGGTCTATAAGTTGATGGTAGGTTTTTTTTTCATAATCCCAGTTGGTGCATGCAACATATTCCATCATTTGAGGCGTTTTGTTATGAGAAAACCGGCAAATTATTGAAATGTGTGAGTCACTACCTCCCACCTTGAAATCCTGTATGGTGATTCCCTTTTTGAATCGCCTTTCCACAGGTGCTGCATCATCGGTGTCTGATTTGGTGATGAGCACGTTCACGAAGTCTGGTGTGATTACTTGGACACTATCCATTTTAATTAGTTTCTTTCTTCTGAATTCACGAAATAATTTTATAACGAAAACGAAATCAGAAAACGTTTTTGACTTTTTGTTGAATGATTTGATTGATTGATAAAATTGGCAAAATTTGACAGATTTGTCAGTCACGAATCTTCAAGCCAAGCAATTGAATCAATTAACTATTTTACCGGAATTTTATTAAAACGGATTCGTGTAGTCTTCGGTAAAGTTTAGTAAAACTGGTTTTATTCCTTTTAGTTAAGATTGGTATTCGCTTGACATCGCTTTTTTTGTGGAAATACAGTGAAATAACACCTGCCCTGCCATGCCACAACAAAACAAACAAATTAATTTTGTTGTGATTTCTTTCTCTGCTCACTGCTGTCGTTATTTTAGATTTTGGGGAAATTACTAATAATATTGAATTCAAGTATAAAGTACATAATAAAAGGCTTATCGTCGTACTCCAAAATTTACAAGCCTAGCTTTAAGTGCATTTTTTCTAGTAGGTACGAAAAAGTGAGAACAAACAATGTCGGACGACGTGATAAAACATTCTGTCCATACCCTGGTGTTCAGATCCTTGAAGAGATCTCATGACATGTTCCTCTCTAATCAAGGAATGTTACCGCCTATTGACGACAGTGCGTAAGTTCAAATTTTTGGTTTTCTACAACAGAAAGTTAGGTTAAGTTTACAACATGTTTACAAACATTTCTCACCAAAATTTGAATTAGTAGAGCTCTCAGCTCATTTGTATCTACTATTGTGATCTAAACACTGTTTATCTGTCTAGTTAGAAAATCAGTACCTATCAAATTCCTGTTTATTATTTTCCAGTGAAAAAGTGTTGAGAATGGTGAAAGCCAGAGATGGCTACGGGCAGGTGATGTCAGCTGTACACAAAGCACAGGATATTAAGTACCAGGAGTCACTGACTCGCCCTGATACTCCTATGGACTTAACTGGTAAGTTGCACAAAGCTCGCATATTCTCAATAACATGACGTTTGAATGAAATTGTTAAGCTGCGCGCTCCCTGCCAAATTTCATTAAACTTCGTTCAGTCGTTTAGGCATGAAAAGGTAACAGATAGACAGACAGCTTTCGAATTAATACATTATAATAATTGACTTTGAAGGGACTTCGCATTCTTCCCTCAGTACGGAATTGTGTTAACCAACTAGATAATGCTGTGTGAATTGTCCAGCATTTAAAAAAAAAAAAAAAAAACATACTCACTAATTTTTTAAAAAACCTACACCACAATGTCAAGTGACGTAGGAGTCGAAAAACTCTAGGACTTCCTATGGCCTCTAGCGCCGATAGCTCTCCAGGGGAAACATTGAAGTTTATCCAATCCTGGGGTTAATTTATGTTTTTTGTTTGAATTCGATAAAATCGCTCCACGGAGTCAGGGCCCAGCCCAGTCCAATCTCGTGCATATATTTGTCCCTCTGGAAAAGAACCTTCTGCAGCTTACGCTGCTACCAAATGGTTACTAAACTAATTCAATAAAAGCAAATCGATAGAGTTGATGGGTCTAAAATAAATTCATGGAAACTGAGTATGGTTGTAAAATATTACAAAATGTTGGGCAAAAATACCCAAATCAATTAACAAAATCTATTATCTTTATGTATACAGAGAGACATAAGAAAAGTGCCAATTCTTAGTAATATGTTTTATTTATTTATGTTAAAACTGAGTTACCCATCAACCAATTCTATGGCGAGATTGTAATTAAACTCTAGATAGTGTATTTAAGAGGCGAACCCTACAGGTTTGGTTGTCAAACTAGGCCTAGATCTCAGAATCAATCTCCGTGGAAAACTCGAATTACATAAAATTCTAATTATTTTCTTTTATTCCTTAACAGTGAAAATATGATTGCAAAAAAAAATTATGAGTGCCCTATTTCTCACATAATTTGGTCAAGTCTTTTGCAGTGCTTTGTTTTTTTTCTGTTTGCAATAACAACACAACAATGTTAGTCGACTCGAACACAAGATGTGTTCTAGTCGACTAACTGTAGCTAAAAATATTACTTTATTATAAAAAACTGATTGTTACAAGATATGCTCTGGTCCTGCTCCTATGAACGCAAAATCCTATGCCTATTCTTTTCACAAAATGGTGCACAATGCACCCTTTTACCATTATTTTGGAATGTGACTAGTTATTAAACAAGACCCGTCAAGTGCGAGTGTAACTCGCGCGCCGAGGGTTTGGAACGTTTGTGAACAATTAGGTATGTATGTACTAAAGGTACCGGTTAGAAACTCCGAAATTTAATGAAGACCTAAAACTAGTAGTTACCAACCTACATTTCAGATGGATCTCTCTGCATGCTTCGGTGATAGGGTGTAGCGGTAAATTTTTCGACTTTTTTCAAGATATTTCGAAAAGTATTGAACCAACAGAAATTTCAAAAACTGTTTTGAAATGTACAAACCGATACCTTTCATATGATACCCAACTCATTGGGGTAACCCCCCTTTTTGAAAATTATCCCCCCTCTTTTTGACCATTTTTCAAAAACGGTTCATTTTACAGACTTTCCTATATTTTTCCTGTAAAATATAGATCTATATCTACAAACGCTCCATACATTTTGAATAAATCGCTCTGCAAACTTCGGAGATAGGGGGGGGGGGAATGGGTATTTTTTCGACTATTTTCAAAATATTTCAAAAAGTATGAAACCTACAGAAATTTCAAAAACTATTTTGAAATGTACAAACTAATACCTTTCATTTGATACCCCATTTGACTCTGTAGGTCTTTTTAAAATTTTGACATCTCAATTTGTATGGAAAATGTTCATTTTCATTTTTCATTTATTTTCATTTTTTTTTTCTTAAAATCTGTACAGGCGCACGAAATGTATTATTATTTTAAATTTCAAGTTGATAGCTGCTGTAGTTGCTGAGTTATTAAGGAGGGAAAAAAAGGACAGACAAAGCGAGACCTTAAGGGTTTCGAAACCGATCTCCGAAACCCTAAAAAAACTAATCAGAAAGTCTGCCAAACATGGTGATTATGGCAAAACCCAGTTTGGGAGAGGCACATTCAGCAGTAGATGTATGTGATGCTGAAGAGGAGATGTCAGTGATCACAGTTCCCACTCGGAAGGAGAACACTAGTTCTCACAGTGATCACTACAGCCCAGTGGCTGTATCTGTATATACCTTTTAGAATAAAGGCCCAATTCATCACACCATCCCCATCTTCCAGACATAGCGGAATCAGCAGCTCTGGGCTCAGACGGCGCCATGCTCCCCTACACCGGCCCCGCGCCGTCCCCCTCCCCCCTGCCCGGGGCTATCATCCCCCGCCGCGCGCCCACCATGCCCAAACCCAAGTGGCACGCGCCGTGGAAGCTGTTCCGGGTTATATCAGGCCATCTGGGCTGGGTGCGCTGCGTGGCAGTCGAGCCGGGGAACGAGTGGTTTGCTACAGGTAAATAAAGTGTTTAAGAGTTAGTAAGCGCAAATGGCATTGGACAGGCCATCATGATATCCTGAAGGATGGACTGGGACTTGAAGTGAAAGTGTTCTTGAGTGAAAGCTTTGACTCGGTAAACATTGTGTAGACGTAAAACTTGACCAAGAATAATTTTAAATCTATACAAAATAAAACTTAACAGTGGCAATTAAAAAAGCTTACGATGTTGATTTATGATTTTTCACAAATGGTGTCTCCTGTTGCCCGGACTCGTAAGAGACCGGTGTTCTCAAGAGCACCATTCACAAACACACACATACAACACACACTCACACACACACCCTCACACATGGGGCTTCCTGTTGCCCAGACTCTCACGAGACTGGTGCCCTCAGGAGACCCATCACATATAGCACAAAAACACTTTTGATTTAACCTCAACAAAATTTAAACGTTAGCTTGATATTGTCTTCTATAAGAACCCATGGAAGGTGGTCCCCAAGATACAGGTTTATCCTAGTTTGGGGATCAATGATGTTATAATTTTAAGTCTTAAATCTTTTCAATAAACGTTATTATTATTATTATTATTCTAGCCAATGATTGTCACAAACTGACCAACGGTTTTTAAAAAAATATTTTGTTTATTGTAATAATAAATTAATATAGGTGGCGGTGGCATTAGTGTGATTCAGCTTCACAGCACATGTGTAGAGTAGACTGGATTATTCACGAGTACCCAGAACCAACAAATAACAATACAATTTAATTAATCTTCACAGGTGCAGCAGACAGGGTGATCAAGATATGGGATCTTGCTAGTGGCAAGCTAAAGGTGTCTCTCACTGGCCACGTCAGTACTGTCAGAGGTATATTATCTAAGTATTTGAAGCAATGAGTTTGATACCGTAACTATAATCTATATATATAAAAATGAAACCCGTTTTCCTTGGTCACGGCATCACGCGTGAACGGCTGGACCGATTTCGCTAATTCTTTCTTTGTTGTGTTTGTTAATGTCAGGAGAAGGTTCTTATGAAAGAAAAAAATAAGAAAGTCGGAAACATAAATTTCCACGGGGGCGAAGCCGCGGGGCGCAGCTAGTACTGCATTATTTTTTAAGCTCTGCGCTCATTAATCCAATACAGAGATATTAGATGAATGAGTCAAACAACACATTTTTGTATTCAAATATGCATTCAAATATGGTCCTAAACTTTAGATAAATTTTACAGTGACAAAATAGCTCTCCACAAACTTTAAACGAGTGGCACACGAGCTGTCTGTCATCTTATGCCATTGATATAAAATGAATCTAAATGTTACGAGTTATAGCCCATTTATAAATGCGCATTTTTATTCTGTGACAGTGCGATTTTGACCTACACTAAGTCTACACTAGGCACACTATTATTACACACCCAAAGTCCTTTTATTGTACCTTAATTACTAAGAAATTAGAGAGCATACCTTGCGTTTTTATTTCTCCTATGTTACAAAATGAGACAGTTATTAACAAAAGTGATTTGATTGCAGGTCTAGAAGTATCGCCCAGACATCCATACCTATTCAGCTGTGGTGAAGACAGACAAGTGAAATGCTGGGATTTAGAATATAACAAGGTAAATTTATTGTTCATTATCAACATCCGCAACCAGACTTCACCTACTGCTGGGTATGGCCCTCCAAATTATTATTGCTTTTGAACTACTGTGTTGTATAGCCTTTATTCTTGGATGGGGGAGGGGGTTCAGGGGGCTAGGCGTGGGGGTCACATACTCACCAGCTCTTGGGTCACACGTCGCTTCAACCAGACGCTCATATAATTTTTTAAAAACCCGAAGAGCCTGGGTACCCCACGGACCTAGGGTCTCGACTCCAAGGGGAGCAAATGTGTAGGCTCTGTCGAGACCTGATAAATTGATATATTATATGGCAACTAGTTTCTGCCCGCGTCTTCGCACGCGTTGTTTCTATGGAAACGTTTAAAGGTTATTTCTATCCCATGGGAACTGTTTTGTGGGATAAAAAGCCAGTGTTTTATTCCAGGCATTTTTAATGTCAAGTTTTAATCAAGTCCTAAAGAAGTATTAGAGCTATATCTATGCAAAATTTCTGCCCGATCGGTTCAGTCGTTTTGGCGTGAAGAGGTAATAAACAACCATTCATCTATCCATCCATACATCTAAACATCCAAACTTTCTCATGTATAATATTAGTGTGATTCATAATGTCCCAAAAATTGTTCGGCTTCTACTGGATTTGAACCTGCAACCCTCCATCAGTACGGGATGCGCTGCCAATTCCGTTGCGCCACGAGATCTAAAACTCTGGGACTTCTATCAGACTCTAGCTCCGCCTACGGGAGCATTGAAGTTTTAGGTTATTATTGAACTTAGATTACTTATAACCTCACCTCACCTCAACAGCCTTTAAATAAATAAATAAATGGGCAGTAAACGCTTCGATAGCGCCTTCTAATTTGTCTAGTGGCGACATCTAGTTATGATTTTGGTACTAAAATCACTTGGCAGATTTAACAAATTTTGAACCAAAACAATCAAATTAATTTAGATTATGTTAAATTATATAGCTGAAATTTTGCATACAGATAATTCTAGGCCTGGAATAAAACATAGGCTACTTTTTATCCCATAAATCAGTTCCCATGGGATAGAAATCACCTTTAAGCGTTTCCATAGAAACAACGCGTGCGAAGCCGCGGGCAGCAGCTAGTTTCTAATAAATTACCCTGGGCTTACGCGCACTATAATAACAAAACCCTTAGTAACAATCTACATTTAAGATAATTGATTTTCCCAGGTGATCCGCCACTACCACGGGCACCTCTCCGCGGTGTACACCATAAAGCTGCACCCCGGAATCGACGTGCTGGTGACGGCGGGGCGCGACGCGACGGCGCGCGTGTGGGACATGCGCACCAAGGCCAACGTGCACACGCTGGCGGGGCACACGGACACTGTGGCCTCGCTGGCCTGCCAGGCCGCAGAGCCTCAGGTATCCTACGAGTACTTTTTTTTTTTTGACGTGACAACGTCTTATAATTCGATAGAGCCGGCTGCACGCACGAAAAAAACATGACGTCATGCGGCGTTACCTCGCTCTGAGGCGTTCCATGTAAGGCTTGAAGTGCAAGCGAGAGCGCTCGACATCCGTCTCTCTCCTACTTGTCTGAGCGATGCGTCTGCGTGGACAGCTGCTACACTATAGTACATTTACATGTTTTGATCGAGTATCAAATGCTACCATTCCATCAGTATTTTCTTAAGACGTTGTCACGTTCAACTATCGTCAGTAAACCGACTTTACAGACTTTACTTTTTTCCGGCGGCCTGGATGCTGTGACTCCACAGCATCTAAAAGATCTTCTATCTGGCGGGTCTGGCCATGCAGGTGAAGTCCTTCTGAAAGATTTGACATCTCTGATCAACCTGATGTTGTCAGGCCGAGTCAATAGCGAGATCACAGAACTCCTTTACGGTGCGAATCTTTGTGCACTCAAAAAGAAGGATGGCGGAATAAGACCCATAGCCGTGGGCACCACCTACCGCCGCCTCGCAGCTAAAGTCTGCTGTCGGAAAGAAGCCGACTATCTAGGCGACTATTTCCGACCAATTCAGCTAGGCTTTGGTTCGCGAGGTGGATGTGAGGCCGCAGTACATTCCCTTCGTACATTTTTAGACCAAAATTATGGGGAGGTAATTCTGAAGGTAGACGTCAAAAACGCCTTCAATTCCGTAGACAGGGGCGCCTTGCTAAAAGAAATTAAAGACAAAATTCCAGAAATTTACCCATTTCTTTGGCAATGTTACGGTTCGCCATCAAAATTAATATACAGGAATAAAGTCATTTCGTCCGCTGTTGGCTGTCAGCAGGGCGACCCTCTTGGTCCGGCCATATTTAGCCTTGCCATCCAACCCATAATTCAACGTCTCCAATCCAAGCTTAATGTTTGGTATTTGGATGATGGAACATTAGGTGGAGAAGTGAACGCAGTTTTTGATGATCTAAAAATCATCACAGACGAATTTCGACAAATAGGTTTGGAATTAAATTTTTCAAAGTGTGAGCTTTTTATTTCGGACTCTTGTGTAGACAAAAACAATATCATTGAGAAATTCAATACATTAGCCCCCAACATTACAGTTGTTGATAAATGTTCACTTCGACTCCTTGGTTCACCAATTCTTGATGAGTCTTTTCAGTCATTTGTAGATGAGAAAATTCAAAATTTCCACAAAAATTCGGACAGACTGCTCAAAATTAATAGTCATATGGCTTTTACAATTATTCGGTTCTGTCTATTTGTACCTAAATTTACGTATTCTTTGAGATGTAGTCAACTGTGGAAACACAGCGAGCTCTTGGAAGGCTTAGACAACATAATAAAGAATACCTTATCATCGGTTTTGAATATCGATTTAGATGACAAGGCATGGTCGCAGGCCTCCCTGCCTGTCAAATTGGGAGGCTTAGGTATACGCAAAATTTCAAGTGTAGCCCTACCAGCGTTCTTGTCTTCTGTCTACAGCACTAGTTCTTTAGTTGAAAAAATTTTAAATCCTTCTCTTTTGGTCCCACCTGGAATGTCATTGAAAATTTCATTTTTAGACGAAGCTCGAACGGCTTGGCATAGTGCTTGCCCCGATGCTGCTCCCCCAAAATCACTTTTGTCCCAACGGCAATGGGACGGGCCTCTGTGTGAGTTGACACGGAACTGTTTGTTACAAACGTGCTCCAGCTCTGCAGATCGTGCCCGCCTCCTGGCCGTTTCTAAATGGGAGTCAGGACATTGGTTGCAAGCATTTCCTTCATATAACACTGGTACTTTATTGGATCCCGTAACTTTCCGTATCGCAACATGTCTCCGGTTGGGTGCAAGGTGTTGCGCGCCTCATCAATGCCAGTGCGGTACTGCTGTCGAACAGCTTGGTCATCACGGATTATCGTGCACTAGGGCCGCTGGTCGGATATCTCGCCACGCTAGCCTTAACGACATCATCCGGCGGGCCTTTGTCACCGTTAACGTACCAGCTATTCTCGAACCGAATGGTCTGTTGCGTGACGATGGTAAGAGGCCCGACGGTATGACACTAGTCCCATGGGAGTTGGGGAGGCCCATTGTGTGGGACGCTACATGCGTCGACACACTTGCGCCTTCCCATCTTCCGAGGACATCCGTGAGGGCGGGTGCGGCGGCAGATTTGGCCGAAGATCTCAAGAGGCGCAAATATGCAGGTCTCGACAGAGCCTACACATTTGCTCCCCTTGGAGTCGAGACCCTAGGTCCGTGGGGTACCGAGGCTCTTCGGGTTTTCAAAAAACTATCTGAGCGACTGGTCGAAGCGACGCGTGACCCGAGAGCTGGTGAATATCTGGCACAGCGTATCAGCATTGCCATACAGCGTGGCAATGCAGCCAGCGTCTTGGGGACGCTTCCGACTGGTGTTGATATGGATCAGTTGAGCTATCTGTAGACTGTTTGCAACAGTCGGCAGTTAGCTCAATTGTTTCAATTGTAAATACTAGTATAATTTTCTTTGTGAATAAATGTCTACTTTACAGACAACCATTTTTTTTTTTTTTACTAGCTGCGCCCCGCGGCTTCGCTCGCGTGGAAATTTATGTTTCCCACTTTCTTAATTTTTTCTTTGCTATAAACCTCACGGAGCCCGAGACCTTTCCAACGAATGCAAAACCGTGGAAATCGGTTCGTGCGTTCTGGAGTTATAGCGTCAGGAAGGAAAACCCGACTTATTTTTATATAGTAGATAATAATAAATCGTTTTTCTGAAGGTCTTACATAAAACATAAATCTATATATATAAAAGAAAGTCGTGTTAGTTACTATTTATAACTCAAGAACGGCTTTACCGATATGGCTGAAAATTGGTGAGGAGGTAGCTTAGAGCCAGGAGACGGACATAGGATACTATTTATTCCGTTCGATAAATAAATAAATAAATAACGCTGGACAATTCACACAGCATTATCTAGCCCCAAACTAAGCAGAGCTTGTGTTATGGGTACTAGATAACTGATAGACATAATACAATACACTACATAGATAGATATTTTTTATTATACATAGAAAACATCCAGAACACCCTGAACAAATATCTGCAGATCGTACAAACATTTGTCCCGAGGCGGGAATCGAACCCGCAACCTCCTGCGTCGCAGGCGGACCTTCGCCTGCTGCGCCACAGAGGTCGTCGATAGCATTCAAGTGTGACTTGACATAACCTCAAAAATAGAATAGGATAGAAATAACCTCAAACATAGAAACAACGCGTGCGAAGCCGCGAGCAGAAGCTAGTTATAGATAAAGTAAATTTGTGTTTTAGACCTATTTCTCCATTTGGTTTAACTCGCTCTAACTAAGTTTAGTAACTTGTGATGTAGACGCGAGGGATCTCTACTAATATTATTGTACGGTGAAACCGCACCATTCTCTCGCGTCAGCATTTTCACTTTAGTGTAGCAATATCAACGCACGCGCTCTCTTTTGCCAGTCTTTTGGAATAAAATCCATTTATCAACTATCAACAACATCTTATCATTTTAAAGGTGTAAGACCTTACAATTATAAAGCCGAAAGTTTGTGAAATCTGAATTTTTGTTACCTAAGATCTCCAAGACTACTGAACAGATCAAGATGAAACGTACGGTAAGAGCAAAGCTTAACTTAGATAATAGGCTACTTGTCTTGTATTGAAAAGACTCAGTTGTTATTTTCGATTGGGTTTATTGGATTAAGTACAATACAGCTTGTAGAAATAAGATGTCACGAGATCGCGGGTAAAGAATTGTGCGCGTGCGTTCGGCGCTGCGTCTCGTAGGGGAATCACCGTTGCGGGGTGCGGCCGCGGCGGGGGGCGCACCGCGCTCGGCACTAATGTGAAGTTGTCGCGCCTTACGGCGTGAACACTACTTATTATACCGAAAATACGCGTGCGGAGCCGCGGGCGGAAGCTAGTGTAACGATGGCTGCGCTCGCAGTGCGGCGAGCGAAGTGAATATCCACCAGGAATATCTATAAGTATATATAAAAATGAAACCCGTTTCCCCTGGTCAAGGCATCACGCGTGAACGGCTGGACCGATTTCGCTAATTCTTTCTTTGTTGTGTTTGTTATTGTCAGGATAAGGTTCTTATGAAAGAAAAAATTAAGAAAGTTGGAAACATACATTTCCACGGGGGCGAAGCCGCGGGGCGCAGCTAGTAAATAATAAATAAACGTTGTTGATATGATTTCAAATGTTTCCCTCTCCCCAGATAATCACAGGCTCCCATGACTCCACGATCCGCCTGTGGGACCTGGCCGCCGGCAAGTCCATCTGCACGCTCACGAACCACAAGAAGTCGGTGCGCGCCATCGCCGTGCACCCGGCGCTGTACACCTTCGCCAGCGCTTCGCCAGACAACATCAAGCAGTGGAAGTGTCCCGAGGGGAAGTTCATACAGGTGAGGCATTTCGACAGGTCGTTAATGAGCGGGGTGGCGCAGCGGGATAGCGGCCGCCTGTGACGCGGGAGGTTGCAGGATCAAACCCTGTTGCGGGATGCTGCTCATATGAGCTGTTTCTGTTCATTTTGGTTATAGAGGATGTTTTCTACGGTAATTATGCATGTATGTAACTTGGTGTTCAAAAACAAAGCTCAAAAAGTTTTTTCTAGCACACATCAGTCTTCTATAGCTTTCGCCGATGTATAAATCATTATGATATATGATTTATACTACACCTGCTCGGAAAGTTGCCTATTCCTTTTCCATTTATAGAATATAAAGTATGTCTTTGCAGGCCTATAGGAAACCGGGAGGAAAAACTCTATGGAATTTCATTTCTCACGTGTTTTAGTGAAAGGAAAAAGTGTATGGAAATCCATTTCTAACGTGTTATTTTTTTTTTAATTTCCTAAAAGATCGGCCGGTAGCTATGGTTATTTTCGTTCGGTCAAACGACAAAAAGTTTTTACTCCAAGTCCATTAGGCCTCCTCCGATTTCCGAACAATATTTTGAAAAAAGAACCCAAAGGCGGGCGCGGTCAATGAGGTTTTACCAAAAATATTACATTGAGTTTCAATAACTGTAATAATTTTAATATAAATTTCAATTAATAATTAATTCTGCTTTTTATTTTCCTCGAAGGTGTAGTATACAGCACTATTTATCACTCGGCAGAAAGTGCGATTCCTACTTCGTGTGTTTTAAGGCCCTCCTCGGCTGCGCCTCTACTACTACGACTACTCGGGAAATGGAGGTTTTCTTTTGCACCTACCTAATTTTGTTGTTCAAGTAAGGGAGAACTTCGTAAGTACTGATGCTGGCTTGTGTCCACTAAGATTTAATCGAATGGATTAGAGTTTCTTATTATTAACTATGATACGTAGTTAGGCAAAATCAAAACAATTGATCAAAAAATTACAGATTGTTTTTGTAGAAAATAAATTCGAAAAAATAGATATTAAGTCATGAGACCGTGAACACCAATCAGAAAGTGTGACGTCACTTCTTTCTAGACATCAGTGTTGTGGACCACCAAGATCGACACCGGCACCAAAAAGGTCCACTGGTCGCGTTGGCGGTGTTCTTACAATCTCCCTATACAAACAGTTATGTCGAAAGAAGTGACGTCATTCAAGACGCCATGACAGTCTTGAGCGTTTTCGAATGAAATTGAAATAATTTTTTTCAAATGCAAAATATAAATCCTAAATATTTCTAAATATAGACGACCCCTGCGTCGCAGGCGTCTGCCTGCGACGCAGGGGTCGTCTCTCGAGGTTGCTGGTTCGATTCCCGCCTCGGGACAAATGTTTGTTTCGATCTGCACACATTTGTCCAGGGAGTTCTGGATGTTTTCTATGTATAATTAAAAATATCTATCTATTTAATGTATTGTATTAAGTATATCAGTTATCTAGTACCCATAACACAAGCTCTGCTTACCTTGGGCCTAGATAATGTTGTGTGAATTGTCCAGCAGTATTTTTTTATTTATTAGATTTTTTAAATATTAAGTTTTTGGAGTAAAAGAGGAATTAAGGTAATATTATTTACTACCCAATTTTTCAAATTCAAACAACTAGCCTATTCAACAACAATCAACAAAATGTCTTGTCAACAAAAACAAATTACAATATAAGTACATAACTATTTTTTCCAAAGAAAACGCCCCATAAGGGTTTTTTATAAAAGTACATCTAATTATACCTTTTTTGTTCACCAAAGTTTTTTTTATTGATTATTTTTCTATTTTTTTATTAATGTGATGTGTGGTAAGGTAACTGATCAGCTCCGTACAACAATATCATTTATTTCTAGAATCTATCCGGCCACAACGCCATCGTGAACTGCATGGCTGTGAACCCCGAGGGGGTGCTAGTCTCGGGGGGTGACAACGGAACTATGTACTGCTGGGATTGGCGCACCGGGTACAACTTCCAGAGATTACAGGTAAACTGACTTCATTTGTCTTTGTCTAAGCGTACTAAGGTTGGCTTAGGGTAAAAATGTCACCGGACCATTTGTCCTACATCTGAGCCAGTACTCGTAAAAACGAAAATCGAATCTGATCCGTTTACATCCTATGCAAGTGACATAAGAGTTGGTTTTGCTGGAAAACTAATCAGAAACTTCGATTTTAGTTTTCGCACCTCTGTCCGACAGTACAATTGCTCTCTTCGTGGCAAACTTTGTTAGAGACCTTAAGTTTAAGTTTAGTAAATTAACTTTGAGACAAGTCAACTAAACCCCGCTGTGTTGTAAGTCGACAGTGATAGTATCAGAACAGAACAAGTAATAGTTATAAATTGAAAACTATTAAAAAAAACCGACTCGGTTTCCGCTTTCAATTTTTTCTCAAAATGTCTTTATTTCGCAAAAGCCTACAAAATGTAGCTAAGAACCAAACAAGTCCAGTCCAGACAAGTGTCTACTTATTTTGATACCTCGTATCAAAATCGCTTCAGCCGTTTGGATGCTTCGAGGTTTAAAATAGTATCAGCTGTCCACATAGCAACACTCGAAAAACATCACAAAAATGAATTCGTTCCGAACAAACTGTTTTAGATAAGTATTTTTATTTATTTTGATTTGATTAGGTTTTTGAATAAAGAATTATTTATCACTAGCTTCTGCCCGTGGCTTCGCACGCGTATTTTCGATATACTAAGTACTTAAGTAGCCTATTATCTAAGTTTGGCTTTGCTCGACGCGCAACGTACGCCAAAGTCTCTTGAAAAATTCTTCTTGCCAAAAAATCTTGATCTGAACAGATCAATGCGTTTTTTTGTAGTTTTGGAGATAAGTAACAAAAATTCAGATTTCACAAACTTTCGGCTTTATAATACCTACCTATTAGTAGGATAGTAGGATACCGTCTCGATAGATCAGCGACTGTGACTTGTGTCATCAGAGCAAATATTATGACCACGATTAACTTGTTCATCTCAAAAAGACCCGATTTAAGTGCTTGGAAATGAATCTCGTACCTAATAGACGCGACCAGTTAAGAATTTGCAAATTAGAGTGCAAAAAGAGATTGCTGCGCATAAGTCTCTTTGCTATGGCACCGTCCATTTATAACAAAATACCACTCACAATTTAGAGAATTGCCTAATGCGATGTTTCAGAGAAAGCTGAGAATCATATTGTCTGGAAAATGTTACTACACAGTGAAAGATTTTATTAATGATAAGAACTTTGACAAATAACTTTATAACGACTTATTATTTACTAAATTTATGTCAATTCTATGTTTGTCAACTTTATTAATTCTATCTAATAACATTAATTTTAGTTTATTAGTTGTAGTTTTAGTCTTCTATCGCATGTAAATTAATAAGACAATTGTACGCCCCAAAAAGGGCAAATCACATTGCTACTCATTCACTGTATTTACCAACTTTTTACATGTAGGTAATTGCAATAAATTACTTTTACTTTTTAGTAACCATTGTTTCTTTCCCAGGCGGCCGTACAACCCGGCTCCATGGACTCTGAAGCCGGCATCTTCGCGATGACCTTCGACCAGTCCGGCTCGCGGCTCATCACCACGGAGGCAGACAAGACCATCAAGATATACAAGGAGGACGACACGGCTTCCGAGGAAACGCATCCGATCAACTGGCGCCCGGAGATTCTCAAGAGAAGGAAGTTCTAGAATATACTATTTTGATAACTAAACTGGACGTTTCTTCTTAACCTTGACCAAATAGATTAATTATCAATACTAGCGCGTTTTTCCTGGATTAGCATAATCTTAGTGTAGAAATAAGTCTTTCCCCAGATACAATTTCCCTATCAGTTTCAATAAGATCTAGTCAGCCATTTCGTTCGCCATGAAAATGTAACGGACAGGTAAAGCTGCTTTCATAATGATAACTTTCATTGCCCATCCGTTTCGCATGGCGGGGCGTCCCTTCGGGTGGTATCGATATAGGTACTAAGCCCGGCCAGTGACTGCGATATCATTAGTATAGTTTTCAGTAGGCCGATTAAACTAAACGAACACTTTCATGGCGCAAGACGCAGATGATCTCTCCTAGCCCCATGTAGCGGCGGCGCGCCCCTGCGGGTAGCACCGCTGAGGGTGGGCAGTGAACGCGTTAAGAACACCTAATATTGGATGCATTTATTTGTTTATAATGCTGGAAAATTCACACGGCATTATCTAGCCCCAAGCTAAGGAGAGCTTGTGTTATGGGAAGATCTTTGTACAATATGAAAGCAATAAAATACTTGAAACTTGGGTAGAGTACGCGCAAAACTTTATGAGCTCTGAAGTTGGATTCAACGGCTGCGCACCGAACCGTAAAGGCGTTGAGGGGTAAGAGGGGGATCTGTCTGTCAAACCAGGTTTGCCAGCAAGAATTTTGGTGTATTTTTATTTTGTCTAGCACATTTTGTTCTGCAGTAATTCATTTGTCAATTCAATATTTTATAGAAAATATAAAACATCTTATACATACATACTCAATGACGGATTATTTAAAACCTAAAATTTTAGAATAAATTAAACTTTTTATCTAACGCAATTGACCCAAGTTTTAAAATAAAATAATTACAATGTACCAAATTCATTTATAATCTAGTTGGCAATACTGTCGAATTTTTGAGTACAATGACGCAGCCGTCTGACGGTGGTTCGGTGTTCGCTTCTGATAGTTTGTTCTTGCGATTTTGTGGAGTATTCCGTTATTACCCTGTTTCACGTTAAATATGCCACAACAACGTTAGGTATCGTTTGTACTCATGTAATCTGGGTGAAAACAAAGCATAGTTTTTTGTTTATTAAAAACTACAAAAAATTAAGTATTTCTCTTTCGCATAGTAACTATGCATTACCTACTCAACTACAAGACCAGACTTCACCACTTTCTTGGTCTATCTTTCGCACGGGCGTGTAGCCGGGGTGGGTCGCTAGTTGGTTAAGGGGGTACCTACCCTCAAATTGCTTATTTTCAACTCCGTCGGACCTCCATATCTTCCAAACTACTGAATATTTAACTTTGAAATTTATATATGGTAAAGTTCAGGACTTATTCTATCGATCATATGTTTCGAAAACACGATTCCATAAAATTTTCTCGATAGAAAAAAATAGCAAAGTTACCTCTAATTATTTACTAAAACCCTAATTTCTCAATTAATACAGATGATACGATCTTGTGATTAAGCATAGTAATTGAGCTAAGTATAAAGAACATTTTATATGTTGCCTTTTTTTCAATTAACTATTCTAATGTTTGTGGGGAGCAAATAACTACTAAAAACTTGATTTTTGGGCTTACGCCGCTTTGCTCTGTCCCGCTCCTGTGAACGCGAAATCCTATGCCTATCCTCTTCACACAATAACGAGGTAGGGTACCGCCTTAATATACCTACGCAAGTTGATATTGCGATTGGCGGCCATCTTGGTGACGTAGTCGACGTCGCACCGTCAATACCACAGAAATCTGAATAACAAGGCACTGTTATTAAGATTTCTGTGGTCAATACCGTTCGCATGTTATTAAGATTTCTGTGGTCAATACCGTTCGCAAGGTCAGCCCGCGCTCTTACGTGCTTACGCGCATCGAGTACTTGTTAGAGCTTTTTGTTTTTGTTATCCTGTTTTATTGTTATTTTTGAGTTTTGTTGTTTAGTTTTGTTACCTGTTACCCGTTAAAATGAGTAAGAAATTAATTAACAGTCGTGCTCGTAAAATGATAATTAACGTGGACAATTATTTTTTAAAAGAGAAAGAAGACTAAGTTAGTTATCCAAAATATAAAATGTGCCTTAAAAAGTGCTTCGAACACTACTGAGGACATTTTAATGTCGAAGCAACTAGTAATAGACATTTTGAATATTTTGCAAAATTCTACCAAAGTCACGGAACGTGTGGCCTGGTTTAAATACAAATATCCCATAACCCTAGCTTATTTACTTTTTATTACATTTTTTTGCTATCTGTACCACAGATTAGATAACGTAAACTTTTTTGCGACGGATGACGTCACGCAGCTGTTATTGTGACAAGGTTCCATCGCAATATCAACTTGCGGGGCTTATATCACTTTTCTGTTTCCTTGTATGTACTTGCGCAGCTTTGCTTCGGAGCCTAAGTTCACAGAGCTCATTAAGTTTAGCGATCACTCTACTAGATGATAATGATTGCATTAACTGCTCACTACAAAACTTGGCCCTGTAGATCAACAAACAGGCAGAGCTCTACATGTTAGAAATAACTAGCGTTTGCCCCCGACTAGACTTCCTCTAAAAGTAGCCAAAGATTTTGTAACTTCCGAACATGCGGTAGGTACCTATTTAGTTAATTTTATGTATGCATGTTCTGGCCATATGTATTCTGCCAATAAATCAGTTTTAGAGAATCCTGCAAACTCGCCGACTGATGCACATGGACCTAAGCCAGTTGCGAGCCTAAGCGTCCCCGCTAGGCCAGCAGCTTTGGCGCAGTTCGTCAGGTCAACGGGGCATCCGTCTCTAGTTTTCTAAACTACTGCTGCGCTGAAATTCATACATAGGGCAACACAAGCTAATCAATGTGTGCAAAAGGGACCCCTGAAACACACCCTAAGATGTCCCTCCCATATTCCTGCAATATAAACTATCGTTTAGATTTTATATTTTTTATTGAAGCACAAATGACAAACATTAAGCATGCAATGAAACGTCTACACAGCTAAAGCTATTCTATTATTAAATTGAGTAAACTATTTACCCTATAAAATATTATTATAATATTTAGGGTGAGTTTGACTTAGGCTAAATAATTTAGCCAAAATAAACTATATCTCACCCTATATCATTCAAATTTAAAATGTATTTTACATATCAAACAGTGAATGAACGAATATTAATCGCATTACCGCGTATATTTTTACAATTACTTCAAACACCTAACTAGTAAACGGATAAATCAATTGTTTCTACACATTCTAACAACTATAGACTTGTGATCTATTTAATAGATAAAATATTAAATTTGCCTTTTCCTACCTCCACCTTATATTAACAATTAGACATTTAAAAGCGAGTTATTCATACAATTATTTATATAATATCTAATTTTGACTACATGTTAGAGTAGCAAGTATAGAAAGTATCAAATTATCTGTTAAAATAAAATCCCTTAGACGAAGTATTGTTGTAACAACTACAAGAGTACACAGGAAATAAGATATGAGAGTTGTTCGGAGTTGTAGTTTCTCGGAGTTTCCAGTTGATTCGGGTGACTCGCCGTTATAGTCGCAGAGGTATTTTGCACACATTGCTAGCGATATTATATTATGCCGGAATGGAGATCTTTATATAAACTTTAAATTATTTAACTTAATAATCAGTAAATAGCAAATGTGTAAGATTCCATTCAGACACAGTCAAATAAATATAAAAATACGCCCGCCGAGCACAATTTGTGCATAAAAACTGAAGTTAATGCACTTTTAAAATGTTGAAATTGAATTTTTTACCGAAATTGTGGCAAGTCTCAAAGAACCGAGAATGTTGCAAGTATAGAGTGACAAATTGTGTTTCGACTTGCGTTTCGTATATCAGTTAGCAACCGTACCTTGCCCGGATCACTCCACTTGAGCGTCCAGGCGGGTTCCTCTGCATCCGCCGCCATTTTGCCGTCGAAAATAAACACCACATTCGGTAACCAATAAGGCACTCGTATATTCAATTTTTATAAAAATAATTCTTTGGCGTTAAACGTTCGACGGTCGGACTTGCGGCCGCGATTTCAAGTTTGGAAATTGGAATAATCGTTTGTAATCAGAGATCTCCTGCGTTGAAATGGCGGCGGCAATGCGCACGCGTCGCGTCACCCGAATCAAAACCTCTGGAATATTCCGAATCCGAGTCTCCTTCCGGTCAAGGTCAGGCACCGCTTTCCGTGCTTTCCGCATCGTCGCTAGCTTCCGGCTCCTTCCCGAATATATCATCGCTATGAACCTCTGCACTTGGCGCTGGCTTCTCTATCCTCTCAGGTTCCTCAACGACCGGATTCGCAAAACTGGTATCAATCCCCACATCTGTGGTAGATTCGTCGTATAAACTGGACACTATGTTGTTCTCAGGCTCGCTTTCCATTGGTGCGCTTTCTTGAGTACGTTCGTCTTTAGGACTTTCTGAGCCGAAGCTTTGTTTTGTACTCTCAGATTCGTAGCTCGGCTCCCTGTTTGTGTCGCTTTGTGATGAGTCGTTTGGAGGAGGTTCGAATTCTTGTGAGCTTGACTCTCTTTCAACTTCTGGTGTTTCAGGTTCATATTCTTTCTCTTGCGGCGTCGAAGGTTCATAGTCTCTCTCTTGTGGTGTCGAAGGTTCATAATCTTTCTCTTGTGGCGTCGTAGGTTCATAATCTTTCTCTTGCGGTGTCGTAGGTTCATAATCTTTCTCTTGCGGTGTTGTAGGTTCGTAATTCTCTTGTGGTGTAGTAGGTTCGTAATATTTCGTTTCTTGAGTAGATTCATCCTCTTTTTCTTGCGTAGATTCAGTATCGTTCTGACTTTCATCTTCATTTGTCATCTGCTCAGAGTCTTTCTTCGATATGCTTTCTGTTACTGTTGCTATTTCTGGTTCTCTCTGCACTTCGCTCTCGCTCTGCGGTAACCTTGCTAAGGCCTCCTGCAACCTCTGCTTGATTTCGTCCGATATCTGCACCGGTGGTGCGTCTTCCTGCGCCTCTATTTCTGGCGGTTCCTCGTCCAGAGCTTGCGCGCCCCAGCGAGACTTTCTGTCCTGTCTATCTCGACGTCTCTCGTTTCTCTCGTCTTTCGCGTCATCTTTAGCGGCGGGTTGGTCTTTCACCGCTTTGTCATCGGTCGGCGCATTGTCGTCTTTAGGAGCATTAGGCACGCCGTCATCCGTAGCCACCTTGTCATCTTTCTTGTCATCTCGGGACGCGCTCCTATCTTCTCTATGCGAGGTCCTGTCGTCCCTGTGCCGTTCGTCCTTCCGATCGTCTCTGGGATTCCTTTTGTCGTCGTAGGACCTTCGCCTGTCATTATTGCGATCGTTACGTTCATTTCTGTCTCGGTTGGGTCGGTCCTCGTGTTCTCGCTTGCGCCCGCGCCGGTCGTCCCACTCGGGGCGGCGGTCCCAGGGACGTTCATTGAACTCTCCACTGCCCCTCTCGTCGAAACGTCTGTTGTTTCTATCGAAGAACTCGGGCGGTTGATCGAACGGACCCTCAAAGGGCGGGCGTTCTGCGTCGAAGCGAGGCGGACCGTCATAGGCTGGCCTAGGACCGTCGTAGCTGGGCCTCGCGCCATCGAATGCCGGTCTGAGTCCGTCGTAGGCGGGTCTGGGTCCGTTGAAGGGAGGCCTCATGCCGTCGAAGGGCGGTCTCGATCCGTCGAACAGGGGTCTGGGTCCGTCGAAAAGTGGGCGGTTCATGTCGAAGGGCATCCTGTTGAAAGGCGGGCGGTCGAACCGCGGCGGCGGCATGGCGTCGAAGGGAGGCCGGAAGGGGGGCCCGAGGCCGTTAAACCGCGGACCGAAGGGCGCGGGGCCGCCGGGGCCTTCCATCCAGGGAGCTCCTGGAAAATATGGGGAAAAATCACACAATGTACTACCTACTACTCGAATTAAACTATAGTGGATGACTTCTGTGGAATACAATAGCAGCGAATAGTCGAAGGTTTGCAGATTCGTTTCTCAACATGGGAAATTTATTTGCGGGCTAAGTCTAAATAAATGGGATCAATTTCAAGATCACATTAATATTATACAACAAACTTTCGCATTTTTAATATTAGTGTGATGTGCAAGTTTGGATGTTTAGATGCATGGATGGATGTATGTTTGTTACCTCTACACGCCAAAACTACTGAACGGATCGGGCTGAAATTTTGCATACAGGTTGTTTTAGACGTCAAATAAGACATAGGCTATCCCATAAATCAGTTGCCACGGGATAGAAATAACCATAAAACGTGTCCATAGAAACGACGCATGCAAAGACGCGGGCAGAAACAAGTTTTTTATACTTTTGAGCTTGACTACTCTACGATTTTGTGTGTATGTATTAAAACTGTTAGCCGTACCTGGCCTTGGGTTGTTAGGTGGTCCTCGCATTCTCATGTCTGGAATTGAAATTTTTAACTGATTTCAAAAATTTCTAAATTTTATCTATTAGTTGAAGTGTGGTATAAAATAGAAAAGAAACGAGAAACTACCAACAAACCAAGCCTCAGGAAAAGAAAGGCGAATTACAAAAAAGAAACGTCTAAAAGTTCGTGCAAAGTTAAATAACACAACTAAGTGGGTGTTAGTCTAAACTAAAACCTCACCACGTAGGTATCATCATGGGGGAGAGGGGAGTGGAGGTTAAAAAACTTGCTAAAAAACGTGATTAAATGAACGGCCCCTAAGATAATTAATTTAGCCATAACTCACCCGGCCTGAAGGGCGGCGCGTGGCGCGGCGGCCAGCCCGCCGGCTCCGGCGCCGAGAGACCCTCTCCAGCATCCGCTTCTAACGACAAATAATACTAATAAGTCCCTTGCAAAGTTACGAAATCATAATTGTGCCTACCAAATAATTAATTCTGCCGACCAAACAGGTATTTTTTTGCTGACCAATTTAGTTATATTCAGCTGCTGAAGTCACTTATTTTTCTGACAGATACTTTTTCTGGCTAACTGTATTTATAAAGAGATTTTGATTTTGCACTCCACTGTACCATGCGCAGTTCTGCATTCGCGGCTATGTTCACAGATTTTATAAAGATTTGCACGACCTATACCTTATATTTAATGACTCAAACAAAATGCAAAGAAAATTAACTGTGCCACTTATCTTCAATTTTGGGATGTTCTTGTACTGATAAATCTGTGTAATAAATCCAATAATATCCCAAAAATGTAATTACCCTGAGTGCGATGGCTTACGCATTATAATAGCAAAAACCATAAATCTCTGTGCGTCCATGACTTTTTCTTCATTGTAAAGATTTAACGAGTCGTTAAACGTGTCGCTCATCTTTCCATACAAACGTGGAAGGGTAACTCCTACGCTGTTTGATGTTGACCATACAAAACTAAGGATAATATTAATTTATTGTCATTATCTAAAACCGTAAAAAAGTATACATTTGAAAAATACAAGCTTCTAAACCTTCGTTTTTCAACACTGGTTTTAGCCAAACTTTGCGCGAAAATAAATAATAAACGGAGAAAGAAACTCTAAACCATACAGACATAGTTTAGTTATTCAAAAGTTGAAAAAAAATTATTTTAAAAGGTACACAACAGTTTTTCTTTAATAACCCTTGTGCAAAAAGTGTGTTCTCATTTTTTTACGCGGCCGTTTTAAGGATGAATCATTGTGCATTTCATCCTAGCTCACTATGTCGAGGAAACTCACCGTTATCCAAACTAGGCATCCTATCATTGAGCCCGTCCCGCTGTTCGTCCCGGTTGTCTTGATATTCGTCGCGCGGCTTGTCTGCCGGTTTGCCGTTCGCCATCTCCCATAGACGTTCTTGTAGAGACTTTTCGGCTGTTTCTGGCGCTCCCGGCTGTCGAGGTGACTTTTCTCGGGGTCTTTCCCTGTACAGATAAATATTTGTATTTTTAGTCGCACAACCTAATGGGTGAAGTATATGATATATTAACAGCTATAAACACATCAGGGTCCCGAGTTCGATTTGATCGAGTTATCATTTTTGTATGGGATTTTCGTGCTGTCTTTCACTATGGGGATGAAACTTGGACGTTAGGAGTGCTGACCGTGACCGCATAGACGCATTTGAAATGTGGTGCTGGAGGAGGATGCTGAGAATCCCTTGGACAGCTTCCCGGACTAACATTTCCATCCTGCGGGAACTTAAAGGTGAAGACGAGACAGTCCTCCATGTGTCTGCATAAACTCCTTACTTTCTTTGGTCACATAGCCAGGAAATTCGGTAACGACCTTGAACAACTGATAGTCAACCTTCCCGGGTTGATGGCAAGCGTTTAAGAGGCCGCAGCCCACTAAGATGGACGGACCAGATCCACACGACCCTGGACCCTGGGTTCAATAGTGTATATTTGCCACCAAACTTCTGGGCCTGTGGCGAACCACGACGTGACAGAGATGTGCAGAACGCAATTCTTAGGCCAAATTGGTGGGCGGTTCGGCGGGCGGACAATCGCGTCGATTATTCACTGCGACTTTTTGTTTCAAACAATGAAAGAGCAAAACAGATATACGAAACTGTACCTATCTCTTTCGCCTGCTCCGTTGTCGGCGGCATATGAATTGTAGCGCCCTGACAGGGTTTTTATGCATTGTGTACCTACCCACTAAGACTACCTACACCTAAGAAAAACATCTGTATGCATAAAATTACAATAAATTATATGAATATGAATTATATGCATGAGTGTAGCTGCAAAAACTTCCCCATTCTCGCTTCCCGTCGCCGGACAAGATGTTTGGCGGGAACTATAATGTAACTGATCTTACCCATTGTTATCTCTATTATTTCCCCGATCCCGGTCCCGATCCCTTCGGTCTCGCCCTCGGTCCCGGTCTCGGTCCCGGCGATCGTCACGTCCTCCGTCCCTGCATAAATAATTATACACTTTATTTCTTGTAATCAAAAGTTCAATATTTGGACACGCCTTAATCGTACGCCAGTCAACATACGTACATACATGGATGAAACTTAAACGTAGGATATTGCGATAGAAATAAATGATTAGTTCCTAACTCATCTGCAGCTTGAAAAAATAAATAAACAATGCTGGACAATCCACATAATCTAGCCCCAAGCTAAGCAGAGTTTGTGTTGGGTATTAGATACCTAATACTATAGATTACGTATATAGATTTTTTATTATACATAGAAATTCATTACGGATGTAAGACGATTAATTACGATAGTGCGAACCTTATTGTGTTGGAAGAACACCAACGTTTCATCTCTTACCGAGGAACATTTCCAGGGTGAGTGCTGTTCTGGAAGGGATAAACCGTTGCTGTTCTTCCAAAACAAATAAGGTTCGTAGAACGTAGAACGTAAACCCGCTTGCATCCGCAATGAATCCGTCAAACTACGATAGTTTTTATACATTACTAGATTCCGCCCGCGGCCTTGCACGCGTATTTTCGGTATAATAGGTAGCCTATTATCTAAGTTAGGCTTTGCTCTAAACGTACGCCAAATTTCATTTTGATCTGTTCAGTAGTTTTATCCTAGGTAACAAAAATTCAGATTTCACAAACTTTCGGATTTATAATATACTAGCTTCTGCCCGCGGCTTCGCACGCGTTGTTTTTATGGAAACGTTTGGGGTAGGTTATTTCTATTCCATGGGAACTGATTTATGGGATAAAAAGTCACCTATGTTTGATTCCAGGGTTAGACCTGTATGCAAAATTTCAGCCTGATCCGTTCAGTAGTTTTGGCGTGAAGAGGTAACAAACATCCATACATCTATCCATCCAAACTTTCGCATTTATAATATTAGTGTGAAGTAGGATATAGAAATGCCCAGAATACCCGGCACAAATATTTGCAGATAGTACAAATTGTACAACATTTGTCCCAAGGTGGGAATCTAACCCGCAACCTCCTGCGTCGCAGACAGACCTTCGTAAAATTACTTATTGGAATAAGGAATTTTACAATGTCTTCTTAATTTGTTTCTTGAATAAGCGAACTACTGAGCATAACACTGGATTCTAACGGGCTTGCTTGTCAAACTAGGCATAGATCTCAGTACTCACGGGATCCCCGTGGTAAAAAACTCGAATCACATAAATATCAACATTTATCTTTGGTTACTTGAATGTAAAAACACGAATAAGAAAAAATAATTATGATAGTGCACTGTTTCACACATAAATTGGTGGAAATCAAAAACTCTTTATTTCCATAAATACAATAAATGTACCTACACTTAGAAAAGGTCAAAATATAAAACTAAACATGTCAGTGTTTAGTTTTATATTTTGACCTTTTCTCGAACGGAAATAAAGTGATATTTTTTTATTTCTGTCGCTTCGATATGTAGACTAAAGTAAAGAAGCGACGAAGAAACCTTTAGCCTGTTAGTTGTTATTTTTCGACGCTGTCCCGCTCCTATGTACGCGAATTCTATTGCCTATCCTTTTCACGAAATGGCGCGCATCGCTCCCTCTTATACAGTGTCCAGTAACAAAAATAACTCAAGATTTTGTTAAACAAAATACAAATAAACTCACCTATCCCTTTCATTCCCTCGATCCCTCCTCTCATTTCCTCTTTCATTCCCGCGGTCGTTCCTCCCTCGGTCTCGGTCCCGCCGGTCCCCTCTCCGGTCCCGGTCTCTCCTGTCCCGGTCTCTGTCCTTCCTATCGTCGTCCTTATCGTCCGGCGGTGGTTGGGAGAAGGGAGGTGGCTCTGATGCGTTGAAGCCCGGCGGGGGCTCGGACGCGTTGAAGTTTGGCGGTGGTTTTGATAGCAGGGCTTGGATCTGTGGAGGAAATTGTTATTAATTTTTAAAAGCCCTTATTTAACTTGCAATGTATGTACCTAACTGTTTGTACGGATGGAATCTTGCAACTCAATTTTGAAGCAGATATCTTCAACCGATTCAGCTGAAATTTTGTATACACGTTTAGTTTAGATGACAATGCATTAAAAGCTTGTTTTAAAAAAAACGGTTATCAAATATTAATCATCAAAGCTATTGAGAATTTACTCAAAACAATAAGTTTTGAGTAAATTCTCAATAGCTTTGATTAATTTAAAAGTAAAAAAGTATGAGCCCAGATACGGTTCCTCAGCCTGGGTTAGTAATTATGTGGAAAAGAATGTCACTGCCAATAAAAACCTTCGAACATAAAGTAAAAGAAACAATTTACTAACTCGCTTCCAATTTTTCTACAAAATGACACCTTTCATTTGATACCCCACTTGAAATCACAATCATCTTGAAGGCACTTGATCTTGTAGGTCTCTTTTAAAATGTCGACATCATAATTTGTGCTAAAATTTACATTTCAATTTTTTTTCAATCTTTGTATATGTATATATCTGTATAGGTGCATGAAATGTATTATTATTTAAAATTTAAAATTAATAGCTGCGGTAGTTGCTTATATACTGAACAGGACAAAAAGGACTTACTATTTAAACGAGTTGTAAAGGTACATTTATGACATATTACCTGATCAGGCAATAGCGCCGGTGGCAGTTTATTCTCCGCGTTATCTCCATTGGCCTCCTCTTGGTGCATGTCCTCGGTGTCCAGATCCATCGCATCGTCGTCGTGGCCTTCAGTCGGCCGCTGCGACACAAACACATGTACTCAGTATTCATTGACACACGTAGTCAGTATTTATTTATTCCATGGTAGGTAGCATGTTAAGAGGCCAACCTAGCGGTTTTGCTTGTCAAACTAGGTCTAGATCTCAGTACTCACGGTATACCCGTGGTAAAAAACTAGAATTACAAATTAAAATAAAATTCAAATTTTTTTTCTTTGGTTCCTTAAAATAGAAAACACGATTGAGAAAAAAAGCGCCATATATCTAAAAGCGTAGATATATATACGCTTTTAGATATACGGCGCTTTTTTTTAGGACAGGCTATTAAGTAGGTAGATAGATAGCATGGGAAAGCTGTGCAGCTAATAAACTGTGTGATGACGACTTAGAATTTACACCACCCCAACTCTTCCCGCGGGTGTCGAAAGAGGCGACTAAGGGATCAACTGGGAGCGGGCAGCAGCGCCCCCTGCAGAACAATTCTAACACCGAACTGCGATCCCCAACCCACATGCCCGGCGTGGGGATTATGGGCATTACCCCCCAAGAGATAAAAGCCAATAAGGCGCTTATCAAGGGGAGGCCTGCGTCCAGAAGTGGACTAATACAGGCTGTTGAGGTTGAGATAGCATGGGGCAAATTTAATTATGGCAAAACCCTTTGTTATATGAAGCCAAGTTGAGCCGTGGACGTACGTACTTACATGAACTAGCTGATGAGAGATTGTTTTAGTACTTACAAGATCTGGTTTGTATTTACCTGGTGATGATGTGGCGGTGCGTGCGACATCACGGGCGCAAACATCGGCATGTTCTGCATGTTCTGCATGTTGGGCATGGCGCCCATGTTGCCCATGGGCATGTTGGGCAGTGTGGGCATATTGCCCAGGCCCAGGGCGTTCACGCCAAGGAGACCGCCTAGGAAGCCGCCTACCATACCTGGTATAGGAATAGGGTACATTACAATCACATCTACGCCGCCGTCTGTAAAATGAGACACTTAAGCTTTCCTTCCTACAACTCCAAGACTATCTTAGACCAACTTTTTGGTATTATTTTAATAGGACTGTGTCAGTATCGTTTGAAATAAAAATTGCATTAATGAGACTCGAGTAATGAGGCTTCGAGGCTCTGCCAAGCGTGGAGATTATTACAAAATCCCTCTAGACTAGTTTAATAACGCCAGAACTTCTTCTTCAGAACCGATAGGGTTGAAATTTGCATAAATAGAGACCTGGAATAAAACATCGGCTACTTTTTATCCCATAAATCAGTTCCCATGAAAATAACTGTTCGGCACAACTCTAGTTCTCGAGTACTCGACTCGGGATTGATTTATTATGGACGTCCCTAAACAGGGATGACGCGATGCAAGCCTTCACCTGTCAAAACGTACAACGCTTTTTAGCTAATGTTTTCTATGTATAAATTATCTACATGTGAAATAAAACCAGCCATAATTGTACCGACTTATCATATCATTCATGATACGAGCATTCAAACACAACAATCCTACTACTATATTATAAATGCGAAAGTTTGTGAAATTTTTGTTACCTAGGATCTCCAAAACTACTGAACAGATCAAGATGAAATTAGGCATACACTAGAACGTAGCCTAACTTAAACAATAGGTTACTTATTATACCGAAAATACGCGTGCGAAGCCGCGGGCAGAAGCTAGTAATCCATAAAGTTAGCACGTGCGAAGCGACGGGCAGAAACGAGTAGTATTATAATTACCCGGCTGCCCCATGCCTTGCGGCGGCATGCCCGGAGGGAACCTTATCATGGGCCCCGTTGGCGGCATGCCGGTGTCTGGTAAGCCTACGAACAAACAAATTGAATAAGAATAGGAAATACAATAACAATAAACCTGTAGATTATTTTTAGGGCAAGAGCCTTTATTCACAAAGAAAATTATACTAGTATTTACAATTGAAACAATTGAGCTAACTGCAGACTGTTGCAAACAGTCTACAGGTAGCTCAACTGATCCATATCAATACCAGTCGGAAGCGTCTTCAAGACGCTGGCTGCATTGTCACGCTGTATGGCAATGCTGATGCGCTGTGCCAAATACTTACCAGCTCTCGGGTCACGCGTCGATTCGACCAGACGGTCAGATATTTTTTTTAAAAACCCGAAGTGCCTGTATATTGTTTGCAACAGTCTGCAGTTAGCGCAATAATTTTAATTGTAAATCCTAGTTCTATTTTTTTTCTATTATTTGATGTATTCATTTGTGAATCAAGAGTTTATAATTAAAAAATAATGATGATAATAATAATAAATAGTTTCATAATATTTTATTTTCATTGGTAATTTTTTCAAATAATATTATATAAGACCAGTGTAATGTTACCACCTAGTTATACAGCATTAAATTCATTTATCATTATCCTCGACGCTTTTGTCGTGCGTCCCTCTAACTGTAGTTTCTTTCATCTAACGTAGCTAGTTGTGATGATTACCTGGAACTCCTTGTAGATTGGGAGGCCTGATGCCGGGCGGGAGCCCCGGTGGCATTCCGGGGGGTAGTCCTTGGGGCATTCTGTAACAATACGTCATCGTCATAATCAATATCGTCCACTAAAGATTTTACGTACAGAAAGGCTACATTTGGTTCTAGATATTTTTACAAAATTAAGAAATATTGGCGGATTTTTTTATAACACTGGCTGGTATCATCAGAGCTAATCGTAGAACATCGAATAATTTTTTGGTTATGAAAGCTTTCATTTATCATTTCACTCGTCTGTCGTCCGTTTGAGATTTGATTTTTGAACCTTATTCGCTGCGCTAGTACAATCTTCGAACATAAAGGGAAGAAAGTGATTTACTAACTCGCTTCCCCTCAACTCAATAGTTAGTTCCTACAGTAACAGTTTACAGAAATAACGTACAATAGGTTTTTTTTTTTGCGAATGTAAGCATAACCTTGCCTCTGTTTGTAGTAGTGTCGAAAAAATATTATTCTATTTAGTCTGTCAGTTAGATTATTACAAGATATTGGATACAATTTTTTCTTTTGTCAATCAAACAAAAAATGACAAAAATAAAGCGCGTCAAAGTTTGGGAGGGCTAGTGACGTCACGCCTTGCTAAAAAGTGTCACAAGGAGTGACATCACGTCTATATCTTCATCTTTTTTGTTTAATCGACAAAATAAAAAATACGTGTCCAATATCTTCTGATAATCTAACTGACGGATTAATTAGAATTTATTAGGACATTAGCCTATCGCAACAAACGTGCAAAAATTGTCCCAAACACTCCCCGTGTTTGGGACAATTTTTGCACGTTTGTTGTTTTCTGTTCTTGTTATCAGCTTTTGTGAAGCATTGACGACCTCTCTGGCGCAGCGGTCGAAGGTCTGCCTGCGACGCAGGAGGTTGCGGGTTCGAGTCCCGCCTCGGGACAAATGTTTATACGATCTGCAGATATTTGTTTAGGGTGTTCCGGATGTTTTCTATTTATAATAAAACATATCTATCTACGTAGTGTTTTGTATTAAGTATATCAGTTATCTAGTACCCATAACACAAGCTCTGCTTAGCTTGGGGCTAGATAACGCTGTGTGAATTGTTCAGCATTTTTTATTTATTTATTTATTTATTCTTATAAAATATCTTGTATTCTAGAACCGAGTAAAGTGATCACAGACACTTACCCTGGCGGCGGCATCCTCGTCACTGCCAGGTTAGCGGGGGAACCGAGCGCGGCAGCCGCCATATCTGTGAACGAAGAATAAACCAAAATATTTATTAATCGACTTAGAAAAAAGGTTCTAAGGTTGTATGTGTTTTTGTATGTTTGCCGATTTTTCCATCAACCGTTGACCGATTTTGATGACTCTTTTGCTACAGATTATAGCTGATCCCGTAAAGTTTTTATTCCTGAGGGATTTGTGTTTATCTCGGAAAACTTAAGTGTTATGTCAAATTTGATAATTTGACCTTATCAGGTTCCGGAGCGTTTTTGTACCCGGTCTGTTACGCTCATGAATCATATATGCACAATTTTTGATGCTTGTTCCGATATTATTTTGTATCTGAACGTGGCGGGCTAATTTCGTTTTTGTATGGGACGTGACAGGACACATCATCAAAATTAAATAGACGAAATAAAATCTGGTGTTTTTTGTTTTTTATGCATGGGGGTCAATTTTGCTGGCAATAAAAGGAATTTTTTCTACAAAAATCACATAATTTTATTTACGTAATTATAATCGTTAACACATTTGAAATCACTATATTTGTCCAAACACACATCAGTTTTCATGGTTGTCATTGAAACAGCTCAAGCAGGCGTGGTATATTAGATCCTTTGCCGTACGTTCATGAATCACATGTGATCATTTTTTTTTTTTAATTTTTTTTTACAAAAATCTTCTTAGACAAGTGTTTATATACAACTTTTGTTTTGACACAAAAGAGAATCTTGAAATGAATAAGTGAGCGTAGAACCTTTCAATGAGACCTTTGTACAGGGAACCTGTTATTTTATGTTTATGTAAGTTTATTATTAATCTTTGTAGGTATTATGGTAGGTATCTATATATTTATTCAGTGCCACCGTCTATTTTGTTCTTTCATTTCCAGTTCATCCCAAGGTTGCCTGGAAGAGATCGCTCTCAGCGATAAGGCCGCCCTTTATACTTCCTTTTTTTTCCTAGCATTTTCTCTGTATTTGTGTGGTATAATAAAGTGTTTTCTATATATCTTTCTATCTTGATGTCGGTTTTATGTTTTTTCAAAACAATAAAATTATTTATGTGATCGAATGAATGTGATGGTTAACACAATCTAGATTATTGTAAATTTATGCATTCTAACATAACTGTTCCATAGTCTTCATAAGGTTAAAATTAATGAAATGCTCTTAGAGAGGTAATCCACTTTTAAACTTTCGCGATTTGTTAACATAGTTAATGATTTTATCGGGTAACATAGGGGAAATAATTACAAAAGGTACGCGATAAACACCCGATAAAATCATTAACGAGGTAATCCAGAACAGTAAGCCAAGCATAGGGATTGTGGTGGGTATAAGAGACAATAAAACGTCAAGTACAAGTCGGACTCGCGCACTAAGGGTTCCGTTTAATTGTAAGACCTTGTTTCTTGCCAAATATCATGATTCTAGGTCAACGAGCAGGTACCTTGTATATTTTGGTCCAGGGAAAGGTGCAAATTTTTTTGCACCTCTCCCTGGACTACTACAAATTTACGGTTTAAGGATTTTTTTGTGTGTTAAGTATACCAGTAATACCTGTTGGCATCTGCGGCCTCATGGTAGGCGGCATGCCGGGCGGCGGCGGGAGGGATATCATGCCGGGAGGCATGCCGAGGAGTGACATGTTCTCCATCATTGATTTTGGCATTATCTGTCAAAAGAACATAGTTATGGTTAGAATATTGTAAAAAGAAGATGGAGACGAGCCCCCCAAATACAAGCTAAGATAGGGCTTGGGCCATTCCCCTAGTCTGTCAAGTAATATTTTATTTTATTATTATTTATTTGGGAAGCAAAAAGCTTACAATGCTTGTAATACATAAAACTAAAACAAATAAAGCTAAAACAGTTTCCGCTTGTAGAACATTTATACATACTAACTGAACTAATTAATTGAAACATAAAAGAAAATGAGTAACGTGCCTAAAACTATTATAATATAACAATGACTAAAATTACAAAATGAAAATGAAAACCGAAAGATATGCCTGTCGTCAGTACTCAATCAATTAGAAGGAGTAGCTATAGAAAGGAAGATAGGATACATAGATACATAACATTGTGGATACCAAATAATAATTATTAAGTAAAGAAAATAATAATATTACTAGTAATAATAATAATAAACCCTTATTTGAAGAAGTTAAAATTAATAATTTTTTAAAAAGTATTTTGCTTGATGTTGAACAAGTCAACATTTTTTGAGTATTTTTAGTTAAAAACATGCATGGTCCGAGGCAGGTACGAGTTTTTCCGATATTTAGTGGCATAGGTGTGTAGTTTACGGAAGTTTCGTCGGGAAGCCCGGCTGCAGGCTGTAGGCTGCAGGCTGCAGGCTGGGCAGAACAGTAATGGATAAGAGCGGGGGTGAGTCAAAAATATTTAGGATAATGTTCAGCAGTAGTGACAGGTCAGCGGCTTCTCTTCTCAACTCAAGGGGCAGCAAGTGATGATGTTTGCAGCTTAATATTTGCATATCATACAGATTTATTATCTCGCTGTGGGAATCGAATGCGCAAACTATTGCCATACCCCAGACACTCGGCCATTTCTCCATAAAGTCGCGTCTCGGCGTGCAACTGTGTGTGTGACATCTAGGATCCAAACACCAGAAGAGTCTCGGGGGATAAGGAAGCAGGAGTTAATGGTGACAAATTTTCAAAACACAGTACAAAAGGGTTTGGGAGGCTGAACCTCTCTCAGGAGTTTAGGGGGCTAACCGCCGAAGATTCAAACGCCTCTCAGTTTTAAGCACGTCCCAGTCACGAACTGTTGACAGTTTTTCATTAAAAACTGTCAAAAAATGGGGGTAAGTCTCTGAGCTTTCCAAACGAAACCATCGAGGAATTCTTAAACTTAGGAAGAAAACATTTTGAGGGGCTTAGCCCGACCGATTTCTTGAGAAGTAATACTGACCCGGGGCGGTAACCACGGCGGCAGCGTCTCTTCGTCCACCATCCCTCCGTCCTCCAGCGCGTCCAACTGCAGGTCGCCTAGCAACCAGCGCGCGTGCAGCGCTGCCCAGGGCAGGTAGGACACTCCGAGCTCGGCCTCCCACTGCTCCTTCCACTCGCGGCCCTTGACGCCTTTGCCGGGGGCCCACTTCACCTGGGAACAAGATAACACACTTAATATTGAGGAGCTCTCTAAATTGTTTGTGCAGGGAATCAAGAATTAAAAACTCTTTATTTCCGTAAATACAACAGCTATACAGTGTAGGCTTAGATCAGATCAGATTATTAAAATTAAAATAGACATGCCGAGCGTGGGGATAATGGGCATTGTCCTATATGAGATTAAAGCCAATAAGTAGCTTATCAGGCTGCTGTGCAGGCACGCTGGACGCAGGTCTCCCACCTGCGTCCAGCAATGAACCAATATAGGCTGTTGAATAAAGTGATATTATAAAATGATATTTTTGATTTCTATCGCTTCGATAAGTATACTTAGACTATTAAAGAAGCGACCCTGAAACCTGTTAGTTGTTATTTGTCAATTTTGGCTTTGGTGGTGAAGCCGTGGCGCTCGCGCCGTAAGAATCGACCGCTCTGACTCAGCCCATGAATGTCGTAAAAGCCGAGAGTACGGGCAGCATATTCCTTCTGTGCGCGTCGACAGTGAAGGCTAAAAGCAGAAGTTGCTTCTAGCCTTCACTGTCTTTTCTTTACTCGCAAACTCTTATCATACTTACTAACTCACTATGAATGACACTGGCTTTAGATTAATTAGAGTGGGTTAAATTTAGATATAAAATTATTATCAATAGTACTTCCTGAATGTTTTTGTATGAAATGGTACTAAACAATAGTACTGGTTTGTGAGGAGGGCGTTGTCATTATACGACAGTGTTAAATTTCTGCAGATGACATCGTTTTTCAAAACTATTTGTGTTCCATGTTCTGTACCAATAAATTATTTTTTACTGTTACTTACTGCGATCTCCTTAGTGTGCAGTTTGTGTTTGTTCAGTTTGGTGAGCGCCTTGTGCGCGTCCCGCCGCCTCTCCATCACCACGAAGGCGCAGCCGCGCGGCGCCACCACGTCTATGGACACGACGCCGCCCACGCCGCCGAACAGGTCCGACAGCTCCTCGAACGTCGCGAGCTTGGAGAGGTGCCCCACCCAGAGGGTTGTACTGCATACTGAAACGAAAAGTTTTAGACTGCAGGACGTACAGGAACTGTTTTAGATTTAAAAACATTATAAAGCCCTTGTCTTTATATTTTTATGAATGCAAGAATGATTAATCAAAGTTGGTGCGGTCCAAATACAAGGGACGTACGGCGCACGCACGAAACGCAGATGGCATGGCTAATGATTTTGACAGATGACGCCGATGGCGTTCGATGTTTTGTTTGTTTGATCATGGATAGGTATACGAAATATCTTTTGTTCTGAGGTTTGATTTTATCTATAGTGAGAGGAAAACAAAATGTCTCTCAGTTATTTCGTAACTATCTCACTCGCACAAAATGTTCATGAAGTGACCTAGACGTCACACACACACACACACACACAGTTGCGCTTGCGCATGTATGTATCGAGACGCGACTTTTGTATGGAGAAATGGTCGGGTGTCCGGGGGTGCTGCTAGTCTATTTTATGAAATGCAGCAGGTGACTCTCTCTACCTTTCGCCGCTCACTGTTTTTCTGTCAGCATTCAGAAAGCAGCAAAAATTGTATATGCGAGGCACTCACTGAATGACACAGATAGATCAGCTGTATGCACATAGCACTTACATGCCCCGAGATGCAGCAGTCTGCAGCACCGAGGTTGGGCAGTGAATGCTTTAAGACCATCGATATGAGTATATAATCTACTTAAAACCCAGCAGTGCGTAGACACACCTCCTCACCTCACTTCAACAGCCTATATTGGTCCACTGCTGGACGCAGGCCTCCCCCCCCCCCCCCCCCCCATAAGCACCTTATTGGCTTTTATCTCATGGGGGTAATGCCCATAATCTCCACTCTGGGCATGCTGGTTGGGGATCGCAGTTCGGTGTTAGGATTGTTCTGCAGGGGGCGCTGCCGCCCGCCCTCGGTGGATTCCCTTAGTCGCCTCTTACGACACCCGCGGGAAGAGCTGGGGTGGGGCAAATTCTAAACAGGCAGCCACGCAGCATCGTAGACATAGACACAAGCTCATAATAATCAGGATGATGAAACACAGCCCTCCCCATAAACAAACAATATGCAGTCTTACAAGAAACTCATACTAGCATAAATGGAGTTCTTACCACTAAGATTTTCTTTTTTGATTGGAGGCAGTCCTTTTTTCTCTCTTTCTTTCTGCTTTTCTCTATCTGCCTCTCTTTCTTTATAGCTTGCTTTATCGCGATCCCTCTCTTTGTCTCTGCAACATCAATACAGAAAATATTAGGACAAGCGAGCTAATGTTATGGATATTAGATAACTGAAACAGCACATTACATTCCATGGATTTATTATATAATACAGTTATTGTATAATACAGAGAAAGTCTAACATTATAACAACTGAACTGTACTGGTCATTGAGAAATAAATAAATGTCTTAACCACAGAAAACACTTAGAACATCCGGAACAAATATCTGCAGATGTACAAACAATACGTCTAGACCTTTATGGCGCCCGCTGCGCCATAAAGGTCGTCATGAGATAACTATTTTACAAAGCGTTCTACAGATAACAAAGCTCTTACCTCTCCCGATCTCTGTCCCGATCGCGCCTGCGTCTCGGCGAGCGCGACCGGGACCGAGACCGCCGGCCGCGCCGCCGGGGGGACTTGGACCGGGACCGATGCCGTCGGGACTTGGGCGATGGACTCCTGTAACAACATTGTGATTACGTCATGTCGCAATGGTGTTGGAAGAAATAAACAAGCTAGGTAGTAACTCTCCTTCAAACAAATACTAAACCAAAGCTGTGATAGGATAGACAGACTTGGTGGACGTTAAAATTGACTGAAGAAGGGTTTGAACAATAGAGACAATGAATTGGTAAAAAGACAAAGATATTCGTGTAATTTTTCGATTCATCAGAGGCATTTGATTGCGTGAGATAAAGTACTGTACTAACCAATGAGCGTTCCACAAGGGAAAACCATTGTTCCTTCCTTGTTTTTAACTGTTACCGACTTCTCTATTTTTACTTCAAACATACATACTATTACATATTATTTGCTGTTATGCATTCAAGTGCTTGATTGGTTTAGAAGCCAATCTTATTACAATAATAACCTGGAGTCGTTAGCATCTGGTATTTCGATGACCTGAGGCCCGGCGTCCACGAACTCAATGTCAGACTCATTCGCCATATCGTCTTTGGCATCGTTCTGTTGATCTTGGTTACTCTGGAATAATAAAGACGTTATTCGTATTTGCAATAATCTGATTCTGTCTAGGAGAATAGTTCTCTATAAGGAGTTTGAACAAACCAGATGCATATCATCTTTCTACATCACATTTCCACCCAAACAGAGAAACGAAATTGAAAACAAGAAAATAGAATCTCGAATTGTTATACGGTGATAACCCGTGTTTGGATAAGAGGCCTTAATGCACAGGGTGCACAGGGATATGTGCGTCGTGGGCCATGAAAGTGTTAAGGTGACGTTTGGATATACTCGTAAACTGGATCAAACTATCCTGACTGCAAGCAATGCTCCAAAAACAAAGAAATCAAAGGATATGGAATTATTGTTTTTTACTTTGCTTTTCGGACTCGCATAATTATGGTCAAACTTCACTTAGAGTAAGTTTGTTTAACCTTGAATTTTATAATTGTTTTCCGTAGAGAATGCATTTATTTAATTGTGTTATTATTCACGTTGTCCAACAGGCCAAGAGTCGTGATTCCTCTAGGATCAGGAGAAGGCCTTTGCCCAACATTGGGACGTTAGTCTTACTGTAATACTCACCAGAAAAGGCAGACCTTGTTGGTTTTGGTTTTGTTGGAGCTGCATGTCTGGCATTAACGGCATTCGATTCTGTAATATCGTTACCACTATCAGTATAATATTTGTAACTTTAAAGGGAGTTTACGTAGGCTGAACCAATAATAACTAGTATCCCTTGAGCAACTGGCAGTTTCCATGAAACACAGAGACAGTCGCTTATGCTACCGATCGGTAGTTCAAGATAGAATGGTACCAGACACATTGAGTACCAGAGATTAACTGTGCAGTTTTTTCGACAGCGCATATAGCGACGACCTTTAGATCGCAACGCTGAAGCTTAGCAGTGAACCCGTTAAACCAAAATAACACTTTCATGGTCCAAGACTCGCACATCTCCCCGCAGCTCCTCGTGGCGGGGAGGCTGGACAGAGAGTGCGTTAAACAACGAAACGGTAGCTAAACACATAGAGTGCCCATAACGCACATGCTGAATTACAACAGCCCGTTGTGCAGCGGCGGCGCGGCGGCGGCGCGCCTTACGCAACAACCAGTGAATCTGTTAAGCAACTATACGATGGTACCTAGCTAATGTGTGGTCAGTCTTACTTGTCTTTGTGATGCTGCCGCCCGCGGCTTTGCACGCGCTTTTGAAGTACTATGTCCGTCCCCGGGCACAGTGTGTTATTTTACCTCAGTTGCGGACATCCTCGTTTTATGTTCGATTATGAGGCGATTAATCATATAATAAAACATTATAAAGAACAACGGTTTTTTATTTCGCTTAGTTTTGGAGTTACAGATATTTTTATAGTAAGGTCATTGACCTTCACAATTAATGTTTTTGTACGTATTGCCGGAAATAAGGGTATCTGCCCTCTAAAATAATACACAAATGAATCCTTGATTTGAAATACATTCTGTATGAAAATTGGAAGGCCCTAGTGCACTAGAAAGTGGAAAAAAAATTGGTTGTCTGTAAAGTCGGTTTACTGACGATAGTTGAACGTGACAATGTCTTAAGAAAATACTGATGGAATGGTAGCATTTGATACTCAATCAAAACATGTAAATGTACTATAGTATAGCAGCTGTCCACGCAGACGCATCTCTCACTCAAGTTGGAGAGAGACGGATGACGAGCGCTCTCGCTTGCACTTCAAGCCTTACATGGAACGCCTCAGAGCGAGGGAACGCCTCAGAGCGAGGTAACGCCGCATGACGTCATGTTTTTTCGTGCGTGCAGCCGGCTCTATCGAATTATAAGACGTTGTCACGTCAAAAATATTTTGTGCATTTAACAAAAAAATAAATATAAAATTAAACATTTATGGGTCGCATTTTTTTCCAATAAACTGTACTTTATTAATGTACCTTTAAATCAAAACATTGCGAAATCTCGAAGATATTGCGTTTCTAAATGTTTCTTCCATTTCTATGGAAATAGGGTTGTCACAAAAATATATTTAGATATACGGAGTGAATGTGAAGTATATTTTATTAATAATTTTCATCATCGGATTGGATGACTATTTCTTCTGTTGAAAGCGCGACTTCATCAGCTTCATTATACTTGGAGTTCAGTGGATTATGATACACATTTTTTTCGTAAGCATATTCAGATTCCTATTCAAGCCTTGGTGGGAACCGACGTATTGCCAGGTTGCCACTCGCTGACCAACATGAGGGTTGGCGCTCTCATGCTCTCCTAGTCCCCCGATCAAGGCCCGGAAGGACACCCCCCAGCAGAATGAGACAGTTACTGCCGGCGAGGCAAAGCAGTCGGGTCTTTGCCGGATCCACGACACCTCATCCCGGCTTCTCCAGATATTATGTTTAGGAATTGGCTTTTCGCAGTTGCCTTTAGGGCCGACCCCTTCCCAATTCCACAAAATATCCATCGAAGATCAAATGAGTACAAAATGTACGTATTTTTACCGTTACCGTTTTAGTACTATACTAAGACTAGACACTAAGAACCAGAATTACCTATGACCTAACTATCAGAATTAAGAAGTAGAAGTCAAGTGCTCAAAGACCCGATAACTGCTAAAAGAAACTCTGATGCGGATGTGACCGCACGAATACACGTGAAACTGAGTCTAGGAAAATCCTCCAATCATTAGATCGACAACATTGTAGCGATGGCGGGGACGAGGACGGCTCCAGCTCACTCCTTTCCGCGCTGTTTGGAGACCTTTGTTCAGTAGTTGAAGTAGTACCTATTATTTCAGTAGTGGTTGAGATGATGATGACATTCAGTGACAACCCTAAACAGAAATTTGAAAAATTCATATCACCGAAGACCTGTGTTTTAGGCATCTGCTTTTTTTGTGGTACTTAGCAAAAAATAAACATATACCCACTGAAATAAAATGCAACCATGCAGAGAGTTACTCAATAAATATATAATTCGAAATTCTGTAAAAAAAGAATAATTGTCGCCTAAATAAGCAAGATTATTTTACTTTTATACTTACATTTATAGCTGCGTTTAGTAAATTTCTATCTTACCATTACATATTTGATTAAAAAAATATACCAGGAAAGTAGAAAATGTATTTCCATGATTTCTATTACGACTTTTTCTCGATTTTCTAAATATCTCTATACTCATTATATTATAGATAAAGCTAGGAGAATTTTATCAAGAGTTTTGTTTGTAAATTATCCATCCAAAACACGCATAAAATCTCCATCTGAGGTAAAATAACACACTGTGTCAGGATAACATTTATCTCACTGCCTTTCATTGAAAGCCGTTCAGCCATTAGACAGACAAGAGTTACTTCATATTTATAATATTAATATGGATGTTACTCACGTGAATCTGCATGCTCGTCATGAGCGACATTTGTGCTTGCAAGCTCTGTAGTTGCCGCATTATTTCCGGATTTGTGAGTATACTGAAAAACAATATAGAAATGAGACATCAGTCATAATAGTTTGTTTTGTAGAATGCCTGACAATGCAAAGTTTCCATGGATAATGAAGGTAAGGTCAAAGTTTCCTTTACCTTCATTCCTCAATATTTTATTTCCAGTCAAATTAAATTATTAAAGGACTTATAAAGAAAATTATACTAGTATTTACAATTGAAACAATTGAGCTAACTGTTGCAAACAGTCTACAGGTAGCTTAACTGATCCATATCAACACCAGTCGGAAGCGTCCCCAAGACGCTGGCTGCATTGCCACACTGTATGGCAATGCCGATGCGCTGTGCCAGATACCCACCAGCTCTTGGGTCACGCGTCGCTTCGACCAGACGCTTATAAGGACTTATTCCTTCAATATTTTGAAGTAAATAGTCTCATATTCAAACTGAACTTGCAAGTAATTGTCGAGTTTTTTAAATAGCACTAGTAGTTTTTTACTACTACTATTTTGTGTTTTTTTAGTTTAATTTATAACTGACATACTAAATCATCATCAACACTTAGTTCACAGATAAACATAGGCCTCTTGTAACACATGCTTCATCTTATTTTTTCCAAAATGTCCATTATTTTTTTGATTACCTGGCCATAGTATCAGTAGGGTTAGCAGGCAATGGCGGCTGGTTGCCATGGCTGGTGTACGTAGAATGACTTGTGTGTGTGCTGTGGGAGGATATTGGCAGCGGTGGGTCGAGCATCATGGGTTCATCCTCACTCTCATACTCAAAATCGTTCAAGAGCTTCCGGTTGAACTTCATGTTAGGCGGGCCGGATGGCTCATCTTGGAACTGGAATTGAGAATATAAAGATTATTAATAAATTTTCATGTATGTTTTTTTTGGAATGATTTCAAATCTTAATTAAGCCACCTATGTGTGACAAAATAAATAATATCCTTTCATGCAAGATAATTGATGGTTGGATCTATGAAAGGTATCCCCATATCAAATTACAAGTCAATAAAACAATTTACGATGTTAACTATTTGTGACCCAAAAAATTTGGCACCAACTACACCTTGCATTACTTGTCTTATTTTATTTATCTTAAGCCTTTTTCAAGACTTTCTTGAGTCTACGGACAATGGGTAGAAACAGAAAGGGGGCTTTGGCTCATGCCACGTAAATTTTGCAATTTCCAGTTCAATTAAATTATATAATTCATTAATTAATAGTACCTGATTGCCATCCATTGGAGAAGACATTCTTGGTGAATGTTGTGATGATGGTCCGGGAGATATTTTATTATCTGAAGTATTATGACTTAGATTGAGACTGCTCCCTGAAAAGTAATATACATTTGAGGCTTGTGAATAAAACCTATTGAACCACATACATACTACAATCATTTAACAAATTATGTAGGGGCAGGGAAGCTTTCATTGAATTCCAGCATTATTTATATTACTTACAAATAACATAAGTTACTTTGTGTAATGTGTTTGTTAAAATGGAATGCAACTGTTGAGATTCATTCTTAAAATCACTACTCATAATGATGTAAAGACAAGACAAAATTAAAAATTTTATATGTTGATTGGTTGAGCAGATTTTCATGAAACATGGCTAAGAACACTTGGGATAAAATTATCTATGACACAAAAAAAACTAGACGAAAATCGGTCCATCCATTTGGGAGCTACGATACCACAGACAGATACACAGATACACAGACAGACATGTCAAACTTATAACACCCCTCTCTTTTTGCATTGGGGGTTAAAAATATGATGTTTGAGTCCTCAGACATGATAAACTAAACAAATTTTACAGCATGTTGCTATCCCTTTCATAACAATCAAAATAAAAAGGATGGCATCATTTTGAATGCTGTCAAATTTCAATTACTTCAGTTTTACATTATCTGAATTGACACCATAGGTCAAATGTGCAATATTTCACAGTCAACTACATTCTGACATTACCAAAGTTCTAGATTTTACCTCTTCTTATGTTAAGTATCGAGGTTAAAATAAAGTATTTACCATTAGCGGTGTTGTTCTGCTGTTGTTGAATCTCCTGGTGAAGTGGATGGTTGGGGTCAGCCATGTCTAACAATGGTTGGATCACTTGTGCTGTGAACACATTGTTTTTCTGCCATAGATTCAGGACCCTGATTATGTTACGCTGGAAAGAATAATTTAAATGGTAACAACTTAAGTTTTGACAAGTATTTTATGGTATTTGTAGTCATAGTAACTCAATCCCAGAATTCGTAATAAATTAGACTGATAGACAGCTTTTCAAGATTTTCAAAAATAAGTCTGTATTTCATGTAACAGGATTAATCTTGAGATTGTAGATGTCTCTGTATTTAATCTATTAGCAACAGGTATGCGAGAGCACCGGAAAAAATATATATTTGCACAATTAGGATTCAGACTGTTTTTATAGAACAGTTTACTGGCTGCTTTACCAAACACTGATAAGAACTGATATACCTAACCTAACATTTCACATAACTTACCTTATCTTCGGGAGGACATCTGAACAAATTGGCAAATGTTTGCTGCATGTTCTTAGCAAACCGAGGGGCAAATACATCCTTCTCCTGCCCAAACTGGTGTCTGGATTGCCGTACTATCGAGTCTATCACGTAAAGACCTGGCACTTTGTACTCTGGCTTACACTTTTGGATAAACTTCTCAACACTATGCACTACATGCTTGTAGAACTTTATGGCTTTTATAGCACCTTTGGTAATAGCACTCATTTTCGCCTTGGATATCGGCGGTTTGTTATCGTACAACCCGGATAGCTGAAACAAAATCATAGTTTAGAACCGAGCTGATGCCACGGAACACCATCATTCACGAATTGTGAAGTATTTACCTCCGCGTTGAACGATTTAACCTCCGGCATTTCCATTTTGATTTTTTTAGCTTGTGATCTGCGATAAAAACTATAATACGAGGTCAAAATAACGCAAAATTGAAATCATTTTCGAAGCAAATCAACATGCTCAGAAATAATTTTACAAAATGGCGTGCGCAGAAGACAGCAAGCAAAGCTATAGACAAGACTGATGCAAAATCTGAGTGCAAAATGCTATTAGGTCAGTGTTGCTAGCGCGAGGCATTTAGAATTAGATTATTATTGAACATAATTCAGATACCGCTAGATTGTTTGCAACAGTCTGCAGTAAGCTCAACCATTTCAATTATAAATATTAGTTCTAATTCATTTCTATTCCATAACTGTAATTTTGTAAGTTTTTCGATCTCTAAATATGAAGCTCATGTTTGCCTGAAAAAAATCACTTCTAAGCGATAAGACCGCCCAATGTACTTATTTACACGGGTAAGTGTTTTGAGGGACTAACTGTCGGTGTATTGCCAGAATGTCGAAATAGATATTATCGAATTCAGCGCGAATGCGATCTTCGTTTTGTTCAGATTCACTGTCAATAACACAAAGAATGTCGAAATGCGCTTCTTCAAAGCTATCGCAGACTTTCTGCATGACGGAAAACTGAACGAGGAAAGGGTCCAATTGAGAATTGAGAAGGATCTTGCAATGCCGTATCTGCGACTTCGAATGTTCTTTTCAAGCGATTTAAGGCGAGAGTACGTTTACGGCGCAAAACAGGCAGATCCTGAACAGTGATCGTAGGTGCATTGGTTTCCATGGTGAAAGATTTACGATGTTTATGAGAGCCCGATTTAGCTTTTCCTCGAACAGTATTATACGACATTATTCGTCATTCAACACAATGTTTAGGTAAGCATGAACGCTTAATCAAAAAGTCTAGGCTGTATTAAGTATAAGCGAGAAATTTGTAAACAATAGAACCGCAGTATAAAACGAATAAATGTACGAAAGTAGAATATAAACGGGTTTAACGATAATCCTGTAAACAAACTTACCGCAATAGAAAACGCGTAAAAGTATTTATGTAGGTAGGTAAATATAAAAGGGTAAACGATAAACCCGTATAGACTTTTGTTCTATTAATATTTTTAGCACAACAGGCAGCTACAATCTTACGAGTCCTCAACTACCACGGTAAGTTACACTTCGTAGGTATAAACGATGCGTAATCGATAATAAACTTGAAAGCGAAAGGTAAATCCTATCACGTAGGAAAATAGATGAATTTATGATAGTAATTACGTGAGTTCAAGTCTTATCAACAAGCGCCAATTGAATAGGTAGGTAAATAAACCATATGCGAAGTTAAGATAAGAAAATTAGAATTGCAGTTGCCTATCTGAGAGATTACCTTACCTATTGCAGAAGTAGTTAGGAGGTATTGTATTTATACCTATTTACCTATCACGTGAATCGTTAAGCACTGCATGAACGATTAATTTATGATGGATGATACAGCGCGAGAAATATGAATAGATAAGTAGATAAGTATCCTTCGCATAAATCAGATTGGTGAATATTTTGACGTGACAACGTCTTATAAATTGGTTTGCCGGGTGACACTTCAAGAAACTGCGTTACGCGTTACGCTCCGCTCACGTTATGCAGACATAAAAAGTGAAAGGAACTCAAAGTCGTTGTCACGTAAAACTTTCGCCCGTATACCGACTTTACAGGCAACCAATTTTTTTTTCCCATAATGAAGTTATGAAAAAGATGATTGTTATTATGAATGCGGTACCTACCAAACGAAAGAAATAAATTGCAACTGACGTAAACAAAATAGTAGGTTGCACCTCCAAGACTAGGGTACACCTAACACACGAATGGGAGATGCTGACGATGACCTTAGGTAATTAGCGATAGTCGGTTCAACCGAGTGAATAATTATTACCAAGGTGTGTATAAACCTACCATGTCGTTCACTCAAGAACTTACTTTATTTTTGACGTGACAACGTCTTATAATTCGATAGAGCCGACTGCACGCACGAAAAAACATGACGTCATGCGGCGTTACCTCGTCATGCGGCGTTACCTCGCTCTGAGGCGTTCCATGTGAGGCTTGAAGTGCAAACGAGAGCGCTCGACATTCGTCTCTCTCCTACTTGAGTGAGCGATGCGTCTGCGTTGTCACGTTCAACTATCGTCAGTAAACCGACTTTATAGACAACCAATTTTTTTAAACACACACGAAAATCGATAGATCTATCATTAATTTCAATAAGGGAAATTTCTTTTGGTTTCTTCGAGCAGGCGCGGTCCCAGGGGGGGGGGGGGGGGGTCACGGGGGTCATGACCCCCCAAAATCTTAGTTTAGGTACTTAAAAAATTGCAACCCACAGCTTGATGATTATTAGTGATGTGCCGAGTACGGCTTGACTCAAGTCAGACTCGATTCCTGCTTAGGACTCGCCTACTCGAATACCAATTTATTATGATTCGAGTACGCCGGACTCGAGTCCGGTACTCGAGTCATACGAGTATTATGCGAGTCCAACTGATTCGAGTCTTTTGTATTCGAGTTAGGTTGACTCGTTCATCAGGCGCGGTCGCAGCCCAAGACTTTGGGGGGGGTCACACCTTGGTGCGGGCCGTAGCACCAAATGTACTTGTAGGCGGTTGCAGACCCCACCGAAAACCACTAAACTTTATCGGAAATTATACTCGACTCCCAACAATAGTAGGTACTATTTTATGTAGTTATAGCGAGCGAAGCGAGCCTCGAAATTTTTGAGATGTTTTCTGAAGTTTGGGCAAAAGTAAGCAAGAGTAGGTCCACTTGCTTACTCTCGCCCGCATCATTTATTTTGTTGTTGATAGGTATCTATAAAAAAAAATGATAGCAAGCGTAGCAAGCCCCGAAAATCTTAGAGACTTGCGGTAGTAGATATGAAGCTATGAATATAAATAGGGGCGAGCGGAGCAAGGGCATCAACAAAGAATTGGAAATAACATGGAAAAAATGTAACGGCGAGCGGAGCGAGCTGCCGAAATTTTTGTTACTTTTTCGGGTAACTACCCGAGCAAAATGATGTTAAACAAGTGTCATGCACTGGACCAAATACAGAGAAGGACAAAATACTATCGGCGAGCGGAGCGAGCCGAAAAATGCAGTGTTTTGCATATGGGCGCAAGCATGACATCCCTTCCCCCAACTCCCAACCCAACAATAGGAAGTATAAGTAATGGCGAGCGAAACGAGCCTCAAAAATGTTGGAGATTTTTTCTGGTGTTTGGGGAAAAGTAAGCCAGAGCCTATGACAAAATAAAGTGAGCGAAACCTGCCCCAAAAATTTTAAAAAGTATGCGGTAGTAGATATAAAGCTATGAATATAAATCGAGGCAAGCGGAGCAAAGGAGATTAACAAAAAATTTGAAATACAAAATACATTGAAAAAGATGTAGCGGCGAGCGGAGCGAGCCACCGAAATTTTTGTTCCCTTTTTCGGGTTGTCACAAACTGGTTCAGAAAATAAATAACAGTGAGTGGAGCGAGCTCTGAATGAGCCGCAGCCTTTTGTGAAATTGGTGAGGTAGCAAGACAAGGAAGCTAAATTATGAGCTACTAGCTTCTGCCCGCGGCTTCGCACGCGTTGTTTCTATGGAAACGTTTAAAGGTGATTTCTATCCCACGGGAACTGATTTATGGGATAAAAAGTAGCCTATTCCAGGCCTAGAATTATCTGCATGCAAAATTTTAGCCCGATCAATTCAGTAGTTTTGGCGTGAAGAAGTAACAAACATCCATCCATCTATACATCCATTCAAACTTTCGCTCTTATAATATTAGTGTGATAGTGTGAAGAACAATTTTAAAGTTTCACGAATAACAACCAAATATGCGGACAACAGACTAGACCCCATATAGAATCAACGGCGAGCGAAGTGAGCCGCGAAAATTTTTATGATCTGGCTGTGCGTGTGAGTTGTTTGGTATTTGATATTTTGCAGTTGCAAAGTCGCCTGAAACGGAGAAGTAGTCCTGAACTAGAGCAAGCCAGAAGCTTATCAAAACAGCAGAATGTTCAGAGGCAAGCAGAGCGTGCTGCGATAATTTAATGGTTTCGTTAGATTTTTGGAGTGTTTGGAATACTGACCTCAAACGAGGGATGAGCCCATGACCAGAGGCAGACAGTGTAAAATTGCCGGCAAGTTGAGCGAGCTGCGACAATTTTTGGTTTTTGTTAGATTTTGGGCAACTTTTTAGAAAATTTGGCAAAGTGACCTAAAGCGGGCCGGCTTTTGAGCTTTGGATCATAGTCAGAAGGAACAAATGTTATCAGCGACCAGACCAAAACGCGAAAATTTTGTTGTCTACTAATTTTTTGTACTTACTGGTTGACAAAGTGACCTCGCAGATTATTTGTTATATTTAGTGCTTTTTATTGTGGTGGTTGGATTGATACAAACTGACAATAGCGGACCAGCATGACCAATAAAATTGGGAACGTTGCCTCTGTGCTAATCTAAACACAGAGCAGAAACAACAGTAATATCGGCGAGCGGAGCGAGCCGCGATTTTTTTATTGCTGCAGTTGGTAACCATAATCAATGTAACGGAAGTAAACAGGACAATATAATCATCAAGCTGTGGGTTGCAATTTTTTAAGTACCTAAACTAAGATTTTGGGGGGGGTCATGACCCCCGTGACCCCCCCCCCTGGGACCGCGCCTGTCGTTCATACTCGATCTCTTTTTACCTAAGCAATGAAGTAACGCCTTTTGATACAAGTTTGAACCTTTAAGGCCTTCACAGTTCCACACACAGACGCCGGAGGCGTGGTGGAGGCGGAGGCGTGCGAGCTGTATCAGCTGTATCTCTTATTATATCATATGAAAGACTACCACGCGGATGCTAAGCGGTGCACGGCCGTGGACTCGAGTCCAGGACCCGAGTCTTTGACTCGAGTCTAGAAATTCGAGTCAACATTCGAATACCAAAAAATAGAACTCGAGTACTTGGCTCTAATAACGGAATCGAGTCAGGATTCGAATACCGTTTAAACCGACTCGAGTCGACTCGATTCACCAAAACAGCGACTCGGCACATCACTAATAATTATATTGTTCTGTTTACTTCCGTTACATTGATTATGGTTACCAACTGCAGCAATAAACAAAAAAAATCGCGGCTCGCTCCGCTCGCCGATATTACTGTTATTTTTGCTCTGTGTTTTGATTAGCACATAGGCAACGTTCCCAATTTTATTGCTTTGGCTGGTCCGCTATTGTCAGTTTGTATCAATCCAACCACCACAATAAAAAGCACAAAATATAACAAATAATCTGCGAGGTCACTTTGTCAACCACTACAAAAAATTAGTTGACAACAAAATTTTCGCGTTTTGGTCTGGTCGCTGATAGCATTTGTTCCTTCTGACTATGATCCAAAGCTCAAAAGCCGGCCCGCTTTAGGTCACTTTGCCAAATTTTCTAAAAAGTTGCCCAAGTTGCTTGCCTCTGATAACATTCTGCTGTTTTGATAAGCTTCTGGCTTGCTCTAGTTCAGGACTCCTTCTCCGTTTCAGGCGCGTTTGCAACTGCAAAATATCTAATACCAAACAACTCACACGTACAGCCAGATCATAAAAATTTTCACGGCTCGCTTCGCTCGCCGTTGATTCGAAAGGCTGCGGCTCATTCAGGGCTCGCTCCACTCGCTGTTATTTATTTTCAGAACCAGTTTGTGATAACCCGAAAAAGGGAACAAACATTTCGGCGGCTCGTTCCGCGCGCCGCTACAGCTTTTTCGATGTTTTTGTATTTTTAATTTTTTGTAAATCTCCTTTGCTCCGCTCGCCCCGATTTATATTCATAGCTTTATATCTACCACAGCAAACTTTTAAGATTTTCGGGGCAGGTTTCACTCACTTTATCACTTTATTTTGTCATAGGCTTACTTTTCCCCGAACATCAGAAAAAATCTCCAACATTTTGACGTGACAACGTCTTATAAATTGGTTTGCCGGGTGACACTTCAAGAAACTGCGTTACGCGTTACGCTCCGCTCACGTTATGCGCTCACAATGAGAGCGAGTGAGAGGCACGCGTCCCTTCCACTCGGGCATGGTTAGCCCGCCTAAGAGCGAGAGAGACGTTCGTTGTCACGTAAAACTTTCGCCCGTATACCGACTTTACAGGCAACCAATTTTTTTAAGGCTCGTTTCGCTCGCCATTACTTATACTTCCTATTGTTGGGTTGGGAGTTGGGGGAAGGGATGTCATGTTTGCGGCCAATATGCAAAACACTGCATTTTGCGGCTCGCTCCGCTCGCAGGACAAACTTCTATATTTTGTCCTTCTCTGTATTTGGTCCAGTGCTTGACACTTGTTTTGCTCGGGTAGTTACCCGAAAAAGTTTGAAAATTTCGGCAGCTCGCTCCGCTCGCCGTTACATTTTTTTCTATGTCTTTTTTGTATTTCCAATTTTTTGTTGATGCCCTTGCTCTGCTCGCCCCTATTTATATTCATAGCTTTATATCTACTACCGCAAGTCTCGAAGATTTTCGGATCTTGCTACGCTCGCTATCATTTATTTTTTTATAGATACCTATCAAAGACAAAATAAATGATGCGGGCGAGAGTAAGCAAGTGGACATACTCTTGCTTACTTTTGCCCAAACTTCAGAAAACATCTCAAAAATTTCGAGGCTCGCTCCGCTCGCCGATAAAGTTTGTTGCTTTTCAGTGGGGTCTGCAACCGCCCATAAGTACATTTGGTGCAACGGCCCGCACCAAGTGTGACCCCCCCCCCCCCCAAAGTCTTGGGCTGCGACCGCGCCTGTTTTCGAGAGAAGCAAGCGTCTCGTTGCGTTGGCCGGTGGCGCGGTTACGTGTCTTCTCGTGTCTTTTTTCAACGTTGTTTTTAATGTGGCTCCATCTTATAATCTTGTGATTGGTCAATCGCATGGCCCGAGGCCGCCCATTGGTGCCAATTTAAAATAGAAACATAACGAAATAAAAGCTGCTTGAATCGATTCGAATACGAGTGATTGGCGCCAGAATTTGAATGTAAAATATTTAAATAAGTACCTACTGCGATGACGATACAATACTACTGTAGTGACACAGATTAACATAAAGTACGCGGCGCAAACGCGTTTTGATTATTCGGCGTTTTTACAGTCTAAGCCGATCACGTCGGGGTCACCATTTTTGTATTTAGCTATTTGTCTCTAACTTTAACAATGTGGGTTGGTTGGAAATAAAAGATGTTCACTTCACTGAGTCCATTCAATACCGAGTACATGAAATTACATTCACTTTAGTCTATTCAGTGTTTTAGTGTTCCCAATCTTGGGACCACGGTTCTTACTGGAAAATACCTGATGGAAGAACACCTTCCTTACTGGGAATAACTTGTTAAAGAACACTACGAGATAAGTTGTTGCGCCCTAATGCTGCCCGTTTCTCGCCAATCTCTGCTTGGACAAACAACGGTTGGAGGCGCCCATTCCTAACGCTGCTGATTCCCGGACTGGCGCTACGACGCGGCGCGGCAGCGGCGGACGGGATTGCCGTGGAGGAGCGTGCAGTTACCGAATAACTTCATCAAATATCGTGAACTTTAACCCGGCCGACCTTCATAATCAATCATATATCACCTAATTAAATAACCTTGTAATTTTATCTTCTCTTTTATTTTTCTCCCCCTAGGCTTGTCTGACTAGGTGATAGTATCTATCTCTAGTTGGTGGCCTAAATTAATTAAATGATTTTTTTTTTGGTTGCATTGTTTCACGGAAGATGCGAGTGACAGTGTTGAGTGTGGAATAAAAGAGTGTTGGTGCTGTTTAATCCGAATAATTATGCTTGATTTATCGGGATATATTTTAAGTTGGCAGCCCTCTGAAGCATTCTTGGTTGTCTATGGTATGACAGATGGTGTTTTGGATTGTCACTGTCAAAAAAAGTGGAACACTGGTATTGCCAGCTGCACTGATATTAATGAGAAACTAGGCTTTTTTGTCTGCTCGCTGTGTATATAAATAGGAAATCAACTTCTAATGAGGATCGGTAACGTTTTGAGTTGAGAATGCAGATTTATAGAAAACCATAACACACAGAACAAAAATTGTGTTCTACGACTAAAATTGACGAAGTTATGTTATGTTATGACCGAATTACTGGTGAAGTTCACGGAGTGACCGCCGCCGCCGCCGTGGGTGCTTGTGACGTCACTCGCTCGGTCGCCGCCCGTTAACCGTAGGCAGATATCAGTTTTTAGTGATTTACTCCGAAACTATAAGTTTAGGAAAACCAAATATACTCGGTTTTGAGAGACCCATAGAATGTCTTTTTTTTAATTTCTTTTCAATTTTTTTTTTCATTTGATCGGTCTCTCAAAACTGAGTCTGTTTGGTTTGGTAATTTTTTTCCCTTAACTTAAAGTTTCGGAGTAAATCACTATAAATTATATATTAAAAGGTTAACGGGCAGCGACCGAGCGAGTGACATCACACGCACCCGCGGCGGCGGCGGTCACTCAGTGAACTTCGCTAGCAATTTAGTCTTAACTTCGTACGTAATGGTCCGAATTGGAAAATTTAATAAGATATATCGTTCTTATGCCATAAAGAATAACGCGGATACTAGTTCTATTGAAATTGCTTAACGCTTCTGACCCATAGTGCGCCGCTGCGCCGCCGCCGCCGCCCCGCCGCGCCGCGCCGCGCGCCGCCCGCCGCCGCCCCGGTCGGAGCCCCGTCTATATTATCTATACATGTCATGTTGCGATGTTTTGAGCTGTTTTGAGTTGGCTACACCAATTTCTGCAGGGAGGAAGGGGTGGGGAAGGGAATCCAAAAGAAAGAGATTTGTTTTTGTTTTGATTTGTTTGAAGTTCAATTTCAATGTAAAAAATCAACATTTTAACTTTCTCACCTTCAGAACTATAAAGTGGTAGTTTCTTATGGTCTTTCCGATCAAACAAGCAAGTGGAAGTCTGTGCAAGTAGTCTATACTGTAACTGTACTGTAATCTGTGTGAAGTTCAATTTCCAGTTTAAAAATGACCGATGAGTATGCTGCGGTTAAACGGGGAAAGCTTGTACTCAAAGGCGAGAAGCCTAAGTAAGTTGAGTGAATATACCTCTTGCTTAATCAAGTTTTTGCATTTCACAATCCCATAACCAAACTACCAATACCTATGTATGTTTACTATAACATAATATTTCAGGGCCAAGAAACGCAAACACAAGAAAGAAAAGTCATCAGAGGAGAATAAAGTAGACCTAGATTTGATGAAGCATGGCCACTGGTGGAAGGTAGATAAAGTGGAGGATGTAACTGGATCAATATCCATTGAATTTGGTAACAACTCTTACGTGTCAGCATTGGACAATGGCCTGTTTACGATCGGAGCACCTCATGGTGACGGAGAAGTCCCTTCCCCTGAGGAAATCTTCACAGCGTTCCCTGCTGGAGATAATAAGTTCGCGCTGAAGTCGGGTTACGGGAAATATGTGGGCGTGTCTAAGGATGGGTTGGTGACTGGCCGGTCTGATGCAGTGGGGCCCATGGAGCAGTGGGAGCCTGTTTGGCAGGATGGTAAGAAATATTTTTACTGAGAAACAAATATGTAATATCCCATAATTTTTTGACTTTGTCGGTACTTGAACCCACATTAGGACATTTGAGGGGGCGTACCTATCAGGGAGTTTCTTTTTATTACTCTAAACATTAGTGCATGAAGGGTGGTCTCAGGTGTTACCTTTCTAGGATGTTTTACTTACATTTTTCTCTTTATAATGTTAACGTTTATTGAATTATAATATGTATAGGGCATAAGCAGTGGTCCTGGGTGCATACCCTGAAATTCTGCTCATTTTTACGTAATTTATATGCCTTGTTGGTTTGAGATCTTTCCTTCAATGAATATTGCTTGCAAGAATATGAACTGAAACTATAAACTCTATACTATAAACTGAAACTCAATGCCAAGCTCTTGAATTTTATTTTTTGTCGTGTGGATTTATCATCGAATTTGGCTGGAGTATAGTGCTTGACTTCAAGGAAAATGCCAAGGCTAAGGAATATATTATTGCTTCCAGGCAAAACAGCAATCCTCAGCTCTGTAAACAAGTTCATGTCGGTGAACCCTGAGGATGACTCGGTGGTGGCTCGCAGCAGCAGCGCGGGAGACTTGGAGTTCTGCTACCTCCGCAGCAACAAGAGCAAGGAGGTCAGCAAGGTGGTGGTCGCTGAGGAGGAGGGGGATCTTAATGAAGTCGAAGTTAATTATGTGTAAGTATATTTCTCAAGCTGTGTGGTGCCGGCTTAGAAATACCACCTCAATTCTTCCCGCGGGTGTCGTAAGAGGCGACTAAGGGATATCCTCGGGGCGGGCAGAAGCCGTCTGTCAGGGGGAGGCCTGCGTCCAGTTGTGGACCAGTATAGGCTGTTGAGAGGATGAGATGATATCTCTATATCCAAAAACCAAAATCACATAGACTGCACTGGCTCGGCCACATGCTACAAATTGAGGAGGAAAGGGCTGCAAAACGGGCTTTCCATAGAGCGCCAGTCGGCAAACGACCAGATCCGTCCGACGTGTAAATTTGTTCTCTAATTCGGTTTATTAGAGTAGAGCCATTGCGTGTTGCAGAATTAAATAGGTCCATTACTGTAAGTAGCCAGTAGCGACCTATTGTGTCGCTACTGGCTTATCGAGCAAGCCTTCTATAGGATTGACGATTTCTTTAGTGAATATGATTGTACTATATAAGGATGTGCCTAAACTTAATTTATTATGTGAATTTTTATTTAAATAATTTCAAATGTATTATGTGCAATGTACTTTAAATTAACATAATCTTTTATGTGAATTATTGATTGAATTTTATTACTTTATTATTGTATGAATTATGAATTTTGTGACATATAATGACAGTTATGAATAAAGAATCTGAATCTGTAGCTTAAGAACGGTGCGGATACCTTAGCCCTCATACAAACGTACTTTTCGATTCATTTGGAAACTACATGCCCGGCTTAAATGAAATTTTGTATGCATAACCGGATAAGAAATAGCTATGTTTGTACCGTTTTAGTTTTTCAAAAAACATTATAATCTTTAAATGAGAGCGAAACTAATTTGCCATATTTTGAGCAACAAATCGAGGCATTTTCAAGCTATTTTTTATGCATGATAGACACCTTTATTCGAAAATCTGTCGCGCTGCAAACATCCTAAATATATGCAACATTAGAAGTAATCAAAAATATTTCTGAAATCAGTCGTTTATTCAAAATGAATCGGAAAGTACGAAAAAATATTAAAAATGGTGAAATTCCTTCTAATTTCTTCAACCGCTTGCTCACACGCGAGGGGCGATGAGACGCAGGGGGGATGAAATTCCGAATTAGGGCGAACGCCGCCGAATGGCCGACACGACGATGCGACGAGCCGTGTCGTACTCGTACGTAGTCGGTCGGGCGTCGTCGGCTATTCTCTGTTGGTTGTTTACTTGTGCTACACTTTGCCGTCTGTCAACACGAAATAAAATGGAGTCTAATGTCAAAATGCGAAAATTGTTTCGAACTTCTGTGATTTACGCCCATTTTACTCCGATAATACCAGTGTCATAAAATATTTTCTACTAATATTTCTTCATCATTTTATAACTTTTTTAAACAAATGAAATAAAATATAATATGTAGCACAAAACCATTGTTATTTTCCATTCTATGGATATGGATTAGAAAATAAACCCTACGTAATTTAACATAAGTACCTATTTAGAAAAAATGAGTAATCTTCTATGAACTTCTATTTCGAAACATTTTTTTTGATATGGTATCACCATTGTTTTCATAAAATATCTAAGTTTCTGAATTAGAGTTTATGTCACTTCACAGTATACATGTCACTTTGTCATCGAATGCGTACCTAGGTAAATTGTTTGAAATTCATTCCTTCAACTTCAATAATTTACGCAATGTATGACGATGCGATGTCATTATTGTCTACTACGTACTAATTAGTTCCTAATCTGTGGCGACACCGAGCACACGCACAGGCTTCACTCCCTACACACACAGCCACAGCTTTGCATTTGATGGTTAGACGCGCTTTCTCACTCATAACGCGCCCCATTTCATTCGACATGAAACAACAACAAATCGGCATGGGCCGGCCGCTGAGATTTGGGAGAGGTTCGTAGCCTTCTTAATGAATTAATTTCTATTATTTATTATGCTAGTAGGTAATTGACGACCTCTGTGGCGCAGCGGGCGAAGGTCTGCCTGCGACGCAGGAGGTTGCGGGTTCGATTCCCGCCTCGGGACAAATGTTTGTACGATCTGCAGACATTTGTCCAGGGCGTTCTGGATGTTTTCTATGTATAATAAAAAATATCTATCTATGTAGTGTATTGTATTATGTATATCAGTTATCTAGTACCCATAACACAAGCTCTGCTTACCTTGGGGCTAGATAATGCTGTGTGAATTGTCCAGCATTATTTATTTATTATTTATTATTTATTTATAATTGTATGTACTCATCCAAGTGAACATTGTTCTTTTGAGTAAAATAAAATTCGTAACCTGAACAGCGACTTAAGGCGCGTTGGCGTACATACTTACGAGCGATCAATTTTAATCAATTATCAGGAACCAGTGAGAGCGAAAATTTCAGAGCAACGAGATTGCAGTGAGTGGGTGCAGGCTTATAGGCTGTGATGATTATTCCTAAGACATTACATCGAAATACGAGATCCAAAATCAACACCGTCTGTTTATTATACATTGCACTAATTTCCATTGCCATTTCATTTCATTCAAGTTTATTTTTATTGCAGTAAGAAATTCCAAAAGTTCCAAGACAAGAAGCTCCGAGTCAACGAAGGCAGTCTGATCGAGCTGAGGCAAGCGAAGACGGAAGGAACGCTGCACGAGACGCTCTTGGACCGGAGAAGCAAGATGAAGGCAGACCGCTACTGTAAATAGCAGAACATTCATACAAATTTTAACGCATTCACTGCCCAGCCTCGGCGACCCGGACGGAAGGGCGCGCTGCTTCAAGGGCACGAAACCCCTAAAAGAAATTTCGCGTTTCTTTTCGGCCAATTTGTGTATTTTAATCGAATACACCGAATAAGTAAAACAACCCGACAAAACATTAGTACCTAATAATAGTAGTTCTACGAACAGTAGACCTCGCGAGCACTAAGTTTTTTTCAACAATTGATTAATTTACTTATTACTAAACTTATTTAAACGGGATAGGTATTAAGATTTCCTACCTAAACCAAATTTTTATGAGGGAACGATCTAAAATTACTACCTTTCAATTAAAAATATAATCATCGAAATCAGATGTCTTAAAGCGTATATTCTAAAGCCCCATTTTTTTGCCTCTTTTTTGGACGAAGTACGCTTTTAATCAAAAAACCCCCACAAAAAAATTCTATAATATCGTAGAATCTGTACACCAAGTTTCGTCCTGATCGGTTGTAAAATACGACCTGTAGAGGAGTACGGACATACTGACAGAAACGCTAATATTAATAGACTTGATGCAGAGACGCTTCGCTCACTTCGTTCGCTCCGTTTACTCCCACCTGTTCTGTTGAGTAGTTCTGTTGACAGAACTACTGGGACTTTTTTTTACCATTAGTTTTGTCCACAAAACAAATGCTCGGTCAATAATAAATAAATCGAGCCTTGAGTGTGGTTGACGGTAGTATCGAGGCGTGATCGTGACTTATCATTTTTGTATGGGATTTGTCCGCAAGGTAGGGGCGCTGTACGAAAACCCATGACGGTGACGTCACGATCACTCTGCAGATACACTAGTGCGTCTTGGACCATGAGAGTGTTAGTTTATACTTTTGCGATTTGTTAACAAAAGTTACGCGATAAATAATATAAGAAACATTCATTAGTGAGTTGTGTAAATAAAAATCTATCATTGCCTTTCGGATTTTGTTTTTCATACCTAAATGGTTCAAAGTTCTTCCTAACTCAAATTTCGCGGCTTCTTTTTAAGTTTTTAAGTTCTTTTTAAGTGTAGATAAATATAAAAATGCTTTTATATAAATAACAGTATTTTTAAAGACCATCGGTACCTGCGGGCCTACCTCGGGGATAGTTGTCTAGGGTAGAACAGAGAAGAATGACATCGCATTGTCATACATTGCGTAAATTATTGAAGTTGACGGAATGGGTTTCAAACATATTACGCATTCGATGACGATGTCACGTAATTTTTCTCTATAGACAACAATCCCAGCTTCTTCCTCGTGCTCCTACTAAATTCTCCTACTGGTAGGAGCACCGGGACACCCATGTCCTGATGCTCCTACTGAACATAAAAACCACGGGGAATAATGTAATATTCTAAATTTAATTCCTCCTGCTCCTATCACATAACATATTGAACAGTCAACTAATTTAAGCAACTAATAAACAAATAATAACTACTTATACCTAAACACTAAAGTTTTCCCTTGTAGGCCTCCCACCCCCGCGAAGCGGGGGGGGGGGGGGGGGGGGGTCAACATTAACTTACTCCTAACGAAGCCCGTCCAAGCCCCGCGAAGCGGGGGGGGGGGGGGGGGGTGCGGGTTCGTGGCGACTCTGTGACTGAAAGGGTGTGTGTATGTATAATTGCACCCATAGCCATAATATGATGACACAAAATAGTGAGGTGACTGTTCACCTGTAGGTACTTGAATCAGAGTATGCCTATAAGGAAATCTATTTTAGTTATGTCTCGATGCTCCTACTTAGCGTTTTACAATTTCCTTTTGCAGTAGGAGCATCAGGACATGGGTGTCCCGGTGCTCCTACCAGTAGGAGAATTTAGTAGGAGCACGAGGAAGAAGCGCAATCCCCGTGCTAACTGTGTCTACCGTGAGTTGTTACAGTTAAATCACCTGACGTTACTACTGTAGTTACGTAAGTACCTACGCAGATAGTATAGTTAGCTTCTTTGATGGTACCATGAGCTGTGTTGGCGCTTACTACTAACGTTATAGTGACAACTCACCTTGTGTACAGTCAGCTGCACAGACATGTATACACTTCCAAGGTTTAACTTTTATTTTACTCTAAACATTTTAAATAAAAGGACATGCACACGTTTTTCGTACAAAGTAGTCATCGTACTTCGTCAGAATGCGGTACATAAATTATCACAATTCCTATACAGTTACTATTTAGTTAAATTGAAAACTTGGGAGTGTATACCTACATATTTTTGCAGCATTTTAGTTCCCAACTATCCGCTAGAGGCGCTGTACAAGTTTTCATAATTTTTTTTAACTACAGTCGCTAGCGAGTATAGATTGTAAAGACTTATGGTAGACACACTGGTAATAAAATTCGCATCTCACGTTTCCATCCCGAAGGGAGCGGACTCATTAAGGACTCCGTTCAATTAGCAAGACTAAACTACATACCTACCTACTTGTATTTCCACCAACAAATAATCAAGCGAAAAGGACTGAACGAGCAGAAAGCGTTGAAATGAACTTAGTAGCTCACTCATCTCTCTCATTTTTCTTTTGCGGTGGAAATCAACAGACAAAACTCTTTTTGGTGGAAATGTAAACAAATTTCATTAGAAAGAAGTCCGTCCCGCCTACCATTTCCCACCATTGCCCTTTAGTGGTGGAAACCCGGCATTTTTTTTTATTTTTGCGTTAGCGAACTTTAACTTGGAAGAACTTTGTATCTATTTACATTCGAAAACCATTCCTATTTAATTTTACAGGGTTAAGTTTAAGAAAACACAAACAGATTGAAATAAATTTATTAGAGCAGAAATTACCTGAGAATTACAATTTTCCTTCAATATGTAAACATAACAAGACAATTTCGAGTTTCCAATTCTTTTACGATAGTAATGGCCTAAACATTGAATAACGTTTGTGAGTATACATTGTTTACTTTACAGATACCTACCAAGTTAGGTGTAATCGTGATGAGTTGATGACCAATGTTAATGTAGGAAGCATGTTAATATTTCAAACCTCTGCTCTGTGTTGTTTTGGGTATTTTTTAAGACAGTGTAGTTTGTCTTATAAAATACCCAAAACTGAACTGAACTGCCCTAGAAAATGGACAAAATCAAGCCACAGCCCCACTGCTGCGCACGGAGATAGATAGGTCAACGCCCTGTATTTGCCAAACTATCTGGCACCTAGTATAGAATATATAATGTACTAGCTTCTGCCCGCGGCTTCGCACGCGTTGTTTCTATGGAAACGTTTTGAGGTTATTTCTATCGCATGGGAACTGATTTATGGGATAAAAAGTCCTATGTTTGATTCCAGGGTTACCTATATGCAAAACTTCAGCCTGATCCGTTCAGTAGTTTTGGCGTGAAGAGGTAACAAACATCTATCCATCCAAACTTTCGCATTTATAATATTAATGTGATTTTTTGCCAGCCAAGGTAGACTTGCTAGGCACTGCCAGTGTATATTTACTGCTATAGTTTCAAGTACTTGACTTTAAAATGCCATTCACTTGGTGAAGAGACAAAACAATAATTAAATCATCACAATTACACCCTCAAATTCAGATAATTTGAATATAACTACCTACAAATCTTATACAAAACTATATCTACAATACACCTAACCCTAGTGCGGATTCAGACTAGTCGTTCTAGTCTCCGGAACATGATTCCTAGGTTGATACAGTCTACAGCGGTTATTTAAACTCTATGTTACTCCCGTCAACCTTAACATGTACCTATACAGTAGCCTAACTCTATGTAGAATGTTTGTAAATAAACCACGACACAATTAAATAAATAATGCTGGACAATTCACACAGCATTATCTAGCCCCAAGCGAAGCGGAGATTGTGTTATGGGTACTAGATAACTGGGGCTTGGGGCTAGATAATGTTGGACAGTTCACACAACATTATCTAGCCCCAAGCGAAGCGGAGATTGTGTTATGGGTACTAGATAATGTTGGACAGTTCACACAACATTATCTAGCCCCAAGCGAAGCGGAGATTGTGTTATGGGTACTAGATAATGTTGGACAGTTCACACAACATTATCTAGCCCCAAGCGAAGCGGAGATTGTGTTATGGGTACTAGATAACTGGGGCTTGGGGCTAGATAATGTTGGACAGTTCACACAACATTATCTAGCCCCAAGCGAAGCGGAGATTGTGTTATGGGTACTAGATAATGTTGGACAGTTCACACAACATTATCTAGCCCCAAGCGAAGCGGAGATTGTGTTATGGGTACTAGATAATGTTGGACAGTTCACACAACATTATCTAGCCCCAAGCGAAGCGGAGATTGTGTTATGGGTACTAGATAACTGGGGCTTGGGGCTAGATAATGTTGGACAGTTCACACAACATTATCTAGCCCCAAGCGAAGCGGAGATTGTGTTATGGGTACTAGATAATGTTGGACAGTTCACACAACATTATCTAGCCCCAAGCGAAGCGGAGATTGTGTTATGGGTACTAGATAACTGGGGCTTGGGGCTAGATAATGTTGGACAGTTCACACAACATTATCTAGCCCCAAGCGAAGCGGAGATTGTGTTATGGGTACTAGATAATGTTGGACAGTTCACACAACATTATCTAGCCCCAAGCGAAGCGGAGATTGTGTTATGGGTACTAGATAATGTTGGACAGTTCACACAACATTATCTAGCCCCAAGCGAAGCGGAGATTGTGTTATGGGTACTAGATAACTGGGGCTTGGGGCTAGATAATGTTGGACAGTTCACACAACATTATCTAGCCCCAAGCGAAGCGGAGATTGTGTTATGGGTACTAGATAGCTGATATACTACACAGATAGATATTTTGTATTATACATACTTGCTACTTGAGTGCACTAAAACTCACTTGCTTGGCGTCTAGTTTCTATTATGTATTTGTAAGCAATATTTATTGAAGGTTATCAAATTGACAAGTATGTAAATTGCGTAGAAAAATACGCGGCAAGTGGTTTTAGTTCAAGTATGGGTGGTCAGGTTCTCGAAATCGTTCCCGATTACGCTTACCTCGGGCAGTTAGGTAAAAACAATTTTGAGAAGGAGGCCAAGAGGAGGATCCAGCTAGGCTGGGCAGCGTTTGGGAAACTACGTAGAGTCTTCTCGTCATCCATACCGCAATGCTTGGAAACGAAAGTTTTCAATCAGTGCGTCCTACCCGTCATGACCTACGGAGCTGAGACGTGGACACTCACGGTAGGGCTGGTCCACCAGTTCATAGTCGCTCAGCGAGCTATGGAAATAGCTATGCTCGGAGTTTCTCTGAAGGATAGGATTCGTAACGAATTCATCCGACAGAGAACCAAAGTTATCGACATAGCACAAAGAATTAGCAAGCTGAAGTGGCAGTGGGCCGGCCATATCTCGCGAAGAACCGACAACCGCTGGGGTTAACGTGTTCTTGAGTGGAGACCTCGACTCGGCAAACGTAGTGTAGGACGCCCTCCGGTCAGGTGGGATGACGATCTACAAAAGACTGCAGGCAGATGCTGATACGGCAAGCTGAAGACAGGGCGCTATGTCGCTCATTAGGGGGTCTTTGTCCAGCCGTGGACGAATATAGGCTGATGATGATGGGTGGTTTGTTTACAAACATTCTACATCATGTAAGGCTAGTGTATCGGTATAAGTATAACATAACTGACCATAGCTACGCTTTCTTCGAATATTGTATCTAGTTTATTACAGTTGTTTTATAGCTTCTTTCTACCCCTTTCTTATTCCGCTCGTTTGAACAAAACCCCAGGCAAAATAGTTGTACAGAAGAAAAGTCAGGATTTTACCAAGGGTTTAGTTAGACACTATCATTCAAGAGCAGCTCATTGTTTTTCCTGTTCTTCTATAGAAACTACTGTTGCTTCAGTGTTATCCAAACTGGTTTGCTGATTTACACAATGCAATAGAAAACGTGAACTTGTGCTAAAATATATCTATGTTGTATAAAACTGGCAGTAGGCGAATTTTGTGTAAAGAATCAGTCAGGTATAGGAGAATGTAATTCGGAAAATAATAGATGTCCAGTCCATAATTTCAGAATATTACAAATTTCAAAGAGGCTGGTTGCGGCAAGGAACCACAAAATGTTTGGTTGCATGTATGTGGATGCAAAGATTTAAATCGGTAGATGACACCAAAAACGGTGGCCTTGTCTTTGAAAGTCGTGTTAACAAAATGCCGAGGCACGCACACTAAAAATAGTGTTATTGCCAATAAACCTAATTTTTTATTTGCACTGACTTTTGTGAAAAATAAAGGTCCTATTATGCCCTGAAATCGAAAATGTGTCTATGTCTAAAAAGTGTGCAATCGGTGCACAACAAACGTACGGAGAAAAAAGTGTCATCTCTTTTTCTCCCACATTAGTTGCATACACTAAGTTATCTTTCGTACACTCGCCATTTAAATTTGATATTTTTGATAGCGGAAGGTAAAATAATAGAACTTATTTTATAAAATTTCAATACCTACTTATGAATGAAATGTTTACACCTTTGGCTTTATTTGTATTTTTAACCCCCGACGCAAAAAGAGAGGGGTGTTATAAGTTTGTCGTGTCTATCTGTGTATCTGTCTGTCGTATCGTAGCTCCCAAACGGATGAACCGATTTTCGTTTAGATTTTTTTGTGTCATAGATAATTTGATCCCCAGTGTTCTTAGCCATGTTTCATTAAAATATGTTCAGCCAATAAACGTTAAACAATAAACGTAAGAATTTTAAAAACCCGACGAGTTCTTAAATTTTTTAATTTTGTCTTGTTAGAATTGTTGTTGCACTTGCGAAATGCACTCGATGGCATATTGTGATACTTTTCAACAAAAAAATTAGCAAAATTACAACACGCCCGGCTAACACTGCGTTTAGATAGACACTGATTCCAAATGAGCGAGCTATCTCATTTCGCGTGGCAACAACACGGCGCGGTCTTACTACGGCAAGGGTCTATCTAACGATTTAAATCTTTGGGTGGATACACAAATAGACGTTTGTTGAGCAACACTTTGCAACAATCATGGATGATACTTAAGGCTGCTTGAGTAAAGATATAATTTAAATTAATTTAGGTAAATACATGGACTGTGTGATTGGGTAACGTTACACAATTAATTCAAGCCATCATTGGAACTTGAAATTGGTCAAAAGCAGCAGTGATTAACATAGAAAGAGGCACCCTGTATTTCTATAACATTGGCTTTTGGGAAAAGAGGTAATTTAACAGTTCGGTGGGCAAATAATTAATGTAATATGGTTCCATGATGTAACATTAAACTGAAGTAATTAGTACTATGTATAAGACCGGAAGTTAGGAGTTGCCTGCCAACCATAATATACATACAAACTTCTAAAATAAATGCTAAAAATATACACATAACTTATTACCTAAGATATTTTCATTTTTCTGTGGAGAAAATATATAAATACAATAAAATGTGAATAACTGACCCCTCTAATGCAAAATCATGAATTATAATTAAATGTATTTAGACATGAAACTAAGGTATTCAAGCGATTGTAAATAACAATAGATGCAAATTGAAATCACGAAATCGCTTCATAAATTAATACAAATTAAATCAGGCAGATTATCCCTTTGAATCATAAATTAAATCCATATTCACAAAACAGTATTGAGTACTAACTACGAACATAACATTAATGTATGGTGTTACTAAAAACTGTACAATAGAAAATAACTAAATCAATTTTAAAATGGTCCAAGACTAGCTTGAACCCGCAGTAACAACTATACATGTTAATTTGCTAAATAATTAAATTACAATTGGTGCGCACTTGTTGTGGTACAACTTAGAAGTTATGGAAGAAACAGAACTAGTGTTAGATGAGTCTTATCATGCAAGGTGAAGGCTTAGGTATACTTTAGTACTAAACTCAAACATGTGCTTTTCGGGCATTATTCGAGTCGTTAATTTATTTATTTAAGCCTGCCTTTAATACTCGGAGTAACGGTTTGTTTATGGAAGATTCATGGTATAATAATATGCTTTTGGCCAGGTATGAAATTCCGAGACACAATGGTCACGTGGGTGACATAAACCAACGTCATCGACGCCATCGGCGAATGAGAAGACGAATCTGTTTTCTGTTGTTACCAGCACAACATAACCCCCCCCCCCCCCCTATAATTATTTATCACATTAATTCGTGTATGACTAAAACTGTTTTGATTGATCTAACAAACAAAATTGACGATTATCTTTTTTTATGTATTGATTCCCAAATTGCACGTTTTGTTGCAAATAAAGGCAACTGGACAGTGACGTAAGCAAGTGTACACAACTACTCTTAGGCTGAGCGCAGACTTGAGTCACGACAGTTTTAAGACAGACTTTCCTCACATAGAAAGTCTGCCTTAAAACGGAAACAAAACTGTTTTGTCTTGCATCTTCATACATTTTGTAAAGCAATAGTCTGTCTTAAAACTGTCGTGACTCAAGTCTGCGCTCAGCCTTAGAATGCCAGACCTTGTTTTTTGGTTAATGTTCCATCCTATATAGTTTCGGATTTGGCCGTATGGAGAAATAGAGGAAAGACGTCTTAGGAGTTATAACCGCGATTTATGAGAAAGCGAAAACTACATATTTTTACCTGTATAATGCTGGACAATCCATATAGCATCAGATAAAACATTATCTTGGATTAAGATTGAGCCTAAGACAGAGCAAAAATCTAGAGTCTATGCTAACTACATACATATTATTGGAATATTATTCGCGTATTAATCTAAATAAAATACTAGCTGTTGGCTATTTAAAAAAAGACGCACGGCGTCAAACCATGACAGAGATTGCAGAGTACTGGATCCCCCAGACTGGCATGAGTCATGAATACAAGGGAGAGAGAAAAATGGAAGAAAGCAAGGCTTTTCCTGGCAGAGAGGTAATGTGGTTGAAATATTCGAGTTTAGTACTAAAATAACGCCCTGGTTACCCTCAAACTCCCGTGGAAGTAGCGGGTAGCAGTTACCCAACCGTAACAAGACTGGAGAAGCGGGTACCGGCAACCCAACTGTAACATGACTGTTGAATTAGCGGGCAGTAAGCGGTGGCAGTGTGTGTTCGGCGGTCCTCAGCTGTTGGCGATGCCGTGGTCTGTGCGCAGCCATTCTACAAACTCGTCTAGCATTACGGGCCCTGGAAATAAATAAATGTGTCCATTAACAGCTTCCTGTCCACTGTATGACATAGGGCCTGCGTGTCTGGCTCTTATGGAGGGGTTTTACCATAATCCCCAAGCTGGCCATGCGGGTTGGGAAACGCAATGGATAGTTGATAGGAGCGCTGGTTGGCTAAGGTTTTACGGGTATGATTTTAAGTTTTACCATAGCAGTGAGAAGAGAGGTCGATATCGCAGCAGGTTTACCGCAAGGCTCAATCCATGGTCCCACACTGTTCCCCCCTTACATAATTGACATCAACGGTATTTCGATCCATTTCCTCCTTCACATTTTTTGATCACGATCATGTCTAGCTTGTTTTGCTGAGGATTCATCTTCAGATAATTATCAGATAACTAGCTGCGCCCCGCGGCTTCGCCCCCGTGGAAATTAATGTTTCCAACTTTATTAATTTTTTCTTTCATAAGAACCTTCTCCTGACAATAACAAACACAACAAAAAAAGAATTAGCGAAATCGGTCCAGCCGTTCACACGTGATGCCGTGACAACGCGAAACGGGTTTCATTTTTATATATATAGATATATAGATTCAGAACAGGTGTGCCGCTAAGCTCAATCCTTGGTCCTAAACATTTCCTCTTTTACAAAGTTGACATCAAACTAACAAGGCCTAGCTTGTTTTGCAGATGATATAGCTTTAAAGTGGGAATCCTCTATAAGATAAGCAGATGATGCTCTACATCATGTTCTAGTAAAACGGAACAGTTGCGGGTTTGCCAGTTAACGACATGTTTTGGTGGGTATAGACCAAGCGAGCGAGAGCGAGCGAATTCAAACGAGTGGGATTCGATGATCGGCAGGTAATTCTAATCCTGGAATCAAACATACTTTTTATCCCATAAATCAGTTCCCATGGGATAGAAATCACCTTTATACGTTTATAGAAACAACGCGTGCGACGCCGCGGGCATAAACTAGCTTTTCATACTGCATGCCAGTAAATCAAATTGCCATCTACTTGCTTGCCAAATACAGGCAGGCCAGTTGGTGTATACACATGACAATAGGTGGCACGTGCAAGTAGCTGTCATGCAAGTACGACTGCTACATGCATATTGTGAATATCGCCGGCTTTATACTTACACGCGCCGTCGGCGTCATAAGGCGCGCTGTGGTGGTCCATGGACCGGCTGAACTCTAGTATATTGCACCACTGGTCGCGGTTCACCACCCGGTACCGCCGCTCCCGCGACAAGAAGTCGGACAAGGCGCCGCGGAGCGCCCAGCGAGGTAGGAGGACTCCGAGCAGAGCCCGCGCTGTGCCCGTTTCTAGGGAGCGTTGTTCTTTGTCCTGGAATAGGGGAGATGGACGATTAGCGACAGTATTTTGCTCTAAATCAGCAATCTAATTGTACTTACTTATTATTTTGTGGTTATTTGTATAATAAAACGCGCATTCCAAGTTAAAACTTACTCTAGCGAAATCATATGAGTATCGGTAAATAGCCTTGAACACTTGTGGGTCATTCAGTAAATTCTTCAGGGATTCTAACTTATTCTGTAATTTCAACGCACTGTCACATTGTAACTCCGTGAGTCCTGAAATAAGGCAAATTAACATTTAAAATCTATTTTCAAGAGGCTGGTGTTTTAGGCTAGTAAAGCTTATTGGCATTATTAAAGCTTATTCAGTCATTAATCTATGCTCGAGTCAATGCACAATACATTCTCATGCGAGATGTCCGTGCAGATCTCAGTTCCCCCAAACAGAATTAGAATTATGCTTGAGTCACGCTTTTCTGACATAGCTTTACACAAGCGTAGATTGATAACTGAGCAAGCTTTCAAAATACAGGTCAAGTCGCAAATAAGCATCCCACAGAAACCAACAAGCCTAGTTGAAAAAGATGAGAGCGAGTGGAGTAAATTAAGTGAATTTATGTAATAAGCCCTCGGGAAAATTGCCAGGGAAACATAGGCATATTTGTGGGGTAAGACTGCCTGACAGCCATTGAGCATTCAGCAGGGGTATTTTAATTCGTCGGAAAGGCCGTCGGATTCGATATCGGAAACTTTTTACGTAAAAAGTTTGTCGGATTTAATATCGGTAATTTTTTACGTAAAACGTTTCCGATATCGAATCCGACGGCCTTTCCGTCGAATTAAAATACCCCTGCAGCCAAAGGCCTGCAGGGCCTAGCCGTTCGACCAGAAATCATTATAATTATGTGCTCTGAACAAAGGGAACCTTTGTTCAGAGGACTTAATTGTGTATAAATAATAATGATTAAATATTGATAAATAATAATGATTTCTGGTAATTCTAGGATGCTATCCAATAGAAGTTGGTTTCCCTCTAGGCTTCTTACAAATTTGATGCAATAATATACCTACATAGGAAAGGGACCTTTCAAACACAGAATGCTTGTCTAATACAGTTTACCTTTTAACCATTCTTCTTGTGTAAAATATCCCATTTGTTTGGCGCCCATCTTGTACGCGATAACTAACATTACTACATTTTCAGGGTCTACTCCAAGGTCTTCACAAAACTTTTCCATTCCTTCAGGGCCTGCAAAACAACATCAGATTATCTTTCAGATACACTAATGAGAGTTTTTTTTAACAGAGTTAAGACGACTTTTAGAAAGACTGCAGGCATATGCTGGATGCAGCAAGCTGAAGACAGGGCGCTATGGTGCTCCTTAGGGAAGGCCTATGTCCAGCAGATTAACATAGGCTGCTGATAATCATGATGATGATGAGTTTTATAGTTAAGAGATCGTTTGTCTGCATTTGACACATTTCGCCATTTAGCTACACACACCCTAGTGGCAATCACAATAGGCCTATCATGGCCACAGTGACACGAAAGCCATCAAAAGAAAAAAAAAATACATGGTTGCCATCTAGCTACACACACCCTAAGGTGCCACTTAAGCCTGGTTTCTACGAAAGGGTAATAAGCAGAGAATGGTGAGCGGGATGAACTCTTTTTAAATGAAATAGTTTTATGTTTCCACCAACAAAGAGTTTTGTCTGTTGATTTCCACCACAAATGGAAAATGAAAGAAATGAGTGAGCGGAGCGTTATTTCAATGTTCTCTGCTTGACTATTTTAGCAAATACATGTATGCAGTTTTGACTTGAGAGTTGAACAAAGTCCAAGTTCGCTCCACTCAATAATATATCAATATAAAGTTGGATACTGTATAAAATGTAAGTTTCTCACCTAAAACATCTGGCTCTGACACCGTAGTGTATTCTTTAAACCATATTAAACATTTCTTTACACTGAAACTTGTCTCTTCTGCTTTGGAATGTCGACGGGAACTGAAACAAACAGACAGAGCTTGGGACCACTTGCATATAGATGATGTCTTCTGGATTATGAGAAGTACAAATATTGAATAGAACAAAAGCTCCTAGTGATGATTTGGACCTGTGCAGCATAGGGACAATGCTCAAGGGCCCACCGGTGGGCCCTTGAGCTGCAAAGTTGCGAAGAACAGTCCAGCCGACGTGTAGTATGATTATGTTACCTGCTGTTTCTGGATCGTTTGTGGTGGTGGTGCTCCTCCAGGTTGGTGGCGCCCGGCAGCACAGCGCTGGAGGCCGGCGCGCCGCTTCGTGTTCGTTTGCTGCAGCGAGGCATCGCTCCACCACCCTGCAAAACATTATTTTATTCTTATTTTCAAAGTTTTGAAATTATTTTTCTACGACAGTAAATAGTTTTTTGCGTAATGATTTCCCAGAGAAGGACTTAAACAAACAACTTTTTATTCTGGCATGCGCATGCCAACAGCAAATGTTTGTTCTTAAATGCTTTAACTTTGAATTTTTTCATAATGAATTAGGCATTTATGAATATGTGAGTACCAACCAGATAACTAGTATATTAGGTTTTTGAGTACATAAATATTAAGTACTAGTTTCTGTCTGCAGCTTCCCACACATTGCTTCCAGGATTAAAAGTTATCCAAATCAACAAAGATCTAAATATTATTCCATGGTAATATTTTAATTTATTTCTATCACATGGGATCTGATATTATGCGATTAAAAGCCTGTATTACTTATGCCTGGGACTAGACTTACATCTATGCAAAATTACAGCAATCTTTTTGGTAGTTTTGCTGTAAAGAGCAAAAATCAAAGTGTCTAAACATTAAATATTTAAACTCGCATTTATAATAATTGTATGATACATAATAGACCTGCAAAAGGCAGTCTTTTGCAGGTCTACTCAGGCTGGCAGATGTTGGATGCGGTAAGCTGAAGACAGGGTGCTATGGCGCTCCTAGAGGAGGCCTATATCCTGCAGTGGACAAAAAATAGGTTGATGATGATGCTGATGACATAGAAAGCCTCCGGCCCCTAGTCACCAGTCATTAACATTTTGTGCCAATAACTACTGGCAAAAGATTGTAACAATCAATTAGTTTTATGTTGACCAATGTTGCTTCTGAAATAGACTAGTAATGAGACATTCTAAGAATGAGAGTTTAAATAAACAATAGATACTAACTGACAATGCTACCAAAGTACAGGAATGTATGACAGCACCAAGGTCAGGACTCATCATAACAATATCTCTGTCTAAGGTTACATTCAACACTCACACCAGCCACTATAACCATAGTAGGTACAGTACAGACAGATTTTTTATATGGTACTAGCTGCTACCTGCGGTCTGCACACACTTTTTAACTACCCCGCTTTCGACCCCGGGATACCATCCATACAGCCATTTAAGTGTGAAAAGGTAACAGACGCACAGACAGAGTATGTTTCTAATTTAAAATATATGTATGGATGTGTGAAATTCAAGGATTTTATTCAGCGTTCAAAGAATCAAAACTTAAATTATGGCTTCGCAGTCACTTGAATCTAATCAATAAGATAGCTTTAAGATTATATTTAAAATTCCCATAGGCAGAGAGATATTAGCTAGCCAATGTGTACAGCTTGATAAGTAGAGTGTAGGTACTTATATAAAACAGCTGAGTTTAGGTTTGGTGTTGTGACAGAATGGAGTTACATAAATTCCATGTACAAACATTACAGTGTATGATTTTGTGGAAATATAGGTTCTTTTGGCAAGTAATGATCAAAACCACACCGGCTAACCAATAATCGGCGTGAAAACAGCAGTAGATAACCAGATAATTATGAAAATGTTTATCAGCTTACCACATCCCCAAACATCATTTCAAAATTTGACTTGTACAGAATACAAACCTGAAAAGTTAATGAATTACAAATGATAAAAAGTAACTTACTATTGGTGGCAGATTCGATATGAAATTAGAAAACTTGAAGGGATTATCGTCTCCTATTTTGCGAATTTTACAGGAGCAGCTCAAGAAAAATGTCCTCTTTGACAGTTCGTTGATAACCTGAAATAAAATCAATGTGGAGCAAAAGAGGCAGCGGAATTATTTGTTTGCTGCCTGAACTGACACACTCGGCAAAAATGTCTTTGAGTTTGCAAAAATCGATGAGAATACGTCTGCGAAACAGATGTGAAAAAAACTTATGCTTGGGACTGTTGTCATGTGTGGATTCCAGGAATTTGTTACCTTATCGAAACAGGTTTGAACAGAGTTTCTTTAATAACTGATACCAGAAATTAATAACTTTCAAAATGTAGTAGAAACCAGTAAATTGCTGAAATTAGCCAAAAATAACAGCAAAAATACAGAAACAACGAGCGGCTGAGAAAACTCAAAATTAAATTTACGTTTCGTTCACTCACCTCACTGGTGTGGTGCTTGATGTTGATGCTAGAGTTCTGTCGTTAAATTTTCGAAGAAAAAATTATTTACCAATACTTATTGTGGTGGCAAAAATAAAGCAACGAAACGTTATTACACTACACTACACCCCAGAATCTGCCAGACAGAATCAGTCCATAGCATGAACCTGGACTGTGCGTGTTTCATAAAAACAAGCCGAGTGAGAGGCCCTAAAGTAGTAGTTCATCTCTTTCTAGTACGATGTCCATATTATTATATCTGTCTGTACATAATAATAATAACTTTTTTTTTTAATCTTTAATCACAAATAAAATTATACTATATAGTATTTACAATTGAAACAATTGAGCTAACTGTTGACTGTTGCAAACAGTCTACATGTAGCTTAACTGATCCATATCAACACCAGTCGGAAGCGTCCCCAAAACGCTGGCTGCATTAAAAAATCCCTACACCATCAGCCAAAAGTAGACAATAGTGAACTCGTAATCGGCATCGACTTCATTTTTGAAATTTGTAACCAAGCCTGGACACTTAGCACGTATGAGATCCGGCTGCAATATTAGTGCATTCATCCAGTATGAGCTAAAAACCAAATTTTTACGTATATTTGTGATAAGGCGAATGTAATATCTACTAGGTTGCACAAAATGTGGCTGCTAGTTTATGTAAGATGATTTTTCGGAAAAAATTATATAATTTTTTTTTAAATAAAATATCGTCCACTTTACGGCAATATTATAAAGACCGAAAAATCACGGTTGCAGTTGCGCAAAAAATAAAAATTTGCTTTATTTTGTTATTTAAATAATGAATTTACTTTATGAACGTATTTATAATCAAAATCATACCTGTTTACACCTGGCTGCGAAGAGGTGCCGCCAAGTGCGCAACGACAACCGAGATTTTTCAGAGACATTTTATACATTGCCGTGAAGTGGATTGCCGTGAAGTGGATTGCCGTGAAGTGGATTGTCGTGATAGTTTATTTAAAAAAAAGTGAATGAATTTTTTTCCGAAATATCAATTACCTACCTAACAATAATTTAATTAAAAATACTAGCGGCCACATTTTGATAGGCACCTTAGTAGATTATAATAAGTTTTCCTTATCACAAATATGCGTAAAAATTTGGTTTTTGACGTGACAACGTCTTATAATTCGATAGAGCCGGCTGCACGCACGAAAAAACATGACGTCATGCGGCGTTACCTCGTCATGCGGCGTTACCTCGCTCTGAGGCGTTCCATGTAAGGCTTGAAGTGCAAGTGAGAGCGCTCGACATCCGTCTCTCTCCTACTTGAGTGAGCGATGCGTCTGCGTTGTCACGTACAACTATCGTCAGTAAACCGACTTTTAGTTGTGGGTCGTTGACTGTTTTTGCGTTAACGAAACGAAACCGTTTTCTATAAACGGTCAACCGGTTAAAAAAAAAAATTTCCATGTAACTTGTCCGTCAACGAACGAGATAGTATGTCAACGTCATAGTATGTCGTTGAATGAATTATTAAGTTGATTGAATCAACTTGTTTCGCGGAAAAGAGAAGGCGGTTGATTCGTTTTGTCCGTCAACGAACGAGAATGTGTCAACGTCATAGTATGTTGTTCGTTGAATGAAATATTAAGTTGATTGAATCAACCTGTTTCGCGGAAAGAGAAAACGGTTGATTCGTTAAATGTAGAAAAGCTGTTTTTTATAACAGTTCGTTGATTCAACGCTCACTACTACCGACTTTACAGACAACCAATTTTTTAGCTCATACTCGATGAATGGACTAATAAAATTCTGCAGCGGATCTTCTGTTTCAAGTTGTTGTTGTCATGTTTTCACAGTGTACTTTTGAATGAATGAAATATGTTTGTGCACGATCCAGTTTACTCTAATATTCATGGTCCATAGCACGGAATTAGAAATTAAACAATAATTTTGGTGTATTGCCCTTCCACCCTAATTTTTAATTCCGTGGTCCATAGATAAACAAAATCAGTCACTCACTCACTCCCAACAACCACAGAATATAAATTATTCCACTTCCGTTCACTCAGTCTATATGTTTCCGGTTCAGTTATTTCAATAACGGTGAACGATCCACCACCGTATTGAAACGTTACGGAATGGCCTAGAAGAGCTGTGTAAGGAAGGGTTACTCAGTATCACAGACCTATTTTCAGTGGCGGATATGCAGTCTTGGCCGCCCTAGGCCCCAGGCCATGTAGTAAATGAGCAGCCGCCCCTTTCTCATCACCCATTATATAAAAAAATTCTACTTACCTACACAATGAATTTACTTTCTAGACAACTTTTATCGAAATCGATTCAGTAATTTAGATAACTATACTTAATAGCTGCTACTTTGTAACATTTTCCGAGGTTTCAGGGATAATTGCACGTTTAAAACGTCAAATTTTGCCCCGAATTTTTTGACGTGACAACGTCTTATAATTCGATAGAGCCGGCTGCACGCACGAAAAAACATGACGTCATGCGGCGTTACCTCGTCATGCGGCGTTACCTCGCTCTGAGTTGTCACGTTCAACTATCGTCAGTAAACCGACTTTACAGACAATCAATTTTTTAAGAAATTGGTGTGGTATCACGTGGGTATCACTATCACTATCACTACATAGTATAAAACAAAGTCGCTTTCTCTGTCCCTATATCCCTATGTATGTTTAAATCTTTAAAATTACGCATTTTGATGCGGTTTTTTTTATTAATAGAGTGATTCAAGAGGAAGGTTTATATTGTACAATACATGCATAATAAAGGAGAGAAGCACTGATAGTTTTAGAGGTTTCTAATGTGATGTCGTAAATAAACACATTTTTCGCGCTTACATTGCATACGCTGGCTGATCCCTACGAGATAGATCAAAATAATGTACTACAGTATTGTACAACTTAAGAAGTTCTACAAAAATGTCAAGATAGTATATGTCTATCTCATAAGGATAACCCACAATAACCATTTTTTATCCTTTACTTTTTACGAGAAATAATGGTTTATTCACGAGGCGATTTTAAGCAGTACAGCATTAATCCTTAGCCAATTGAGTAACTTAAATACATTGTGCATTTAATATGGATTAATATTGCCCATTACAGCATGTAATTTGAATGAATATTTTCGAAGATATTACTGGCTGGGCATTGAATGCATTAACCAATAATCGCAATGGACTGCGGAATCTGCAGAAGTACTCCGTCTACAGCATACATAAAAACACTCACAGAGCCGAATAGAGTCTTCTCGCTTTTGGAAGTCGGTTAAAAATAGTGACAACCCTAGCCCTAGGCAATCTTGCGCCATTTATGTTCAGAGTACCCTTTACAACATTGCCTATTATCCTCCTAGACGTAAGTAAGCAGTTTCTTTAAAAATAACAGCAGATAGGTACAATAAAAAGGACATTTTTTTACGTCGTCGTAAGTAGGTACCTAGTTGAAAAGTTGAAAAATTAGAATAAGTACTTGGTATTCTACAGCAAAATGGAAAAGTTTTGGACCCTATAAAAATACACGCACCGCATCCGTGACGTTAAGCAGTAGTCTTACCGTAATACGTTATAGTTACCATATTTTTTCATGAAATTGTGTTGCCCCGATAGGGCTTACCCCAATAATGTAAGCAGAAAATAGATGACATTTAAAAATCTATTTGCAGTTTTATCATTTAGGTAAAGATGAAGCTAGTTAGCTGGTAAAGTTGCAGCATTAACGGTAACGTAATAAAGTTGATTTCAGCTTGTACTTTTCCGTCAGAGCGCTAAATGGCTAATATATACTACTAACACTTTCATGGCCCAAGACGAACCTGGTCTAACTGGAGCGCCTCGTGCGGCGGCGGCGCGGCGGCGCGGCGCGCCCCTGCTGCGGGGGGTCGCACGCCGAGGCTGGGCAGTGAATGCGCTAACAGCGGTCTCTGCGTTGAAATTGAGGACATCTTGTTCTACACTATGCAAACTGAGCGAGAGTTCAGAATCAGCTATACCTATAGCAGACGCAATAAGAATCCTTAACGTTTTTAGTTGAGAATGCAGATTTATAGAGCTAAAAAACCCTTAACACACAGTGCAAAATTTTTTGTTCTACGACAAAAATAGACGAAATTATGACTAAATTAAATTGCTAGCGAGGTTCACTGAGTGCCCGCCGCGGTCACTGTGACGTCACTCCTTCGGTCGCCTCCTGTTATCCATAGGCAGCGATAATGCGCAGGGTTTTGTTTGGTTATTTGTGACTTTGAAACAAATTAAGTGTTTGATTTGTGTCTAATTCACCTTTATAACTAAGACATAGGTATAAGTAATTTATTATTTTTTCATATAAATATTGTATAGTGCCGAAATGAACAAACTATCTAACACTACTTTTAAAACGCCAGACAAACTAATTTTTAAAGGACCCAAAACTGCTGCCGAGAATATTATTCTTCACGAAACTCATTATTATTACACTCATAAAATACTTTATGTAGATAAATAAATTGAACCGCGTGCCGTTCCGTCGAATCGTGAAGTAAGAGTACCGGCTGCGCTCCGCTCGCCACTGTGGTCCCGAATCGCTAAAAAGCGGACATAGGATTTTTTTTCGAATTTCGTTATTCCGATTTCGCCATTCGATAACTCTATCAAAACTAAGAAAATGTTGTTCTTTAACACTTTTGACGAGGCCTCTTAGTCCAGGAGCTAAAGACAAAAACTGTTTTTTTTTGTATGGGAGGGAACCTTAAAAGTTGATTATATAGGTACCCGTATTACACCTTGTTTCGACTTGATTTTTTTATATTTTGTTTGTGGCGTTATTTATTGGCATCAAATCAACTAGTCATAAACAATTGGCAGCCATCGCCAATTGTGTTCTTTTTGAGTTATGGCGTCAAATAAATTATTTTATACTACACCTGCTCGGAAAGTTGCCTATTCCTTTTCCATTTATAGAATAGAAAGTATGTCTTTGCAGACCTATATGAAACCGGGAGGAAAAACTCTATGGAATTTCATTTCTCACGTGTTTTAGCGGGAGGAAAAAGTGTATGGAAATCCATTTCTAACGTGTTATTTTTTTTTAATTTCCTAAAAGATCGGCCGGTAGCTATGGTTATTTTCGTTCGGTCAAACGACAAAAAGTTTTGACTCCAAGTCTATTAGACCTCCTCCGATTTCCGAACAATAATTTGAAAAAAGAACCCAAAGGCTGGCGCGGTCAATGTGGTTTTACCAACATCATTGGGCGCGATTTCAATTAATAATTAATTCTGCTTTTTATTTTCCTCGAAGGTGTAGTATAAAGCACTATTTATCACTCGGCAGAAAGTGCGATTCCTACCTCGTGTGTTGGCCCTCGGCTGCGCCTCGGGCCCAAAACGACACACTCGGTAGGAATTGATCACTTTCTCGCCTTGGTGTAAAATGCACTATTTCTCGCCTAAAGCGAAAAAAATATAAGTATTATGTAGGTATTTAAGAACGGTTTCACATAAAAAAAATTGTTCGATGGGTCTCTCAAAACTGAGTATATCTGGTTTTTTTTAAACATGTCCTAAACTTATAGTTTCGGAGAGAATCACTAAAAACTGATTTATCAGTAGGTTAACTGGCGTCGACCGAGAGAGTGACGTCACACGCACTGGCGTAATTTGATTTTACCTGCAGTTACGGCGTAATGTTTAATACCTACTTAATATCTTCGTCCGATTTGGATAATTCAAAAAGATATATTATTCTTAGGTCATTACATTAAGAATAACGTGGATACTACTTCTATTGAAATTGCTGTAACTTTACTAATCCTCATTGTAGTGTAAAAGTATACCCAGTAGGTAGATAGGTAGGTAGTGCAATCACGTAAGGTACTGTACCTACCCACGTGCGTATTTAAATGTTAAGGCTATTGAGCCATGGAATCACTTGCGGACATTACGTCGCGAAACAAAACAACTAATCCGGTTAGAAGAGGGTGCTATGCGAGGGGTGTCGTCGCACCCCTTGTCTAGATTTGAAGTTCATATCGATTTTAAATTATGTTGGTCTGACTGTCTCAGGTGAAGCTCTAAAAGCTTGCAATATCTAGAACGATACTGTAAGTTATGGTGTTATACCTAGGCGTAATTAAGTACCTTCCTAGGTAAACTACAGAGGTACCTAGTACCTACCCTAAGTTATGTGTTGCGTTAAAAAAATAATTTGATTGTTCTGAAAATAACTAAAACTTAATTTAATCAGTTTTTAAGTTTTGCGGGATAAATAGTAATACGTACTTACCTCGGGAATAACATTTTTATGGGACCACCTTGAAAACATTCTCTTTAAGCACAATAGCGAAAGAATTTTCAAAATCGCTCCATTTTACGGAGAAATCGAACATAGAGGTACAATAAAAATTGGTAAGAAGGCTTGGGGCTAGATAATGCTGTGTGAATTGTCCAGCATTATTTATTTATTAATGTCCCAACAAACATTTCATAAGTCGCCGCAACGTGCCGATTCTAACTTTTGGTTTCAACTCTGGTAGTAAAGACGTCGCTATCACGTTAACACAACCCAGAAAAGGCCCATTTTATACGAATTAGTGTCGTAATAGAGTCGTGTAGCAGTCGTATTAATCACTAACATGGTCGTGTAGTGGCCGTATAGATGTCGAGTTATTCACTTTTAATCGAGTTATGGTGTTTATTACCGCTGCTTTACGACATTTTGTCGATTATGTAGTGTTAATGACGACTTTTTCACGGGATTTTATTCTGAAGTGATCTCAAAGATATCGTTTAAAACTAAATTAGACAGTTTATTTTTAATGTGATATCATTTTTATCTTGTAAGGTAAGTACAGCCATTTTATTTTATAATTATTACGTAAGTACATCATTGAAATTCGTTTTCAAATAAATAATTCAATTGGGAAATTAATGAGATCGGGTAATATGCGCTACTAATCTCAATATAATTAATGCGCCTTACAAATTATTTAATCTTAAACAATTATTTTACTTTAATTTGACGAATGTCATAAAGGCTACCTTAATACGACTTAGAGTTTTAGACACGACCGTAATACAATTTCTTAACGACTTTTCACTATTTGCGCTTCTTTTGTTATCTGCCATATTGACGTAATTAGGGTTCAGTCAAATAAATCCTATGAGAAAAACCATTTTAGTGTTTATGAAACTAGGTATAATTATGACAGGAAATATTTACCGGTAAGCTATTTTCGTAATTTGATCAGATAATCTAAACTTTCTCCTACCTACTTATTTATGTATGGTTTTTAATTTTTAGGAATTTCAAAATAGGTATTTTTCCAAAACTATAATCTCACAAACGGACACCTACCTAGTTCTTTGGTTACGAGAAGATACCTTTGTTTTTTACCGCTCCAACCGATAATTCTAAAAACTTTTGCGCTTCGATAATCCTAAAACAATAGGCTCGGTAAAAGCAGTCGTACTAAGTAGGTAATTGTATACTACATACACCATCCTTCGTGGATGTAAAGGCCATTGATGATGATGATGATGATGATTATGAATTGTAATTGTAATTGTGTATGTATGTTGTAGGCAAGTAACGTGGCTGAAGAAGCATCCCCAATGGTGGCGGCTGAAGACTCATCTACAGATATAGTAGTTAAAGACTCATCTTCAACGATGATGGCGACATAGCTGCATCATCAAGATGATGCAGCTATGGTGGCGAAAGACTCATATTCCATGGTGGACGCAGAAGGGACATCCTCAATTGTCATAGTAGTTGAGTCTAGGAATCAAATCTCCTGAGTTCAAAATTAAACTTTGTATGGAACCCATTGCAGTCTTTTTACAGTTTACTTGTCGTGTAGAAATATTTGGTGTAATAAAGTTGGAACTAAGAAGCGCAATATAGTTTTTTTTACTTTTCTTTTAAAAGCACCACTTTTTTATCTTTGACCAGCTTTGTCTGTTAATTTAAATGACTTACAACTGTTTTTTTGTATTACAAAAATATGGTAGCTAGTCGTTAAATAGTCAAAATCAAAATCAAAATCAAAAACTCTTTATTTCCTTAAATACAATAAATGTACACTTAGAAAAGGTCAAAATATAAAAGTAAACACTGACACGGAAATAAAGTGATATTTTTGATTTCTGTCGCTTCGATATGTAGACTAAAGTAAAGAAGCGACGAAGAAACCTTTAGCCTGTTATTTGTTATTTTTCGAGTTGGAGCAAAACCCGTCCCAAGCTTTTTTATCCTCTAGATAATCTGATATTTTATAGTAAGCCTTTTTGCACAGCAGTATATATATAGTATATATATAGTAGGATAAAAGGGTTCAAATTTACTTAAAATAGTATAAGAGTGAAAATTACCACTCTTATATACACAATCGTCACGTAAAAGTGGATCTTGCGACTCTAACACGATTAATCTAACATGATATAAAGTCGTATAAGGGTACAATTTATCACTTTTACACGAACGTCACGTAAAAGTAGTTCTCGCAACTCTAACACGATTATTGCCGATGTAAAAGTCGTATAGACGTTACTAATATTTCAGCAGTGGTTTTACTACTGAAAGTTGTATAATTGTCGTATAAACAGTCGTATAGAAGTTAATAATGATGTCTATATACGACTAGAAGTTGTATAAAGATAAGAGGCACTAAGTGATACAACACGCAAAAATTACTTCAATGCGATGTTTATACCATTTTGAGTCGCGTAACTTGTACTTATATGACTGAAATGTTTGTTGGGGTAGGTAGGTATGACTTTTACAAATCGTTAATAAATCGCGAAAGTACCTACCTACTATCTATATAGGTATAAGTAAATAAAACAAAGTCGTGCTAGTTACACCATTTATAACTCAAGATCGGCTGGACCGATTTCAAAGATCTTCGATTTGTTGAATTTGGCCCTGTCCGGGCTGGCAGAATAACCAGACAATTAGGCTACCGCGCAAAAAAAAAAATTCTACGCGGGCGAAGCCGCGGGCACAGTTAGTTTATTATAAACGTTTTCTTAAAAATAATGTCCTATTAAACATTATTTGAAACAGCAACTCTCAACAATTTTCCAGCGCTTGCAGACACCGGAAACCGTCTGTAAGTTTTCCATAACACCGCACAAGACAAAACCTTCAACTTCCCTTAAGATATCCATTTCCTTTTGTTCATTCCGTGAAACATATCCCAGCGGCCATTAGCAAGGAGTTTAGAATACCTTGCGATAATAATTAGAGCAATATTCATTGCGAAGTGTGCTAGCGTCATGCGTTGCGTTGCCGGCGTCCATTCTCGATGTCACCCCCGCTGTCTGCCAACCCCATTTCACCCTCCGAGTGGCTTAGAATCCATTCCATCCATCCTGTATTTCCCTCAGTGTGGGTTCCACCCTCGCAGCGTTCGCTCTCTCCGCGTTAGTTCCCGCGCGAAAATCATCGCGTTTTCCCGAACTATTTGTGCACGCAACCATTTGAATTTCGAACGCTCGTTTGACATTTGCGCTTTGTTTTTCTTTATTTCTAGCCAGTGTGAATTTTTGTTTTTGTTTTTTTTTTGTTATACCAGTGTTGTGGTTATTTTTAGTGGACATCCGAATTTTGGCAAACAGCAACTTACGTAAGTGAGATTTACTGCATTGCGTTTTATAAGTTCTGGCTAGGTACTCTATTGCGTACCTATTGCTACGTTCAGGTAGCCAATCAATAAAAAGTTATGTTATGTTATTATGTAGAGTAGAGTACCTAAGACCTACTTATTTATTTTCTCACAATGCGTGCGCCATTTTCTGGTTTTTCCTACTTTTGCGACAATATCAAGATTCAAACACGAAATTGGAAAGCCCATAAACTGTAGTAACCTACATTTCAATCCAAGAAATCTACAAAAATGGCAAACAGTCACGTGACAATTTTAGAAAGTTCAATATAAAACTACCTACCTAATGTGAACGTGCTCTGACCATGGTTCTATAAAAAAACACTGCGCATTTTCTGAAAAGAGGATTTTATGTACTTTATTAGTTTAATTATGGGAGGAATCGACCTGGAATCGAATCAGCGAAGTGCCGGCACCAAGGTTACGAAGACACGGAACGCCACACAAATTCGTATTTATTGTTGCTTAGGCCTTAGTTCATCTAATTATTTAATGCTTTGGGGAAGACTAATGAATTGGTTCCTTTTGAGGTCGACAGGGACAGCGGAATGGATTTATGCTCGTATCATCAGATTGTTTTGGGCTTGTTCCAAAGAAATATTTATCTAGATGTAGCACAATATTTGTAATCTAGAGGCAAGAGAAATTCAGATGATATTTATTCCGTCAATCTACTCGTAGTAGGTAACAACCTACGTAAGAACTCATTCCCGTTTTGGTGTAGAAATTATGTTGGTTCTATACATAGAACCTTACCTAACGTATTTACTAATACAATACAATACAATACAAATATTCTTTATTGCACACCAAGAAATTAAAAAACACAGAACAAAAACAAATACAGATAATGTACAATGGGCGGCCTTATCGCTAAGAGCGATTTCTTCCAGGTAACCTTAGGATGGACAAGAAGTGATCGAAAAAGTATCTACGGTGGCGTGAAAAAAGAAAAGAAATAATATTTAGGAAGAAATAAATAATATAAATATCTAAATAAATATACCTCACATAAATATACTAGTATATTATGTACATAGCATAAATAAATATAGTAAATTTATAAAATTACTTTTGATGTTGACAGTTTGATGTTAAGCTGACGAAATGTTCATAGACCATATTTTTGAATATAGGGAGAGACTTAGCATGTCTAATAGAAGTGGGTAGGGCATTTCACAGCTCTATGGCATGTATCGTGAAGGAAGAGCTCTAAGAATGGAACGGGCGGAAAGATTTCAGTTGAAGAGTTACTAATGTTCTAATTAGACCAGACAAAATGTTAGGAACCTGTACGAATTAACGTAGTTAGAAGACATTATTTACTAGCTCGGTGAAATTGGACACTTTTTCATTACAATTCCCAAAAGATGTACAAACAACAGGCTCATTTTGTCGATAGGTAGGTATTATCACAATAATCTTCTTGAGTGGACATCACGAACCTTTTATAAAGCTCTCAGATCAATTGTTTTGAGCAATTGCTGGAGCGGGCAGCTTTTAAACAACCTTGGGCCAACTGCTTGAAGGTAATTTGACGTCTCTTGGGCTCTTTATTTTAATTTTATTGTTTAAACAAAATCAACAGACCTTATCTCTAAACAGTTCTAACCTTAACAATCTTAGTTTTTTAATTTTTAGTTGAGAAAATGTTTACCGTTTTTTGTCATGCATCTTTGGACAGGTACATGACGGGCGGGTGGGTCTCTATAGAAAGAAAAAAAGAGAGAAAGAAAGAAAGAAAGAAAGAAAGAAAGAAAGAAAGAAAGAAAGAAAGAAAGAAAGAAAGAAAGAAAGAAAGAAAGAAAGAAAGAAAGAAAGAAAATCATTTATTTATAATAACAAGTACAAAAAAAGAAAACACACTTATGGGATATATAGGTACATAAAGTTGTTATAAAAAGCCCCTAACTCAGCATAATGCTGGCTAAGACATACGAAATACGGTCTTATCAGCACGTACCTACCGAACCGTCCAGTGTAAAGTTAGATGGAAGGTACCACTTTTGAAGACGACATCCACATTTCCCACGCCATTTCTAAATGTGAAATGTCGGCCGGTAGTTGAGAATGATATCTTGTGGTTTTGAAATTATATGCCAATACCATCGATCTAAGTAAAAAGGGGAGATACGGATATATAAGCTTCTCTCCACGGGGTCCCGTATGGTAAAAAACTCATATAACATAAAATTTTACATATTTTCTGTGATCCTTGAAAGTGAAAACACGATTGAAAAAAAAATATATAATAAAAAAGAATCATGAAAGTGCAGTGACTCGCACATAATTTGGCCGAGATCTTGGAACCGTGTGGGCTATTGAAATGACATAACTTTTAGTACGTGACGTAGGTTATTACTAATTTTGGTTCCTTGAATCATTTTCTTATTGTGTTGTGTACCTAGTTTTCTTGTTAATGAGCAAAAACATGTTTTTTGCGCTTACGCCGTTCCAAAAACATAGGTATGCTCTCTCCCTCTTCTATGAACGGGAAATTCTATCTCTATCCTTTTTACAAAATGGCACGCATTGCTCCCTCTTAAGTTGGTACGTTGTTCAGCGATGTTTTCGTATAGGTAGTACCTTTTCGGTGTCAGTTCAAATTATACAATCTAAAAAGGCACAAAGGTATGTACAAAGTGTAGCCATATTTCTCCGCCCAAATGAAACAGTGGCCGAGTTCTTTGTTCCATCAAAACTTCGAACGCTGTTCCAACAATGCATATTTCCACGAAAAAATAAAGTTTGCGTTAAAAATGGCACTTTTGAGTTGTTTATTGTGCTTAGTTTATTTACGACAGTTTTTATGTGACAAAAATAAAAAGCCTTGACGGCCGAAGCGGGAAATGTTTCCTAAAAGACCTTAGAGCTTTTATTCTTTAATGTCTACTGCTGAACATGTGCATCCCAAACGTGGGGTTTTGCGTTAGTCATTCTTGGCAGGTGGATTGGTGCTCGCAGTGGAGGTGTTGAGTAATTCACAGAAAGAAGCTGCTGCTCTTCGTCACCTGTAGAATTTTTCTTTTATTACACCAACAGACTGAGTTGGAAGGGTAGATTCACTATAAATATAAATAAATAAAAAATATTAATGGACAATCCATACAGCATCATCTAGCCCCAAGGTAAAAAAAGCTTGTGTTATGGGTACTAGATGACTGAAATACTTCTTATAATACATTAAATAGATAAATATTTTTTTATTAAACATAGAAACGACCAGAACTCCCGGAACAAATATTTGTAGATTGTAGCGTACAAGCATTTGTCCCAAGGCGGGAATCGAACCCGCAACCTTCTGCGCCGCAGGAGGACCTTTGCCCGCCGCGCCACATCGGTCGTCAAAGGGAGGAGGAAAAGGTCGATTTTTTACACATTCTTTCGTTTCTTAACGCCTTCACTGCCCAGATTTAGCGATGCGACCCGGAGTCGTCGCTATGAAAAGCGTGCAAGATCAGTACCAGTGATACCAGTGATCAGTGTAGGTGATGCGTCGTCGGAGCCTTTATGATGGCAATCATCAAATCAAATCAAAAACTCTTTATTTCCATAAATACAATAAATGTATATTTAGAAAAGGTTAAATTATAAAATTAAACACGGGAAATAAAGTGATATTTTTTATTTCTGTCGCTTCGGTATGTAGACTAAAGTAAAGAAGCGACGAAGAAACCTTTAAGCCTGTTAGCTGTTATTTTTCGAGTTATGTGTTCAATCATAGTGTTAAACATTCTGAAAACACCAATCAAGTTTTCTTCATAATATGTACTTCATACAAAGTGCAAATCACAACAAATCCGTTCGGCTACACGGCTGGCTTCAAGAAATAAAATCATTCCGACTAGGACCCGAAAAAAAGAACACACGAAACTTACTTAGTTACCTATCAACCCATCACCCGTCAGTCCGAATTGTTATTAACAACATCAATGTGATTAAAGCTCGAGTCCGTCTACACGGTTGGCTACGCGCGTGTCCGACCAGCAGACTGGAAAGGCTGGGCATAATTGGAGCGCCCTGCATCCGGCTACGGACGCACGATTGAATTGAATTCTGCAGAGCGGAGACAAAAACCGGAATAAATGATAAAAACTGAATTAAATGACAAAAAGCAGAATTGAACTAATTTCAGAGGTTTATCGCTTGGTTTGGATTATCTTTTCTGATTAGGAAAAAGGTGTGGAGCGGCTAACTTGTTTGAAAACTTTAGAGACGTATGTATGTTATGGGTACTAGATAACTGATATACGTAATACAATACACTACAATTAGTAAATTATCTGAGCGTCTGGTCGAAGCGACGCGTGGCCCGAGAGCTGGTGAGTATCTGGCGCAGCGCATCAGCATTTCCATACAGCTGGGTAATGCAGACAGCGTCTTGGGGACGCGACGACTGGTATTGATATGGATCAGTTGAGCTACCAGATTGTTTACAACAGTAAGCTTATTTGATTCAATTGTAAATACTAGTTCTAATTAATTTCTATTTGATTGTATTTTCTTCGTCAATAAAGAATTATAAAAAAATACTACTAATATATAAAATACATATTTTGTTACACATAGATTGGCTTTAAGTTATAGGTAAGTATTTTCATAGCCTTCGTGATTTAACATTACCCTGTTCACCTAGGAGGCATTTCTTAATCAGGTATCACGAATAAAATAAATGTGCAAGTGTGTGCCCTGAAATACAAACCACTGAGCCAGGCTGAATCTATGGGTCCCTACCGAATGTTGAAATTTGACAACTGGGTTGTTTTCAAAATCTCAATATAGGGGTTCCTATTTTAATCTCTTTGCACCCTGATTAACTAGGTCTTACTTAGTCCTGTGGCTCAGCGACCCAAAGTGGGTCTTGGTCTTCGACACAAGACGTCTCCATGCATCTCGATTCTGAGCTATCTCTGGCCAGCTATAGGCGTCAAGTTTATTTTATTTGTTTATTTAATTAACACAGTTATTATGAACCAATTACATTAGTCTCTCTTACGCCTTTTTGACCGCCCCATCCGCTTCCGTTCTCTCGAATAGGTATGCATCAAGAATGGCTTTGATTAATAAATGCAAATGTATAAATCCAATGCCTGCCGTGCGAGACTGAGCGCACAATAGATAGCGCACACCTAGCGCAGGAAATTGAACGAAACGTTGATTTTCAGAAAAATACACTCCATTTTCTAGCGGATTTAGATAGAAAGCACGTTTACACAACGTTAGGTCTTAATTTTGAATTTTCTTTCACAAAGAAACATCTGGCTAAATGACCTGCTAATAACTCGGAAACAAGTATGTTGACATACATAATAATGCATTAAGTAATTATTGCGTATGTTTCTTGATGGAAAGTAAAACTAAATTATACTTATAGTTTAGTTTGGTAGTTAAGTGTAATGGTTAGTAAATATTATGATAAATAGGAACGGTGTAGGAAACTGGAGCTAAATATGACATAGAAATACAAAACCGAATAGATCCTTCACGAATCTACTTAATAGGTTTACTAAACCCCATCACTTTCTGCGATCCTCTCTCGAAAGAGCGGCTTTTGCAACACAAGAAATAGATTATTGACTGACTATTGACTATTATATTAACTATATTGACTATTGTATTATATACTACTGACTATTGACTGACCTATTGCTTGAGCTTGCAAAATCAGATTGTTGAAAACCATCTCAAGCTTTCGGCACGTTCAGTTTTTGCCTAAATTAGGAAACCTGCCTTCGGTGTAAGTGCGGCCTCACTCAGCGCTCAGGTGGGTTTTCATTAATCAAACGCAGAAATGCTGAGAATGAAAAATACATAATGAGAATTCTCATTCCGAACCGTACTTGAAAAATGAAAAAATGCTGGCCATCTTTCTTGGAGACAACACTTTATGAAAGGCGTTATTTCAACGAGCAGTTATGAAAAGATACATTAGGAAAATAAAAAAGCTCATTTCAATTTTCGCCTTGGCTTTTTAGCAAATTTTTCATAAGTATTTGAGAATTTCAAGAGAGCTTAAGTAATGGTGTGATACTTACTATCCTGCACCAGATCTTTCTCCGGTCATTTCGGTCTGCCAACCCACCGGATTTTGGGAGTGAAGAAATAGAGTGCACCTGTGTTTGCGCACACATTTGTGCACTATGATAATATATCCTGCGCGCTAGTCTCCGCTCAGACTGGTCGTTGTAGCTGAAATTGGGGTAGGAGGACATTACCATCAAAAATAATAGGTACTTTACCAAAACCATTTATCATTTTTTTCCAGAATATCCGTTTCCATTTCGCAACAATCTAGCCTAGCCTACAATAAATTCCAATATTAAACCAATAATCAGTATTCCATATTAAACACGTACCGTTTTTCCAAGGTACCTACCAACAACGATGCGGTTGAGTAACCTTAGGTACTGCTACGAAATAATCGTAGAAGTGCTACGTCATCTATGAAACTTCGTAGCGTGTCTACGAGTAATCTGCTACGAACTCGTAGACACCGATGAAACGCGAGAAAAAGGCTTGTTATTTTATTTCAGTTTGGTTTTTTCTATCTTCTAGGTAATCGGATGGTTACATTTTAATTTAAAGACCTCTGTGGCCTACTGGCGATGGTCCGCCTTCGACACAGGAGATTGCGGGTTTCCATTTAGGCGGTTCGATTCCCGCCTCCGGACAAATCCTTCCACGATCTACAGATATTCCGGATGTTCTAGGTGTTTTCTATTATTATCTGTGTTTCTTCTCATTCTAATGTTTCTAGTTTTCTAGTACCTATAACAAAAACTCTGCTTAGCTTGGGGCTAGATGATGCTGTGTATTATCCAGCATTATTTATATATTATTTAGAAAGATAGAAAATTCTTTATTCCATAGGTACTTATCAAAATAATTATCAAACAAAAATAATTTAGTTCACGTTTTTGACCTATGTTTTTGACATTGCACGTAAAGTTACCGGACGAAGCTGCTGGTCGTCTAATTATATTTCAGAACCTCTTCATAATTTTTATGTAAACTTACAAAGTATTGCGTGAAAGAATCTGTATTGAATAATTCACGTCTGCGTTGCGAGCAACGTTCCGACTGTCGTGGAGCGGAGAAGTTTACGAATTGACACATCACACCGGTTGAAATACACATCTCGTCTTGGTCCTGCCTGATTGATCGATTTCTGCACATCTCTGTTCAGCTGCGCGCGAGTCTGTATGAACTCACCCTTATTATTTACACCCTTATAGGTATTATTGTTCTAGGACGGAACTTAAGGTGGTGACGATGATCGTAAACCCTTTCTATAAACCCATGATTCACGTTTGTCGCTAAATTACTTATCCGTTAGCTATCTTACTTGTAGAATGCACAACATATCTCATAAACCCAAAAATATCTCAATTTCGCGGCACTCCAAAAATTAAACTTTCATTTGGTTATAATGTCGTGCAGAAATTTAATGGTATCCCGCTTGGGTCATTTTTTGACAAATGTGATTAGGTCGTTATTTTTCAATCCCAATCTTTATCAACCCGACTATATCGACGGATCACGTTATATTCGTGTTTTGTTTGTGCTGGGTTTTGTCTTCATTTCCGTGTCTATTACTACGCACGCGACATTTACGAGTCTTATAATTTTAACAGCAACTTTGCTGATACGAAGGAAAAGACTGGTATATATGATTCCCTGATCTGAGGGAAACCGGAATTGCCGTAAACATCAGCCACCATGCGAAACATGGGTGGAAACATTTGCTTTTGTTCTCACAGTCATGCTGTTTTGTGTCATGATTTCCGTTTCAACTCCGGCGAAATGCGGCATTTGCTTCTGAGAGCAATGTTTTCTGAAAGAGTCTTGTAATTTTAACAGCATGTTTGTAAATCTCTCCTGGACGACAGCCCCGATGTCGACTTTTTCGCTGACAGGTGGACTAAATTATTGAAAGATTGTTTTTTATTTTGTGACCCTCTTAATTAATTTAATTTTTTCTTTGTGTTTATTAACTTTACCGAAATTCTATAATATTATGACTATTGTATGTATGTAACTGAAAATGTAATTCTGTTCTCTTTTGACGTGACAACGTCTTATAATTCGATAGAGCCGGCTGCATGCACGAAAAAACATGACTCATGCGGCGTTACCTCGCTCTGAGGCGTTACCTCGCTCTGAGGCGTTACCTCGCTCTGAGGCGTTACCTCGCTCTGAGGCGTTACCTCGCTCTGAGGCGTTACCTCGCTCTGAGGCGTTCCATGTAAGGCTTGAAGTGCAAGCGAGAGCGCTCGACATCCGTCTCTCTCCTACTTGAGTGAGCGATGCGTCTGCGTGGACAGCTTCTATACTATAGTACATTTACATGTTTTGATCGAGTATCAAATGCTACCATTCCATCAGTATTTTCTTAAGACGTTGTCACGTTCAACTATCGTCAGTAAACCGACTTTACAGACAACCAATTTTTAATTAATGTAATTGATTTTAATAACCATTTTAATAAAATAAAATAAATTCAAATGGAAGCAGAATGGTTGATAAACGACGTTTCATTCGGTATCTCAACCTTGTTTAGACGTGTGTTCGGCTCCTAATGGATCAATTAGCTGGGGTTGACGTAGAGCGTCTCCTTCTGAGGCGTAATCTGATTTGCTTATTTGAACAGTTTGGTTTGCAAACTTGCTTCAGCTGGAGTTTTCTGTAAATATTACCTACCGGTTTATTTGATAATTGGAAATAGAGTTTCTGAAAAGATTTCAGGAAATTCTATACATAACGGAAAGTCATTGATGTTTCGACGATTTCGACATTTTATATTACATTTTATTGGAGATTTCTATTGCGAAAATGAAATAACCTCAACAAGTTTTGTAATACACAGTTAAATGACAAAAAAGCAGTGGTACTTATAGCAATGCTAAGTGATTCATATAGATCGCATTATAATGACAAAGCCATATTTCGTTGATCACCTTTATTCACAAAGAAAATTACAATCACAGAAATGAATTGGAACTAGTATTTACAATTGAAACAAATGAGCTAACTGCAGACTGTTGCAAACAATCTACAGGTAACTCAACTAATTCATATCAATACCAGTCGAAAGCATAATAACTGACTGAAGATCAAAATAATCAGATTAGAAAACTAGATGCTAAGCAACCAAAGGACCCTTCTGAGAATCAGTCCCTTCACCCTTGACGAAATTCATCTCAGATTCACACAAGACGTACTAGGTACTTAAATAATTTCTTCCTTTCTCAGAAGGATCGCAAGTATTCCTCAAGACTTATGTATTTCAATTCTATCTTTCTAAGAAGACACAATGTTCCAAGTGAACAAAAGCTGATCTGACAAGTCCGTGTCAAGGCTGATCCGCAGACCGTGTCGGGCGCCAGCCATGCAGTGGGGCCTGTGGATGTGGCTACCCAGACTACATACATCTACATCACTTTAGGTCCAATTTCACCGTTGGATTAGGGTATATGCATGGATTTTCTTATTTTTTGATCGAAAATTTAGGTTAATACATTACGAAAGAAATTATAACATCCACAAATTTTAAGGTAAAAAACATGAAGTAAAACTACACTTCGTTTCGGGTGATAAAAACGCTGCCATATTGGCCCTTGTTCTGTGACATTAACAACTCAAAGCGCTTCTGTTTCTTTGTAGATGTTTCAATAACAATAAAATTACCTACAAATAAATGATAAAAACTAAAATATCTACTTTTCAATGATTTTTATTGATTTTAGTTTTGGCAGCAAACGGTAAAATTGGAACTTAGTCACGATGTACTTATCCAGGGGTATAGTATTATAATATCTGTGTCCAGGGTGATAAATAGATTCAGAAGAAAACTACTTTTATTTACTTGTATATTTTAGATGTAGGTGTTATTGTAACATCTTTGGGGGTGTCCGGAAGACTGGATGCGCCTCGCACAGGACGTAAATGATAAGGCAGTTTAAAACAATTAACCACTGCGGGGGTTAAATAGGCTGATAAAGTTTGTATGGAAAATTATTCCTTGGTTCGATTCACTCAAAACTCGGTATAAATAAACAGCAAAGTAAATAATGAATCACGTATTTTTTATTCTAACAATACTACCCCTAAGGGTGTGCAATTAATTTCTGAAATGTCCACTCTAGCGAAGCCGCTACATAATAAACTAATAGGTACCTACTTTTGCACTACCTGCTCCAGTTTCCACGATACTACCACAGTAGATAATACTACTATCTATCTGATTTCTTTTATTACTGACGTAACTATGTAGGTACTCGTATATCTCCTTTTACGTTAGTCCGATTATATCTAAAGGAATCAAATAATATCGCAAAAATTTTCGACTTCGACGGGACTTGAACCCGCATCCTTCCCTCAGTACGGGAATGTGCTAACCACGAGGTCAAGTGACGTAGGAGTCGAAAATCTTTGCGACTTTCTACGGACTCTAGCACCGTTAGTCCCGTCGAAGTCGAAATTTTTTGCGATATTATTTGATTTCTTAGAAATTACCCAGAGTGAGGGCTTACGCACTATAATAACAAAAACTTTATATCTAAAGGTACTGAAGGTGATATACCATTCGCAGCGAGCATGATACGTTACGTCGTGTGCTCTGTCTCGTTGCTCGTTGCTCGCCTTCTTTCCCAGTACTGTCTGCACGAACGCTCGCTGTGTAACGCCGTTACATTACGACCCGTAACGCCGGTCAATAGCCAGCTTAAGGATCAACTACAGTGACTCATTTTATCAAGTCTATGTCTTCTTCAGACGACTGTGTGTAGGTGTAGGTACATGATGTCATCCGATACTCTACTTGAAGGGTTTCTTCGTCCGATAGACTACTTTCTGCTATAAATTCTATATTTATAACCAGCCAACTCAGGTTTAACTAATTTGTAGAAGCAACTGAACCTTTCGGAAGTTTTAATCTTTTATCAAAAGTTTAGAAGATGAAAAAGCCCCTCGTTATGCGATAAACTAGGTTCGTTGTTAACTCGCTTTTATTTGTAATGAAGTGTCATATTCATCTTGTTAGAAAGAAAGTCATACAAGAGTTTATTTTTTCAATAGAATTATTTACGTATATGATTCAGCCACGAAGGTTTTATAAAATGAATAAGAACCTGGTGGTTGTGGTAAGTGGATTGTTGTAGGACATTTGTTAGGACATTGTTTATAGTTTAAAATCGAATTTCAGTGAAAGCTATATTTAGTAGGTGATGACGGTGATCATACAATCATTTTGTCTAATTATATTCCACCTCACCAGTGCCGCTTTTTTGCAAATTAATTATCAAAATATTCTGCTGAAATTATGTGATCACGCTTTTATAATAATTTTCTTTTTAATGAAAGCGAGTTCAGTGTAAATTAATATTCACCACTTCCATCGACGCTCATGTTATAAAAATAATGTAAATATTTCTAAAAACGTATTCGTCGTCACGTTTTTGTAATATGGGATAATGAAAGAAGATGTTATCATTTCAATGTGTAAAACCCGTGTGCGCTGGATTACGAGAGATTTTAGACAAATCGGGTTTTACTCTCAAATCCACATATCTATATACCTACCTGATTAATCCTGTGAAGGATATTTGGTAAAAGTAACTTTATTTATGTAAATACGTACCCAAGTAAATTGGTAAGCATACCCGTGCTGAGTGAAAGTTCGCGAGTTCAAGTCCCGCCTTGGTCGTAATTTTTTATATACATGTATGTATAAGTATAAGTCTTCAAAGTAGCTTCCGCCCTACTATTAATTTTCACGGATAGAAATTTTGTATTATTATTGAATAAAACTCCTATGATTGTAATGTGTCTATATAGCGGAAACATATTTATAGATAATAATAATAATTAGGCCATTTATTATCAACTAGCTTCTGCCCGCGGCTTCGCACGCGTATTTTCGATATAGTAAGTAGCCTATTATATGTATAAGTTTGGCTTTGCTCTACATGTAACTACGCCAAATTTCATCTTGATCGGTTCAGTAGTTTTGGAGATCCTAGGTAACAAAAATTCAGATTTCACAAACTTTCGGCTTTATAATATTAGTAGGATGAACACTTATACAGATAATTATACCTCCCAAGCAGTTTTTGCCTGTTTAAGCAATTTTAAGTTATAAAAGCATTTTTAACTAGGTAAATGTAATAAAACTCAAATTAATGACTTGCGGGATAAAAGGGTGCTTCGTAAAAGTCATTAATTAGACCGTTCTGTTGTAAAAACAAAACCTTGAATCACGTCACGGAACCCTTCTCATTACTATTATTTGCCTAATTTTTGATACCAATGCTGAAATCCATCGCAGTCTTTAGAAATATAACGAGAGGAAACTGAAAATTTATTAAAATAGGTACCTAATGTTTAGTAGAATCACTAATGTCCAACTAAACTAATGCATTTAAGCAAATTTGTCATGCTAAGCAATATGTGGTAGTCTATGAATTATGTAGTTAAGTAGGCCATCTTTTCTCTAAGAAATTATTTTATTTTATTTTATTATTCTGGATATGTACCCATATAACGTTGTCTCTCTCTCCCAATAAGGTTTGCTGGAAGAAAACTCTTTTTAAGCTAGCCTTTGCCATTCCTTATCTAGTTTTTTATTTTAAACAAAAGCAATAAAGAATTAAAATCTTAAATTAAATCTTAAAATCTAAGACCATAATATATAAATTACATAAATTGACAAGGCATGGTCGCAGGCCTCCCTGCCTGTCAAATTGGGAGGCTTAGGTATACGCAAAATTTCAAGTGTAGCCCTACCAGCGTTCTTGTCTTCTGTCTACAGCACTAGTTCTTTAGTTGAAAAATTTTTAAATCCTTCTCTTTTGGTCCCACCTGGAATGTCATTGAAAATTTCATTTTTAGACGAAGCTCGAACGGCTTGGCATAGTGCTTGCCCCGATGCTGCTCCCCCAAAATCACTTTTGTCCCAACGGCAATGGGACGGGCCTCTGTGTGAGTTGACACGGAACTGTTTGTTACAAACGTGCTCCAGCTCTGCAGATCGTGCCCGCCTCCTGGCGGTTTCTAAATGGGAGTCAGGACATTGGTTGCAAGCATTTCCTTCATATAACACTGGTACTTTATTGGATCCCGTAACTTTCCGTATCGCAACATGTCTCCGGTTGGGTGCAAGGTGTTGCGCGCCTCATCAATGCCAGTGCGGTACTGCTGTCGAACAGCTTGGTCATCACGGATTATCGTGCACTAGGGCCGCTGGTCGGATATCTCGCCACGCTAGCCTTAACGACATCATCCGGCGGGCCTTTGTCACCGTTAACGTACCAGCTATTCTCGAACCGAATGGTCTGTTGCGTGACGATGGTAAGAGGCCCGACGGTATGACACTAGTCCCATGGGAGTTGGGGAGGCCCATTGTGTGGGACGCTACATGCGTCGACACACTTGCGCCTTCCCATCTTCCGAGGACATCCGTGAGGGCGGGTGCGGCGGCAGATTTGGCCGAAGATCTCAAGAGGCGCAAATATGCAGGTCTCGACAGAGCCTACACATTTGCTCCCCTTGGAGTCGAGACCCTAGGTCCGTGGGGTACCGAGGCTCTTCGGGTTTTCAAAAAACTATCTGAGCGTCTGGTCGAAGCGACGCGTGACCCGAGAGCTGGTGAATATCTGGCACAGCGTATCAGCATTGCCATACAGCGTGGCAATGCAGCCAGCGTCTTGGGGACGCTTCCGACTGGTGTTGATATGGATCAGTTGAGCTATCTGTAGACTGTTTGCAACAGTCGGCAGTTAGCTCAATTGTTTCAATTGTAAATACTAGTATAATTTTCTTTGTGAATAAATGTGTTTTCAATATAAAAAAAAAAAGACCATAATCTTTAAGGATTCTACAATAATTACAATAAGTATGATGTGTCCCACAGCTGGGTAAAGGCCTCCGCTTGAGTCCAGCTGGCTCGGGATCGAGATACGTGGAGGGACTAGGGGGATTCTACAATGGCCAAAAATTATGTGTTCATCACCTATGACAGTACAGCAGTATCCAAAGCATGTTTCCTAGGGCTGTTAATTTTTCAAACTAATCTAACTGACTCTTAATTGTCAATATTCTAAGGAGTCTTCTGCAGGTTCACATCAGCACATTAGCGTCCACTGATGGACATGTCTCCCGAAACGAGGGACTACTAACATATATAAAATAAATAAATAATGCTGGACAATTCACACAGCGTTATTTAGCCACAAGCTATGCAGAGCTTGTGTTATGGGTACCTTCTCCTAGATAACTGATATACTTAAAACAATACACTACATAGATAGATATTTTTTTATTATACATAGAAAACATCCAGAACACTCTGAAGAAATATCTACAGATCGTACAAACATTTGTCCCGAGGCGGGAATCGAAACTGCAACCTCCTGCGTCGCAGGCGGACCTTCGCCCGCCGCGCCACAGAGGTCGTCACGCGATAATCACGCTTAGCCGGTTTATCACAGTGGTTTTAAAAGTAGACAGACAATTTTTTTTATACAGAAACGACTACATTAATAGATAACCTGGATTTTCTTTTAATTTAGTCGTTTCTGCATAAAAGCTTCAGACCATCGCGTCGCATCGTCCCAATTTCGTAGATCTGCCGCTCTATTTGCGTAGGTAACTAGGTCCTTTGGCGGCCAAATTGACCTATAAACGGAATGAGTCCATAGAAGCTGGTTTATTTGCAATTTCTTTACAATATTCAAGGCAATGGGAAAGTAGGTAAGGTACTTACGACCTAGTAGGCACGTATGCCTTAGTAGGTACTTACATGATTTGTAGATTTAGTGTTTATAACCACAATATTTTCTTTTCTGTGTTTGCGCACACTTGTGCACACTTTTATAATATGTCCTGCGCATCTGGCTAGTCTCCGATGAGACTGGCCGCCATGGTCGAAATTCATTAATTTTTACATTCATTTTCTTTTCTTTTACGACCTCTTTGGCGCGGCGGGCGAAGCTCCGCCTGCGACGCAGGAGATTCGGTTCCCGCCTCGAGACAAATGTTTGTGCGATCTGCAGATATTTTTTCCGGGTGCTCTGCATTATTTGTATGTATAGTAAAGAATATATAGGTATGTTTAATTATAGTGAATTGTATTTAGTACTTATATCAGCTTTCTAGTACCCATAACACAAGCTCTGCTTAGCTTGGGGCTAGGTAATGGTGTGTGAATTGTCTAGCATTTTTTTTAATACTCCCTATAACCTTGCAAGAAAGTTCCAGTAAATGCAAGTCCATTCTGTAAAGAGAGCTGTCTCGTTTGCTTACCGATCTGTTGCCAAGTAAGTTTTCAAAAATGTAGCTTATACCTATGTGTATGCTCAAGAAATGCAAGTAAGTACTTACTAACTACCTATTACGAAAGCAATCAAATAGTAAGTCAACGGAGAATAGTATATATAGGGCAATATTATGAAAGCTTGGTCAGTCATAGATCTAGACTTGAGTAACGCTCATGCTATAGAAAATCGTTGGCCAAGCACAGATCGACGCCTGAGCGAGCTTTAACAATACGGACCTTCGATTCGAAAAACCAAAAAGTCTATCTAGAGAAGAAACAGCGAAATTAACACCAAAACACGTCAGAAATCTTCGTTAGCGTAACTAGTTTCATAAGGAGCGTATTCGTAAATTAAGGGGAGCGGTGGCCGACCGGGGGCACATATAGGGTGACGTGGCGTAAGGCTGGACACGCATGCCGCGACAATAAGTAGCGATAGTAGCGATACGCACTCTAGGAGCGATACAATCCGTGTGAAATGCGGTCTCGCGAAGTTGCAACCAACTGGTTACGGTCGGCTAAACGGGTAAAATCCATAATTTAAACAGAAATTTTCACCAACAAAACTTTTCGAAACAATTTTTTCCAAGAATTACTGAATGAATAAACACTTTATTGTACCATATCAAAATAAAATCAAAACTTTAAAAGTAACACTTACCTAGACTAATTTTATGAGCCCTTACGCCGTTTGTCCACTGCCAATGTCAACGAGACGTCACCGATAACGATATTATTTCAAGCCAAGTTCAAGATCACTTGACGTCGATCGTTCGTCCACCGCCTCCGGGACGTCACGGATAATTATATTATTTTAGATTTCTAGATTTTTTGGACTTCAAGAAGAGACAGACGGCATTCCCGTCCCACTATTTGAAATATCTTAACCTTCCGAGGTCCCACTGCAGGGTATAAAGCACTCTCTTTCTCTTGGCACTCCTATTTGTTTTGCACCACTACGGCCCAGTCTTTCAGGCGCGCAAAACTCTCTCCAACGACTCTTTGTTCTATTAGAAAATGGTAGAGCACGGCAGCATGTTTCTTAAACACCACTCTAGGCAGCAACGTCTAAAAGCCTGCCTCAAATACTGTTCGCAGACGGACAATGAATAGCCACCCTTACATTCGGATGAATCAATAATTTGCGCCCCCTCAGTTATAGCGGCGCTCCCGTTTGCATCTATACATATAATTATACCTACATGTGTGTCTGTCAGTCTGTCCGAGGGTGTGACGTAATCGTAATGAAGTTTTTTTTTCATGGATTGTGCGGTAGGTCAGGGTATCGATTTATGCTAATGTTAGTTGGTTGAAATTCTAATAAAAGTAATTTGAGTTTTCATTCATGTGTGTAGAAATTATTTTATTATTGTTTAATAGGTACACAAATCACACGACAAGCAATAATAAATTAAAACAAAAAACTTGTTACTCAAATATAAAAGTTCTTTGGTAAATCCTTAAATAACACAACACTTAGTTTGAATTGAATTCGTAACAATAAATTCATACTTTGTATTATTTTCATAAAATAATCCACTGAGACTCAAAACGAAAATCTTCAGAAAATAACCAACTAAATACTAAGGTATGTACCAGCCAGCCTATTTAAATTGTATTGTAATGAAAGCCCGAACTTGCAAACTAAGCTTAATTTTTAAGAAGGCACTTTACAATCCCCGTTTCATAAAGTCTAAGCTTACTCCTATTCAAAATCATCTATTAAAATTAATACACTTTATTGTAGAAGCGAAACTTAGGGAGCGGTCCTTGGTTAGGGCTGCCTCGCGTGACGAATGAGTTTTTTTTGTTAGGGTTCCGTACTTACATAAATGTGGGGCATCTCTCGGTGGTGGTCAATGGACACCGGAAATAATTTCAGTAAGCTTATTAAAACTTACGTAAAGTCCAAATTTTCACGTAATTAGTACTGCGTGATATAACGTTCAATATGGCCACTTCACGATATTTTTTGCCACCATGGTGGCCAAAAACAGCAACTTCGCAACTCTGCTTAAAGTATACAAAATAAAAAAATTACAGATGCATTAAAAAAAAGCTTATGATAGGATTCACAAATTGCCCAACGTGATTTTTGGAATTTCCTTTCTTCGACGTAATAATAAGATAAAATATGTGGCAGCGCTAGTGTTCGGGGAGGTACGCGGATACGACTCATTCTTGACCAATTTTTTAATACATACAAACAAACCAAGACAAGATTATAGCATTAGTATCGTGTGTAATCGCCATAATATCGCATGACGTGTTTTGTACGTAATTGGTGGTGGCTAGTTGACTTCCGCATTTCGTAGTTTATTACTTTCGGGGCTACGTAATAATAGTTATTAGTTTAAGTATACAGGGTTAGGTTCATTATTACTTAGGTTAATAGATAAACATCGTTTGACCAACTTCAGATTTATGAGAAATCTAATAATATCTCAAAAAAAAAACTACACCACGAGGTCGAGTGACGTGGGAGTCGAAAACCTTAGGACTTCCTTTCTTCGGACTTTAGCGCCGCCATCGAAGTCGTTTTTTTTGGGATATTATTCGATTTCATAGAAGTTACCCCGAGTGTGAGGGCTTTTTTATTTATTTACTAGACGATCACTTCGCGGTTTCCGCGAAGTTCCCGTTGCCGTGGGAATTCCGGGATAAAATATAGCCTATGTCACTCTCTGAAAAGTAAGCTTCCTAACGGTGAAAGAATTTTTCAAATCGGTCCAGTAGTTTCCGAGCCTATTCAATACAAACAAACAAACAATGAAATATTTCCTCTTTATAATATTACTAGCTACCGCCTGCGGCTTCGCACGCGTTTCTATGGAAGCGTTAAAAGGTGATTTCTATCCCACGGGAACTGATTTATGGAATAAAAAGTAGCCTATGTTTGATTCCAAGATTATAATTATCTGTATACAAAATTTCAGCCCGATCCGTTCAGTAGTTTTGGCGTGAAGAGGTAACAAACATCCATCCATCTATACATCCATCCAAACTTTCGCATTTATAATATTAGTGTGATTAGTGTGATTATAGTAAAGATTAAAAAGGATTCCCAGCTAAAGGATCACAAAACATTTTACAAACTAAAACTAAAAATTAACTAAGGCAAAAAAAATGTTGTTGTACCTCCTACATGAACTAGGTACAACTTACCTACTACTTACATGACTTAAATAGTTTCTAAACTCGTCTAATTCTAGCTCCATCCATATATAAAATCATTTTGTGTCAATAAAGTTTCAACCACCTATTAGTCCACAGACATAACACCTAATAACTTCAAAGATTTCAATCAACGTTCCCACTAACTAACGAACTTTCCGTTTGACGTTAAAACCGATCGAACAATTTAATAGAGCCCGTCGATACGAATTAGTGCCGACTCTAGCAGCATCGTTCATGCGAGGTTTTGCTTAGGGTTGACGCTTTTCAACTTCATGACATAATGCCCCCGCAACACGGCCGCCTCCGCGTAGCCTTACCAGCCAGTCGATATGCGAATTACGTCAAGAAAATTTAAGTTACACCTACCTAGCATTATGTATAAGCCCCGCAAGTTGATATTGCGATTGGCGGCCATCTTGGTGACGTAGTCGACGTCGCACCGTCAGTACCGTTCGCAAGGTCAGCCCGCGCTTACGTGCTTACGCGCATCGAGTACTTGTTATAGCTTTTTGTTGTTGTTATCCTGTTTTATTGTTATTTTTGAGTTTTGTTGTTTAGTTTTGTTACCTGTTACCCGTTAAAATGAGTAAGAAATTAATTAACAGTCGTGCTCGTGAAATGATAATTAAAGTGGACAATTATTTTTTAAAAGAGAAAGAAGACTCTAAGTTAGTTATCCAAAATATAAACTGTGCCTTAAAAAGTGCTTCGAACACTACTGAGGACATTTTAATGTCGAAGCAACTAGTAATAGACATTTTGAATATTTTGCAAAATTCTACCAAAGTCACGGAACGTGTGGCCTAGTTTAAATACAAATATCCCATAACCCTAGCTTATTTACTTTTTATTACATTTTTTTGTATCTGTACTTTTTTGCGACGGATGACGTCACGCAGCTGTTATTGTGACAAGGTTCCATCGCAATATCAACTTGCGGGGCTTATAGGTATTAGTACCTACCAGAACAGTACCTTGCAAAGGTATCCTTTCCTATGTATTCGGGCCCATTGCCTTGTTATTTAGGTAGGTGTAGGTTATTAGCTCTAGGCGCGAGGGGTCGGCGAATAGGTACTACCTCGATCGATTACAAGTCCTCAAGTTGTTGCTAACAATTCATTGGGTCAGGTCACTCCCACATGAGAAAGGTCATTTTGTTTGTTCCATCTTAAATTTCGTCGTTTTTAATGTCGTTTAAAGAAGTAAAAGATACCGTATTAGTGAGACAAAAGTGGAGGAAATTGTGTCAGAGCTAGGCTCTATAATCGTACTTACTACCAACCAATATAAATGCGAAGTTTGTGTGAATGTTTGTTAATACGTAATACGCATCTCCGTAACTACTAAACCGATCTAGATGAAATTTGGTATGTAGATAGTTTAAGACTATGTAGATAGTCTAATTCTAGAATAACACATAGGTTAATCTAATTGTCAATTTAATTTATCTCTGATTATTATTATTATTTTTCAAAAGGGTGGTAAAGTTTCTATGGAAAATTATTATTTTTATGAGCACACAGATTACCCAGTACTATCCAATAATCCTATCTAGCCACGGTTATCTGGTAGAGATCGCTCTTGAGCAATATGACCGCCACTTATCACTTAGATTTTAAGCTGTTCTGTTGTGAACAGCTACACACTACACACAGAAACACTATCGATATGTGGGCAATAAAGAATTTTCTATCTTCTATCTATTATTCGAGAAACTCAGTATAAATAAACTATAAAGTTAATAATGAATCACGTTTTTTTTTCTTTACAAAACTACCCTTAGGGGATGAACAATAAATTTCTGAAATTTCCACGCGGGCGAAGCCGCAAGGGGCAGCTATTTTATAATAAATCTTAAATTTGTACTAACTGATAGAGATAGTCCCAACGTAACCATACAGCACGAAAATTGGCGGACGTTTTCTACGCATTGAAAATGCTGGTTCTATCCACCTCATCAAGTGCGTTTCATAAAAAAAAATCTAATAAACTAGGACATTTACGAATCAGGGCGTTACAAATTCGTCGTGATATATAACTATGTCGTCAGGGGACCTTTTATTTCGTACAAACCTCTATCTTTATTGCGAATTTATTACTTCGTTCCCCCGCAGCATGGCGGGAAAATAATGCTTTATTTATTGCTCGTACTTATTAATGATTTTTTCTCGTATTTCTTCGAAACGGGACGAAATTATTACCAAGAAATTGAACATACCAATAAAGTTGGTATAAGTTGCGTTGCGTCGATGTTTTTGTTGATAAATATTAGGATTAAAAATTACAGCCTCTCTCATTCTGTCTCGTTTAAATCATATTAGATCGATTATGATTTTGAATTCCAATCATTATCTCCGCGACTTATGGCATAAGACAGACACACGAAATCATAAATAGTTTTTACTCCACAACTTCAGCCACTTATTAAATACTTATGTAATAATTATGTTCCGAATTTTGGTAAGGTATAACCAGAGAAAATATGTATAATAATACTAACACGGTCATGAGTCGCCTGCCGCCGTTTTACTCGCGCAAGAGCTTGCCTCAAAATATTAAAACAAGATAAACCTTTATCAATCCTCACAGCAAAGCGTCATACAACATATTGCCGTTCATTACTGGCAGGCGCCGAGATTGTCTAACAAAACGTGAACCGTTAAATTGTCCACAAAGGCTTGCTCCAGCTCGGTCGACATATTTCGAGTATGTAATATCTGGAGACGTCCAAGACAGAGGTAGATTTTTATAATAGGACCAACGTTTCTTCCATTTGCTGGCTAAGGGAAGTTCTTTGAGCATGCATAGTTAGGTAGGTACTTTCTATTCTCTTAATTTGCTACTTCAAAATCTCCCTGAATAATGTAAGTAGGTACCTACTCCTATTCTGAATCAAAAGTTGGAACTGAAACTTTGCATATTCATCTTCATGAACTGAAACTTTAGAATCTTTAGCTGCGTATGTGCAGTCAAAAAATACGCCGAAGAACTGTTTCAGACTACAAATTGTAATGTGTAGCGAGGTTGAGGTGCTGTAAAGCCTGGTCTGAGAATGCAATATTTCACAAGGAAGCCTCGCAGCTAGACACGAATGTTCGATAAGGTTTGAAAGATTTAGGGCGCAGTAAAGCTGCATTCAAACGGCATTCTTGACGTCTAAACCTATTAGTTTTTGTTTAGTAGACTGTTCGCAACAGTCTGCAGCTAGCTCAATGGTTTCAATTGTAAACTAGTTCTAATTTATTTCTATTATTTGATTGTAATTTTCTTTGTGAATAAAGATGTTTTGAATCCAAAATATTTTATTAAAACAGAGCCATGTTTGAAAACTTAATGGAATTGATCACAATAACATAAAAAAAATATGGTAACAGCAAGGCGATCACTAAAAACAACGCATGAGTATTGCTCAGGCGCAGCAAGTTTGAACATGGAAGAAAAACAAAAAAAAAATGAATGAAAGCTGCCAGTGCCAAAAATTTTTGCGAACATCTGCAATTTGCTCCGTTGATATCAGTGTTGTTGTAAAATATTTTCGTCTAATATTTATCTGGTTTTGGAACGCCATTGTTTACAAAAACTATCTTGAATTCTAGAAGCAAGTACAGCCACTGGCCTAGATGTGTTCTAAATACCTACTTACATAATGCCTGAATATTTTACACTGACAGAGAGTAATGTTTTTTAGAATCGTACCCTATTAGGCTCAGCTGGTTTCGAGGGATTAGGTATGAATAAAATTAAGATGGCTTTCCTAGATACTGGCTTACTCAACTAGGCGTTCCTTAATTACCTTATCATAATTTATTAATACCTTATCATAATTTACTTTACCAGCTTCTCTTAGGCCTTGGAGATCGCATTTAGAAAATTGAAATTTGGAAAATGTGACAGCCACTTTCTAAGATATTTTCCGTAGCTGCGATATCTGTTTCTGAGTATAAATTGTGGGTGTTGTTAAAAGAAGCTCTATTATTTTACGAGCATTTATCCACTTGAATAAATATGTAAATGAACTTTAATACTTTAGATAGAACAAAATAATTATTAATTCATAATTCTTTATTGCACGCAGACTATGATGCTATTGAAATGGACACTGATAGAGCAATCCAAACACTATAGCACAGATATTATAATACTATACAATAAGGCCAACAGAAACCTACCCTCAACAAATTTCTAAACAATATTTATTCATGATTCTATTACACTATTTCTGAGAAATGTTTTTGAAATAGCATTATTGTAACTCATAATGTATATTATGGAAGAGCGTTACCTCCTAATACAGGTATCTTTATACTTAAAAGGAGGTCTCGAACACTGAACATATATAAAGTAATTTAAGAGAACGATAATAAACATTTTGTATTTTTGTATTTTTATACACTATAGCTACTTCTAATTTCTAAGAAATCAAATAATATCGCAAAAAATTTCGACTTCGACGGGACTCGAACCCGCATCCTTCCTTCAGTACGGGGATGTGCTAACCAACTACACCACGAGGTCAAGTGACTAAGAGTAAAAAATCTTTGCGACTGTCTACGGACTCAAGCGCCGTTAGCTCCACCTACAAAAAAAAAAAAACATTGAAGTTTATCCAATCCTGTTCACAGACTAAAGTTACGTTTGTAAAAGTTGCCATGCCACCCTTTTTAAAATCTAGTAGGTTTCGGTAGGCAACACCGGCTTTGCACAACTTATCGATTTAGGCCTTCCTAGCCTAAGCCCAGTCCTCCGCCGCTTTGCCAGAAGCTTCCATAACTCTTCGAAAAAGATTATTCATGTGCAACGCTTTTGCTCGTGAACGAAGACATTCGTAGCAGATGTAGTGCTACGAACAGCGACGGTCTACAGAAATGCTACGGAAGCGTTATGTTTTCGCAACACTAAGAGTGTTCTATCTTTTATTAAATATAGGATACTATCGCATATTTTAAAAAGCGTCATTTCAAGAATATCGGATCTTATACAGGATCTAAACTGTTATAATGTAGTGAAGTTTTGTATGTTTCGGCGTAGAAAGTAATATCCGGATTTGATTCTTATCATAATAGATGGCTACATCTCGTCCCCGAGTTTTATAATGAAAACTATCGTAGTTTGACAAATCATCACTAATATTATGAAGAGAAAAGATTTGATTGTTTGTTTGTTTGTTTGTATTGAATAGGCTCAGAAACTACTGAACCGATTTGAAAAATTATTTTACCATTAGAAGCCCACATCCTGATGAACATAGGCTACTTTTTACCGCGGGAAAATGCTTCATCCCTCTGGGAGAACGGGTAATAGGACAACGGGTAGTAAGAATGCAGCTAGTGCATTATAAATGTTGGTGTTGGAAGAACACCAACGTTTCATCCCTCAACGAGGTCTGGCCGTCCGCGATTTTTTAATTTCTATCGGATCGGATAGGTTATCGTAGGTACTATCAATGCCGCGGGCAGAAATGATTCTCAGATAATAATAAAAAAAAATTGGTTGTCTGTAAAGTCGGTTTACTGACGATAGTTAAACGTGACAACGTCTTAAGAAAATACTGATGGAATGGTAGCATTTGATACTCGATCAAAACATGTAAATGTACTATAGTATAGCAGCTGTCCACGCAGACGCATCGCTCACTCAAGTAGGAGAGAGACGGATGTCGAGCGCTCTCGCTTGCACTTCAAGCCTTACATGGAACGCCTCAGAGCGAGGTAACGCCACATGACGTCATGTTTTTTCGTGCGTGCAGCCGGCTCTATCGAATTATAAGACGTTGTCACGTCAAAAATTAGAAGATTAGATTATAAGAAGATTAAAAGAAGCATGACGTGTTTTCCAGTACAGCTTGAACGTTATCATTATCACAAATACCGTTGAGTTACAGCTTGAAAATTCTTTTGTATATCCATAACCTCTAGAACTTTCGATCCAGTTTTGTGTTCGTGTGAACGCCGCCATAACTCAATGGTCACGTCAGTTTGGCCCTTTGTTGTTCGAAAATATTGTGGGAAATTTCTGAGAAAGGCACAAGGGTTACAATGTAGTTTGGAAGTATTTCATTCATCACAGCGATAAATTACAAACGTTCTGCGGCTTCTCAAAGTTGTTATTTAGGTATTCGAAGAACAAAGCAGTAATTTATAGGCTAAGAACGTGTTTCTGCCTCAATCGAGGAAGGTTACTCATGTACTTAATACAGATTTAAGAATTCTGAATTTATTTTTCCATTTTGAACGATAAGAATTACCTATCGTTCGAATTATTTTCAGCCTTCTAAAGTAGGTTTGATTTTGTTACCATTATTGTGGTGGTTTTCCCTTATCTATGTTCCTGTGGGGTCCCTCTGCTTCAGAGAAAAACTTTGGGATCCGAAGCAGTCCTTCCTAAGGTGCTAGGCTAGAGACTGCAGCCAAAGAGGTGGAGATCAAGGTTATAAGAACTCTTGAGTGTGGAGATGGCATCGCCAGTAGTTCAGTCAGTTCAGTTCAGCCAGTTCCCTGAGAGCTTGATGTGTATACATTTTCACAGACCTTATTTTCATGAGCGAAAACGCCTACTTATCACAATAATTTCCACAGGTAATTTTTATATTATAAGGTCTTCAACTATAGGTAAGACTATGTAGGTATTTCATTTCATTTACATTTTATATCTTCTTTTTTATACTATTTTCTATACTATATAATATAATAATATTCTAAAGAGGAAAGATTTGATTGTTTGTTTGTTTGTGTGTTTGTTTGTATTGAATATGCTCCGAAACTACTGGACCGATTTGAAAAATTCTTTTATCATTAGAAGCCCACATTATTCCTGATGAACATAGGCTACCTTTTACCGCGGGAAAATGCTTCATTCCTACGGGAAAACGGGTAATAGGACAACAGGTAGTAAGAATGCAGCTAGTATTTAATAAAACATTTGTACTTACACACTTTTACTGTATAGTATACCCAAACAAAAATTGTGTTGATTTATGTTGCTTACAAAGTTACATAGTAGTTAGGTAGGTATCAAACAAATGTGATACCTACTTAGTAACTTTGTAATACAAACTACACAACACTTAACCTTCTTAGCCCCGCGGGGTAAGTTAGGCCATTCGCGTGAAAGTTATACCACAGAAAGGGTTAAGGCGGTCAGTTTGAATAAATGAGGGCGATTTGTTTGTTTCGTGAAACACACGGAACAGGTTTAAAGACTTGTTCAGATAAATAATGCCCCGTGTAGCCTGAACCATGTCTTGCTAGGTAAAATATTGTTCGTGGCGTTCACAAAGTTTTATCTAGGTAGTGAACCTCAGAGGTAGAATCCTCTTCACGGACGAACTTCGACCAAGAATTTGAGAGTTTAAAGTTTCGTAGTAAGTTCTTATTCGAAGTTTAAATTATAAAAAAAAACAAATGACTGCTTGAACCACAAAGTGTGAGTGTAGGTGGAGTCTAATTTCCATTTCAAACGAACGAGGATCGTGATTCAAATTTCAAAAGTATTAAAATTACTGATTATTCTGTCTTTGGAATGGACTCAATGAAGTTAGTATCAAATCAAATAAATACCGGCCTAATCCTTCACCTACCTAAAACTACCGTTTTTTCTGTATTTAGAACAGTCTTATCGAAGATAGATAGATCGCTAATCACATTAAGACAGCGACTAATTGCTATATGGATTTATTAGGTTCTGCAACACACTATACGATCAATTAGACAGATATTTACCATGGCTTGATGATACTGACTGGCATTACGGGGCGTGATGTTTTCGTTCCTTTCGACCTTTTGGTTCGCTGCGTTACTTGCTGCTATTACTGTTATCACATCACATCACACTAATATTGTAAATGCGAAAGTTTGGATGGATAGATGGATGGATGTTTGTTACGTCTTCACACCAAAACTACTGAACAGATTGAGCTTAAATTTTGCATCCGTGTGGCTCTAAGCCTGGATTCTAACATAGGGTACTTTTTATCCCATAAATCAGTTTCCATCGGATAGAAATTACCTTTGGACGTTCCGGGCAGAAGCTAGTATTCTTATATAAGTAAGTAATTGTAATAGTTGCAAGCTGTACTAGTGAACTAATAAATTAATTTTCTTTCTTTGATGTGTTATAAAACCAGCATTCGTGCCATCAGTGCGGGGGAAGATTGCGCTTGTAATGAACAAATAGACGGATTTTAGCACACGACGTAACGTATCAAGCTTGCTGCGAATGGTAATCATGTAACGTAACACCGCACCGGTCAGTACCTTTAGATTCCCTCCATTGCTTACCAACACGTTTTGTACTGCAACCGCCGGATCGATAGGCCATACAACTCCATCATACGGCTTCAGCTTAGTGTTTATTGGCCGAGGTCGGTGACCTCCACCCTTAATCGTAATTAACAACTTTCAAACAAATTACTCAAATTGCTCGACAGCGCGGCAAAGCCTTTGTTAGGGGACTGGTAGTTACTGAAAGTTGATTGTGACGTCCAAAAGTGAACCTCGAATTTCCGTCTACTTGACCTATTAAGAACGAACTGTTAATGTTTTTCGTGGGTTGAAGTACCCATCCACGAAAAACAAGGAGTTCGTCCTTTGTACGAATGATTTTAGCTCTTGTCAGAGTAGAGGTACTAATTGAAGTAATTGACGTGTAGATGTTTGGATGTATGTTACCTCTTCACGCCAAAACTACTGAACGGTTTGAGCTGAAATTTTTGTGTAGTCTCAGTAGTCCGGTTACATTTAATTGTTTGTATAGATGTAGATATTGATCTGTAATAAAAAATAGTGAATAATACTTTTAAACCCGGAAAACGCATGCAAATCCGCGGGCAGAAGATAGGTAATCTTGAACCTCGACTTTTTCTCGGGAGAAATTCTGTAAATGACAGGAGTCGGCGCTTTTACTGCTACCAGCTAATCAAAGGCTTTGAACAGGTATACTTGTTCCAAAGGTTGTTCCCATGGATCAACAGGGTATATGCATGTGACTTGAAAATGTCTAAAAAAAATTATGCGTATTCTCTATTGATATAGAAATATAATCTCCATATAAGTTTTTGCATTTTTTGATGTTAGTTTTTAGAAGTAGATATTTTAAATCTCAATTGCAAAATTTCTAAACATGACGTCATGTCCGCTCTAGCCAATGCCTGGGATTGACTAGAGCGGACATGACGTCACGATTCACACTTTTTCTTCTTTTATTTACTTCTTTTTTCTCGAGTTGATAACTACAGAGGTCTTGACAAAAGGTTTTATTCTGATTGATAATTCAATGAAGAAGCAGAAACACCGGCAGTGTGACTGATGACGTCACAGAATTGAAAAATTTGAGATGAAAAATCGCGCCATTATGACAGCGTTTTTATCACCCGAAAATTATTGTAGTTATGTGACTTATTAGAACTATAATTATTAACATATGACTGATTGAAACAAGTTTTAATGCTTTCTGCGTTGTGACCAATTAGAAAACTTTTTTGCAGTGACGAATTGTTGCTTTGTATTTTCGTTTTGATTTGTATTTTTTACCTTGTGTATGCCAAATTTAGTGAGTGACTTTTAATAGGTAAACATTTTCCTGACTCTAGTTACATCGTTCAAAATTATAAGCATTGAAATCGTACTTCGCAGTCTCAACCCTGATACATATCCATTAATACCTACCAGATTTATCCACGCACCCGAAATGGCGTAGGTACCCCCACTGGAAACGCAGCGGTCCAGCAACGTGTAAATGTAATGATTAATGTCCTCATTCAATAGCCATCGCCATGCCCATACCCACTCACGTATTACAGGATTACAGCATAATCATTGGTGTCGATAGATGCAGGGGGGGATTTAGGGGTTAATTGTGGGGTTAATGCTCGTATATGATTTCATTGTAAGTACCTAATATCATCTTTCCAACTGTCGGTCGGAAATACGTTTGAAAATTTAGGTCTTATAAACTTTGCCATTGCCAAGTTTGTTTTATGCTTTTGTGTATACACACAGATATACATATATTATTAATGCATTTGTTTTTACATTTTAGTTCTTTAGTAGGTAGGTACTTATCAGATTTAGTTCTTTTGATTGTCTAATTAATAAACACAAAAGTAATAATTTTTAAGAGAAGCGTTGGCTCCTACGCTACAATGTTATTTACATTGAGGAAATAAATGAAATCCTACAGTACCTACAGCTAAAGCTGGAATCGGGATCCTGCGGATTCAGGAAATTGTAAATATTTTATTGTATCAGAAATAAACGATATGACTCGAAGTCTTTGATCCATCGAGCCTTTCGAGCTTTTCTTTCTTAGTTCAGGTTGCCGGGCTAAGGACGGCCCTGTCCCATAGTCTGACCAAGTATCTAACTCTTCCATCACTACTCACTGAGCTGAATTTTACGAGGTAATAAATCAAAACCCACACGTTAATTTCGCGTCCAACTTTACGATCTTCAAATGACACCTGTCAAACGATATAATCGCGGAATTCCCATCCCTTCCTCAGTCACAGGTCACCAGCCCTGAAGTCCCGGCCCTTGGGTCCGTCCCTGGTGACAGAGTTGTGTCCAGCACCATTAATCACGGCCCAGGGCCACCATTCATCATACAGAGCCCTTCCCCGGTGTATTTACATACTTTTTGTTGCTTCCCCGAAAAATGTGCTTTTTATTACGGTGACGTGATACTGCGATTTTCATGTTTGTACTGTCGTTTTAAAATTTACGGGATTTCCGCAAAGCTTAATGGTTTGAGGAGGGTAGGTTAGTATGGGTCAGTGACAAATCTAGTGCAATCTTTCCTATCTTACCTCAGGCAGGCACTTTAAGTGTCCATCAGCCTAATCACTAAGTATAAGGCTGACCGTTCGTCACTTTTATCATCTTAATATATTATGTAAGAACAAGCGATTTTCTGGTAACAACGCCCAGTCCAAACCGCTGAAGCTAGTTTTATGTAAATGTAAAATTTCATGGTCTTTCTTATACTTAAGATGCTATCTTGGTTGGAAAAAATAATCCTTACGGTTGAGCCTTTTGATCGGCATTGTAAAATTACGGGTGTTTACGATTTGGCGGGTCCGTTGGGCTATTGTATGTCTAGTGAATGCAGGTTGACCTGTTTGCGGATGGATGGAAGTCAATTGAACGAATGTGCCTCAGCTATTGTGAGAATAATTAACGCTATTGTAATTTTTGATTTATTATTATAATTTTTTTTTTTGTTAAATTATTTTTCTTTTTCACCTGTTACATTTTTACTGTGATTTTAACTGAACTGATGTTGTTTCTATAGAATTTTAAATATATTTTCTCTGTTTGTACCTATAATTTAAATTAAAGGCGGGTCATGTTGTGTACCTACATACCTAGTTATTTAAGTTTTTTATATAATAATTTTTAAAAATCTATACTACTTAGCAAGTTGGTGTTTTAAACACGATCCTAGACGTAACGCATTGGAGAACTCTGTAATGTTATTTTTAATAAACGAATTGAATTGAATTGAATGTACACATTGTTTTAGTGTGCGTGAGCTCAGAAGCAATTAGTCTCGCTCGCCCGAGATTGTGCCCGAGACGCGGTCCGGGTCACTAGTGCTCATTGTATTCACGTCAGATTTTGGTAGCCAGTACCGTCAGCATGATAACTAAGCGCAAAGTCACTACTACAACCACGGCTAAACGGATTTCGGGAGATAGAACAACTTTACCTACCAATGCTATGGAGACCTTGCGTGCAGATTAAGAGTAAAAATAAAAACTCACCTATTGAACACCATATACCTTTTGCCAAACAGCGTGAAATAACCAAGCGAAATACTCGCTGAGCCAGCTTCTTAGTCCTACCCAAGCCGCGTACCAAAAACTACGGAAAAAAGATATTTACGTACGAAGGTGCACAGTACTACAATAAAATACCCTCCGTTATAAAAATGTAAACTCATTCAATGCATTTAAAACAAAACTAGCTGAATATGTAGCAGATTATTATTTTTAGATGCATTGGATGGGTAAGTACCTATTAGACGTACGAAAACGACCTACTCAATTTATATCTACTTTAGAATAACTTTTTTTTTCTCATGTAAGTGACATTGTCTTTTTGAGAATAAATTTCTTTAAACCGATATACCTACGCCAAGGTATGTGGCAATCAATAGGCCTATAACGGCCGCAGAGACACGAAAGCTACCTAGAGCAAATAAAAAAAACCGTAAAAAAAATAGTGTGAAGTGTCATACAGTGTGATTAGTATGGTAGTATGGATTCGAAAGTTTTTACCGTTTCATGCCTAAACGGCTGAACGGATTTTAATGAAATTTGGTGGAGACGTAGACAGTATCCCAGGGACGGACATAGGGTACTTTTTATCTCGGTAAAGTGCGTGCAAAGCCGCGGGCAGAAGCTAGTAAATAATATAACTATCACAAAAGTAGCAGCCTGAGCCTTTTACAAAAGCACCATGCTTTGATAGACCACAATAGGGAATTCCTTACAAACCTCGCGGATAAAACCACAGAAAACTAACAAAGTGGAACCTCGGGAATTTAATCACATTTGCGGTGAAGGCCTTCTCGTGTACTCTGTGGCAGCCACGGATGAAAATAATAGAGACTCCGCATTGCCGGTGTGGTACAAAGAAGCGAGAGGTGCATTGGTGCTTGGTTACTACCACAAACAAATCACACTTCACACTATATCACACTAATATTATAAATGCGAAAGTTTGGATGGATGTATAGATGGATGTTTGTTACCTCTTCACGCCAAAACTACTGAACGGATCGGGCTGAAATTTTGCAAACAGGTAATTGTAATCTTGGAATCAAGCATAGGCTACTTTTCATCCCATAAATCAGTTCCCGTGGGATAGAAATCACGTTTAAACGTTTCCATAGAAACAACGCGTGCGAAGCCGCGGGTATAAACTAGTATTATATACATGTTTCTGCCCGCGGTTTCGCGCCCGTTTTTCTATGGAAACATTCAAAGTTATTAACATCCCCTTGGAACTGATTTATGGGATAAAAGCATAGCCTATGTCTTATTCCAGGCCTAGAACTGCATCCACGCAAAATTACAGCAGGATCCGTTCAGTAGTTTTGGCGTGAAAAAGTACTAAACATTCATCCATCTAAACATCCAAACTTTCGCATTTAAAATATTAGAGTGATGCGAAAGTTTGAATGTTTAGATGTTTGTTACCTCTTCACGCCAAAACTACAGAACGGCTGAATTTTGCATAGATGTAAGTATGTCAGGATGTATCCTGCCATAGCGCTGGGTCTTATTTCTTGAAATAGCAATCTGAATTGTTATAAATATTCACGGTTTTTTCGCGTCTTTTTAAAGTATTTTTCCCGAAGTTTCAACAGCTTTATACTCTGGCGTGTTCGCGTGATCTGAATGTTAATCATAATTGAATTAATAGAAATCAAAGTAAACAACTTAAGGACCTTCATTCTCCATTTCTAAGAACTTTCTAAGCCCATCCGAGCCTCAGATTAATTCGCTAAGATCAAAGGTATGGTTCTAGTAACAAAGTAACTGGTTAATTTGCGCCAAGTGGCTGTAAAGGGCTATTAGTCAGGTTTACCGTGAGGGGTTACCTGGGCCCTTCTGGCCCTTCTGGGAGATAGTCGAATGTTGACCGCGTAGGGGTTAAGCCAACTACAAACATAACGATTCATAAACTGAAATACGACGGATAAACAGGATTTACGTTACAACTATTATCTGCACGCGGGTTCTCACGCGTTATTGCTAGCCTCTGGTCGCGGATTCGGTCACGTCGCGCGATTCCTCGAAAATCAAGTAATTTTTGAAAAAATAACAAAAAACCCAACTCGGTGCCTGATTTTTTGGCAAAATGAAATGCCTTTAAAATGCTGCAAAACACTCCTGAAATTACGATGACTGTTTTGATACCTCGTTCACTAAAATAGCTTTATCCGTTTTGATGCTACGAGGTAATCTAAGTAGAGTATCCGCCAACCACGTAGATTAGAAACACTCGAAAAACCTAGCCCGCAACTCGCGGGTAAAAATTGCCTAACCCCGCATACTAAAACGCAACTCAGATGAGATGATCGCATGTGTCATTTGACGAATTTCATGAATAACTGCCAAAAAATTGCGACTTGTTGTCGATCGAGTCGTTGACGAGTTTCGTTTAAGTATTCGGGAGTAACGTCCGTCTAACTGGCAAAACATCGCGACTTGAAACAAGCTTAAATGTGAGTTGCGTTTGATTATTCGGGAGTTACTCCCGAATACTCTAATTTCGGGGGTAAGTCACTCATGGATAATTTTGACTTAAAAATAAGAGTATCTTTTATTCTAGCTATTTATTTAGCGCATAGAAAATAACAATAACGGAATAAAACATTTACAGCTAGTATTTACACATATCTATTTCTTTCTTCTTCTTTCTTCTAAAAATCTAAGCCGTCGCCAGAAGGCAGAGTCCCCAGAATGCTGGCAGCATTGCCGCGTTGAATGGCAATCCTAATTCGTGGACCGAAATAGAAGCCAGCATTCCGATTACCTGTGGACTCTATAAGAAGTTTGGTAAGATCTTTCTATTCTAATTATATTTCTATTAATGAAATAATTCTCAAAATCGGACCAAAAGTTGAAAAGATTCCCCACTACTCACAAGCAAACAAACCAATTTATCTCCATATAATTCAAAGAACCTACGTAGTATTTGTTAATCGTGTTCTTAGAACAACATCTGTAGAAAATAGCCTGATCCCAGAAGTAGCCCATTACTAAAAGAAGAACAAACTTCACTACTTTACCTCTTCGGCAAGACGCAAAAGATTTCTACCTACTCAAACTTAGTACCCCTAGTTAGGTCCTTACGACCTAGGACGTATTCTCCAAACGCTAAGAACGCCTTCAAATAAATTCTCTGTAAACTCGCCCGGTCAGTAAAACTTTGTCGAGTTTCCGTTTTCCGTTTCCACGTTTTCGCCATAAAGGGGAGACTGGGCAAAGGCGGGCCGTGCAGTAAATAATTGGTACTGAACACTGCACGCGCCCCAGAGCGGAATACTGGGGCCCGATTCCCTATGACCCAAGAGATAACATGCCCAAAACGTGTGACGTCACAACGCGTTCTAAACACAAACGCGTTTCAAACGAGCCTATGTGTGGAATCGAAAAATGGTATTCTGCATGCCACAAGACTGGTTGTCTATGCCCTGTGTTTTGTTTTACGATTATTTCACACGCTTCGTTCAAAATCTTACATCCGGTCTATTCGGAAATTTTACGGTTTTATTAACAATTATTTTTTGTTTCCAATAATAAATATTTTGAATTATAAGCTTGCTCAACCATTAAATTGTTGAGCTTACACTACTATAATGTGATTTGAAAATTTAGAGCCCAAAAATAATGATTTTTATAAACATTCAAGTCACTCATTACTAGTTTCGGAACGAATAAGTAGTTTTCATTGATTGTTTGTTTTGAACAACATAACCTAAAAATCTACCAATTATTCTAATAAATAAAGCTAGATTACCACTGACTGACTGACTCATTCTATTATATAAGGATATTATTCTTAGGAGACGACGCGTAAGACGCTGGCACCAGCAAAGTACGACTATAAACAGGAGGTTACCCAGGGGTTCTGCGGACCCTCTTTCAATGGACCCTAAATTGTTTGTGCGGTGCTAAAGGGTTAGCAAAGAACTGTATTCTTTTCTATGTGGGATCCTTAAAAGCAGAGATGGAGTGACTCCTCAAAGGTGCACAAGTATAACACCAGAAATCAAAGTAAGTGCATCATTAAAATTAGTAATAGGTACTGGTACTTAGGTACATGAGATAAAAACCAATAAGGTGCTTATCACGGGGAGGCCTGCGTCCAGCTATGGACTGTTGTTAAAGTTCCTTATAGGCTGTTCGGGGAGGTGGCTGTACTTACCTACCTACACTGTAATACTACCTTTATTCTAACCCTACTTTTTAATACAAAGAATTACTTTTATTTTTTTAGATACAACACTCAATTTCCTGGCCACCGGTAGCTATCAAAAGCCAGTGGGGCAGGACTGGTTAGAGCCCCTCAGCTAGCCGTCTGTAAGTCGCTGTGTAGAGGAAGTTGTTCATGCCCTCAATGAACTGCTTCCAAGCTATGTGAAATTTCCTACCACAAAACAAGAGAGGAATGTAATCAAACAAAGGGTATGTATACATTATATTTATTAAATTTTGTTTGAAATCTCCACAAGGGCATTGCAAACTTGTAAAAAATTGATTTGTTTCAACATTGTGTGGATAAAGTCCAGAATTTTGACACAATAGTAACACAAAATGTTATCCAACGGCACTACAAAAGTCGCACACCTTTTTGCGCTACCGTAACACGATGGTGTTACAAAGTGGTAGCGCAAAACTATAAAGTTGAGGTTACATGAAAAGCTAAAATAACACATGAAATTAACGAAAATAACATGATTTTATTTTTACATTGTGAGAAGACCAACACATATCAGTGCATAGTTGCATTTCACCAATAATGATGTCTGCAAAATCCTCCAAGGGAGGAAGATGGTACCTACCTATTTATTCCTATTTAAATAATAAAAAATATTTCTGCCTTGTTTCAGATATGCGACAGCGATTAAAAATTACACAGAAGTGGAAAAATTTAGTGGCTACTAGGGGACTCTGGCTATCCCCAAAAACCATGGCTTATGTCGCCTGTGCTCCACGCAGCTGATCATACTCCAGAAGCCTACTACACTAATATGCAATATAATAAACAATCAATGCCTCATTATGCGAGTCTATTGTGATGAATTATTGAATGATTACCCTTCCCTAACGTTTTTCACGCCTATAAAAACACCATGTAATTATTTATTTATTTATTAAAGACGAGCAGCCTGTGGCTGATGTGTCTTGAACACACAGTGTTGAATAAGTCATTGCGTCACTTTTTTTAGTTTGTTTTTGTCGTCTGGTAACCAGTTGTCAAGTTTTTCTTGAAGGTGTTTGTTTGTTGTGAACCACTCTATTGCTTATAAAATGGTGCGCTGCAAGGGCTTGAGTAGAGTCACGGGCCAATCTAAGGTGGTGTCCACGGGTTGAACGTCCTTCTTTCTTTATGTAGATGTCTTGTAGGGATGGCAGGTTGTATTGGTGAGTATCTTGTAGGTTTCAATGAGGTCACCTCGAAGACGTCGTTCTTCTAGAGTAGTGAGGCGTAGTGCGCGTAACCTATCTTCATAGGATTTCCGTCGTAAAGACCATGGGATCTTGGTAGCCTTTCTCTGAACACTTTCAAGCAGGTTTATGTCTTTATGAAAGTAGGGGCACCGCTTGGCAGCTTGGAATCCATATTCGAGCAGTGGTCTGATGTATTGTATATCTTCCGGAAGACTTCCACTGCTTATTGTAGGAATTCTATTTGTAAAACACAATCTTTCAAGGTACGGGTAATATAATTGTCACATCTAGAGCGGGAACCGTAACCGTAGTAGATATTTTAATTTATTTATAGGTAACTTACGGGTTCCTATAAAAGAAATGATTTTATTTACATAATGTTTGTTATTATTTTAGTATAACCTCCAAAGACGAACGACGAAACGAGCCGTACTAACTATTGCAGGAACACGCTAATCTGTGCCTTAACACGCTATGAACGAGCTCGTTTAGTTGACAGTTCAAATCGTGCCGTGCCGTGTTATGGAATGACTGCTAGGGCATGCGGAATACGGTTTTGTCCGATTCCACGCCGTTGTCGTGTCGTAGGTGTGTAACACGCTTGCATTGGTCATAGGGAATAGCCGCCCTGGTCGGTTTAGAACGGAAAGCAGAAAATATCACTATATTTTTCGAAACTACAGTCAAATTTTGTTATTTTTGGACAGTGTGAAAACTACAGAGGTTACTGTAGTCTAATTTAGTTATTTTTAGACGATGTTAAAACTACAGAGGCCACATTTGAACATTGTTTTAAAGTAGCATTAAATTTCCTAAATATTCTTTTTCTGTTCTAGTTTGGATAATAAAAGTCTTTTTATAGACTGTTTTACACTGCGCTTCCTCCGGGAACGTGAGAAAACTTAATTTCATTTTATGTACTAAGCGTAGAAGTTTTAATCAAAGGAAAAAACTGTTTTTATTTGCTTTTATACGCGCCTTCTAAGTAAAAACATTCTGAAATACGAGGTTTTGCGTGGAAAAATAACGGAAATTCCTCCCCACACCTGTTTCTGTATTCAACAATAGGCGTGTCACATATTCCGGTAGAAATTTTATCTGGATGGCTGAGGCCTGAGGCTAAAATATCACAATTTCTAAAGAAATACGCTCTTTCACCGGGACCTTTAGTTACCTTATAGTCATAAAAGGTCTATGGACGAACAAGGAATTCTAAAAGCTGGTATAGGGTACCCCTCTGAAGCATATTGTAGGCGAGGTCGTTTGTTGTTGTAGCTGTCAGTCATACTATTGGCTTGGGTTTGGATAGTTTTCTGAATGGTTAGTTGGTATTTCAGGAACCAATAGAAAAAAGACTGGAAATAGAAAACTGTGAACAGCCAATTTTAGCTTTTTAATAAATCCGTCTACACTCTCCGTATCGACCGGGCCTAAGCCGTATTAAATTTTTGTACTATACAGAATTCAGTAACAAGAATTAGCTTTTGGTGTAGATGGGTACCTAATTCAGCAGCCTTACAACTCTACACCTCAATAAACAACATTTCTCTATTTCGCCTAGGGAATTACCTTCGTATAGGCAGGTAATGGAAGGGTCACCGATACCCATATATCGGGCGACCGCTAATCGAACGGCGGCACATTGCTGACCGGGTTGTGCTTTCCTTGATTAAAAAGGTAGGGGTGTGTGCGATTTGTACCGTTGTTGCACCCATCTGTGAATACTAAACTATACGCCTTGTTTTGCCAAAACAAGGTTTAGTATTGTTTTCATTAAGTTGTGTTCTTTTCATAATATGTACAAACAATGTGTGGCGATTTACGAATTACTATTTCTAGTAAAAGTCACGTGAAACGTAAGTGAAAATAGTCATCAGGATTAAAAATAACTATATTATAAGTAGGTACACAATTTTTTCTGATTCGTGAATGATATCGTAATAGAATCTGCACACCAAACCCGCCAAGTCAGCCCGGCCCGTTATTGCGACATTTCTGTGTACGAATATCTTAGACAGCCGACAGTATTTTGTCAACTTGTCGGCGGCTTGCCGACTTTTTTGTGTAGAATCTATAATACATTGAAACATTTGAAAACAAGTGTCTCGTTTAAACTGTAACGCACGTAGGAACCAACAAGCAAAGTACTCATTCACAATTGTGAATCAGTTTACTTTTATGAGACGTGCTAAAATAACGGCACTCATGACTACGAACGGTGTGTTCTGCCGGATCCTTTGGGATTGTGGTTTCAACCATAATGGTTTCATTCGCTTCAGTAGATGGAGGATTAAAGTTGAAATGCTTTTTGGAGCAGATTTTTATTTCACTTTATGTTTGTTGTTTTATTATGTGTGTGCGATATGTATAAATAAAACTTGGATTTTAATTTGTCAATGTAACTTTTTCCCCCATAAGTTGGTCTACGGTGAGATTTCACCAGTCAAAGAATACAATACAATATAACGATAGACGATATAATAAACGGCGTTTTTTTAGAGGTATAGAACTTTGAAATGGAATAAAACAAAGATGACTTTTGACGTGACAACGACTTATAATTCGATAGAGCCGGCTGCACGCCCGAAAAGACATGACGTCATGCGGCGTTACCTCGTCATGCGGCGTTACCTCGCTCTGAGGCGTTACCTCGCTCTGAGGCGTTCCATGTAAGGCTTGAAGTGCAAGCGAGAGCGCTCGACATCCGTCTCTCTCCTACTTGTGAGCGATGCGTCTGCGTTGTCACGTTCAACTATCGTCAGTAAACCGACTTTACAGACAACCAATTTTTTTAAATTGATATTTTATAAAATTTACTTTTTTCGAAAGATAATCTTCTGGCAATATAATTTAAATATATATTATAATATGACTTGTGGCATATGACCGCCACGGCTTGCTCGGACGTAGTCTAATCAGGAGGTTAAATTTTTGATTAATTTTAGATCGTGGAGACCAATTCACGGGTCCGAAACGTGAAACTATGCGGTTACTAAACATTTCCTTAAATAAATCAATTGTGGCACGAGCTGTGTGACATGTGGCGCCGTCTTGTTGAAACCACAGCTCCTGCACATCATGGTTGTTCAATTGATGAACGAAAAATTCAATAATCATGGCTCTATATAGCGGGTCACCATTGACTGCAACGCTCTCGCCAGCATCGTTTTTAAAGAAGTACGGACCAATTATTCCACCAGCCCTTAAAGCACACCAAACAGTCAGTTTTTCTGGATATAACGGTATCTCAACATACACTTGAGGATTATCTTCACTCCAAATACGGCAGTTTTGTTTATTGACGTATCCATTTAACCAACAGTGAGCTTCATCGCTAAACAAAATTCGCTTATGAATATCGGGATCAGGGCAATCATGTTTTGGGCCCATTCACCGAATGTACACCTTGATAGGTGATCGCGTGGCACGCAAACCAAGATCTTTCCGCAAAATCTTCCATAAAGTGGATGGACACATATCCAATACCTGTGCACGATGGCGGATAGACTGATTCGGGTCTTCCTCTACGCTTCGCTCTTCAGCAGCAATGACTTCTTCTGTACGCACTCGTGCGACGTCTCTTTGGATGCGTATTATCGTTTAGAGTAAACGTGGTGCGAAAACGTCCCATAGTTAATCGAATTTATTGCTCTGATGGACGATTATGTTGACCGTAAAATGGGCGTAGTGCGCGATACGTTTTTTCGAACGTTACGTATTTTGAACAGAATCATGATTTTCAAAATAAATTTGCACAATTTGGAAGCGTTGTTCAACTTCAACTTCTTGTTTTAATGGCGAGGCATCAGTTTATTCATGTTTAAAATGCCAAACCAAACTAAACGGAAATCATTTGACAGCTCTGACAAAATGGCCGTCAGTTAAAAAAAAGTGTTGCCAACTTAAAGTTTTATACCTCCAAAAAAAAAACCCGTTGTAATATTATTAAACTTAGTTTTAGCTACAAAATGGTCCCAACTCAGCAAATGCAGGTGTTAAAAATCGGCAACTACCGCAGCTATCAACTTGAAATTTAAAATAATAATACTTACATTTCTAAGAAACACAGAATCTAAGAAAAAAAACGAAAAATTAAAATTAACAGTTTCCATAGGTACCTACATATTGAGATGTCGAAATTTTAAAAGATACCTACAGCCTGTAGGGATACCTACAGCCTGTAGCCGGGCTACAGGATCATGTGGGGTATCAAATAAAACGTATCAGTTTGTACATTTCATTTGAAATATTGTGTAAAAAGCCTAAAATTTACCTAATCTCTGAAGTACCTATGCAGAGCGATCCATCTAAAATGTAGTTTGGTTCCTACTATTTGTAGGTATTCATCAAATAGCGATATCTCTTACCGGTACCTTTAGTACATATTTGTTTAATTAACACACGTTCAAAACCCTCGGCGCGCGAGTTACACTCGCAATTGACGGATCTTGTTTTCAGTAGTCCTCTATAAAATTCTCTAAGACTTTATTTGCTGTTAATAATTATCTACAAGTATTTATTCCAAGATCGCAAATCAGGCACCGTCGTCGCGTCGTCGTCGTCGCCTTGCTCATCCCTCTAGGAATACATTTACATAGCAAATGGCACTGCTCTCCAATACTCAGGACGACGTTAAGGTCTAATTTATTGATGGTAATCCACCCATTCATCTATTCAAAGACATCCACTGCTGGACAGAGGCCAAGATCTCCAAGACCACAATTACCTATCTTTTGGGTATGCGTTGCCTGCATTGAGCAGATTCTGCCAGCTTTATCATTATCGGTCTATAATATGAACCTTGCGTTATTTTGCTTTTCTCTATTAAATATCAAATATCAAAGTGCTTTATTTATTTTATACCTTACAGGACTCTTGGACACGTCACAAAAATTCAAATTGTATAAAAATTTAGACATTTTTATATTGTACTAGCTGCGCCCCGCGGCTTCGCCCCCGTGGAAATTTATGTTTCCAACTTTCTTAATTTTTTCTTTCATAAAAACCTTCTCCTGACAATAACAAACACAACAAAGAAAGAATTAGCGAAATCGGTCCAGGCGTTGTTGAGTTATGCGCTTACCAACACATTTTGCGATTCATTTTTATATTATAGATAGAAAGAGCAAAGATCTGTAAAGATAGAGTAACATGTTTCTCAAATAAATACAAATACTTACAAAATTTTGTGTGTAACGTGGTCACTTGAGAGCCCTCTGGCCTCCACGGCCATTTGTTCTGCGAGCTACGTGCCTTGCCCATCGCTGGTAATATTTACACATTTATTTCCAAGATCACAAATCATGGTACCGCCGTGCACATTGCGTCCCTTCAGGCCAGAATAAATTTGCATGGCAATGCCCAACAATACCCAGGACGATGCACCTACGGAACGTTTATGAATTTATAATCCCGGAAAATTTAAAGCGTTTATTTCCAACTTGCACGTGGGTTTATTCTGTTTTGTAGCAAACATTTTCCTGTAAACGACTTTAATGTTGTTACGTTTACTTAATAGTTGCATTTATATTAATTTACACGACTGTCCATATTGAAATTATAAATATCTGGGTGTTTGTATGTGTATATGTATAAAGGGCAAGTAAATATTTATATTACGCCAGTACCTACTAAATAAACTAAATTCTTAAAACAGAATTCTTTCAAAAGAAAATCCAATCACAATAATTTCAAAACGTTACTCCTAAATGCAGAATTTATAATCAACAATACCCGAAAGGGGATGCACAGACAAAGCGAACCATGTGAATTTATAACGTCTGAAAACTTTGGCGCGTGTATGATGCTAGGCAATCTTTATGAAAGCTTATAATGAACCCTGGAGGTGCGGTGAAGGTCAGACGGTTCACGCGGAATGCCTGGAAACATGATTCATGCAAAGCAGACTTAATCGAAGTTTAATAGCCTTGAGAAATTCCGATAGAAATTAATGCGTTTCACTTGTAATTTCATGGCAGAGAAAATGAAAAGATATAATTTTGAAATCGGTTTTAGTAAAAAAAATTAATATTGCATTGAAAATACTTAGGTACTTACCTACTCATATTTTTTTTTGGGTGCATACCAAAATATCATGTACTTATATGTATTTTATGGTTACTTACGGCCTATATCGTTACTGTAAGCTCTCAATAAATAAATCAGATATGTCCAATCGTCCGAGACCCATGAAATTGAATTTTGGGGACCCTAATGTAAGTATCCCTATCGCCCCCAATTCGAATGAAAACACTTCTCTATATTTTTGAAATAATATTAATTTAAACCGAAATAACATCAACAAGGTAAAGTAAGAAAACAGATAACAATGATAAAGTTCGACGACCCCAAAAGCCGACGACATAACATTTACCCAACGCACAAATTACATGCATCTTTAACGAAAAACGGTACGAAAATAACTCTTATTGTAACATAGTAAGGGTGTCAATGGCTGAGTTGCAAGTAACGCATCTCTGGAGAACAGGGGGGTATAAATTGAACAAACAATGTATTGCAAAATGGCAATGGAATAGGCCACAAAGAGGTCCTCAAACTTTTTGAACTCACCAAAACTAAATGAGCCGACCTTATTGCTTGTTTTGCTGGTACGATTGGCACGACCGAGAAACTCATTAATGAACCTACTACCTATCTATTCCTATTTGGTAACTTACGAACTACGAGTAGTACTACAACCTAAACCGATGATTGAAGTTCTCACTAAAGAACACAAACAAGCGAAGAAAAGTCTCAGTTCCGCTTAGATTGTTGGTCTTGTAGACAATAGTTCGTTAGGGATTAAAATTTAATTATAAGCCTTTGGAACGCAAGTTTTCCTGGAAAATTGCGAACCCGGAGGCTGTTTGTCTTTTCCGCTTCACGTTGTACGTAAAACGTTACACTTCTGTATGATAACGCGAGAGAAGTCTTGGACCGGGATCCGTAATTAAAATCGCTAGAGCATAGAGAGGTGAATGCTCATGGTACGTCGCCTACCGTTTATGTAATGGTTTTAAGTCTACTCTCTCTACGATTCTACATTTCATGAAGATTGTGTCTGTTAGCATGGGTTTTCGATTAAAAAGGGTGGAATATTGACGGGTTTCGATGGGTTCTAAGCATACCTATGCTTTCTTTCAAAGCTGTCTTAAAATCGCTCCCGCTTCTTTGACGTTTCTACAAACTGATTGGTCTCATGAATGAAAGAACAATGTGAAATCGTTTGAAAAGACGTCGATAACTTATTTCCGTTCTAAGTGGGAAATGTGGGAATGATGCCTTCAATGTCAGCGAGATATAAGTTACTTCTCTTTGTAATAAAATTTGTATTAGTAGAAGTTTGGTAAGATCTTTCTATTTTAATTATAAATAAATAAATAATGCTGGACAATCCACAAAGCATCACAAATCCAAAATCAAATCAAAATCAAAAACTCTTTATTTCCATAAATACAACAAATGTACACTTAGAAAAGGTCAAAATATAAAACTAAACACTGACACGGAAATAAAGTGATATTTTTTGATTTCTGTCGCTTCGGTATGTAGACTAAAGTAAAGAAGCGACGAAGAAACCTTTAGCCTGTTAGTTGTTATTTTTCGAGTTGGAGCAAAACCCGTCCCTAGCATTTTTGTCCTCTAGATAATCTGATATTTTATAGTAAGCCTTTTTGCACAGCAAGGTTTTAACAATTTGTTTGAATTTATTTACTGATAATTTTTGCAACTCACTAGGAGTTTTGTTGTAGAAGCGTATACATTGCCCTTTAAAAGATATTTTAATTTTGTGTAGCCTAGTTGTGGGCACAGCGAGCTTATGTTTGTTTCTGGTATTTAAATTATGTTTATCGCTATTTTTAGGGAACTGACTTATATTTTTATGAGTGTACTACAAGTTTTCATAAATATATTGACATGGTACTGTCATTATGTTTATTTCTTTGAATTTATCTCGCAGGGATTCTCTGGGACCCATATTATAGATTGCACGAACAGCCCTCTTCTGCAGCACAAATACGGTGTTAATATCTGCAGCGTTCCCCCACAGCAGTATACCATAAGACATAATACTATGGAAGTAGCTGAAATAAACAAGTCTAGATTGTATCCACGTCTGTAAGATGACGGATTTTTTTGACTGCATACGCTGCAGAACTAAGTCTCTTAGATATCTTATCTATGTGTGGCCCCATCGAAGTTTATTATCTAAGGTGATTCCTAAGAATACAGTACTTTCTACTATTTCTAACGTTTCTCCTTTAACGTTTACATCAGCCTTCACTTGTTTAACATTAGGTAGGATAAATCTAATACATTTTGCTTTGGTTTCGTTTAGCAAAAGATTATTGACTCTAAACCAATCACCTAGTCCTAAGCTAAGCTGAGCTTGTGTTATGGATACTAGATGACTGATATACATACATATTGTAACGCTCGGAAATATCGTACCCTACCCTACCTGATCACTAGTGATTATCTATCAATAAAACTAAGTATTTTACTATAAGTTTTGTATTAAAATTGTGATTTAAAGTGGCCAATGATCGTCTAGTTAGCGGTAGGACTCATACATTGTGATGTAGTAACTCAGATTCTTTTAGAAGCTTAAGACAAATGAAATAAACGTTAAAACTACTTAAGTTATTGATTCTTCAATCCTGGTACAGTAGTATAGCACCCCTCTTTCATGGCCGTCTCAAACCATGATACACCCATGCTCTGAAACAACTGAAATTACATAGTAAGCGAAGAACCTATAATATCTCGGCATTGTGACTTTATTTGGTTACTTCTGCCTCTCCTGTTGCGGAAACCGGAGAACTTTGCTTTATTCCGTATAGGTATAAGCCAAATTTATCTGGTAGGTGCCCCACTGCGAAGTTAATCTTTTCTTCTCCTCGGGGAAAGTCGAAAGCAGACGGCTATCGCCCTTCCCGTACTCAGAGATAACCAGACATTTAAAAGCAAAGCGTTTGTAAATCGCTAACTCAGGAGAGTTTGATGGGGAATGATCTCAAGCGATCCAAATACATCCTACCTCACTAAAACTCTAGCCCACCTAATCCCATACCTAGTCCACGCGGGGAGTCCTAAGAAGTAAACGTGTGGAACCACATTCCAGTCCAACCGCAGGTCAAAACAATAGATTTAATAATCAGGTTAGTTCAGGGCGTTACAGCACAGGCGTTCACCAACACACTCAGGAACGTTGCAGTATCGACAGAATGTGTTTAATAAATATAATAATAAATTAGAATAGTCGGTTCTGGGATGTAACACCATCCGTTTACAATACGGAGAATTATTAGAAATGAAAAGTGTGGGTTTACGTAACCTGAATCTGATTGATAGAAATTTGCAATCCATCCTAGAATTCCTCCCTGGTCTCGCTCGATGGCTGAGCCGAACGATTTCCGTCAAAAGAATTCACTATTCCTGTAAAACCTAGAAAAAACCCCAAATTTTCACTTCCCTTCCAAAACTCTCGATCTCCTCTCCTTGACATCTCTGTACCAACTATCAAGAAGCCCATTTGTTTTCCTAGAATCGTCAAATTCAAACATTACTAAACTGTCGTAAAATACTTAAGAAGGTTGCTATCCTTCCAGCAAAGCGTTCGAACCGATATACAGTTCAGAATATATTTTTAGTGTTACTAGCTATATCAAAATGTGTTAATTATTTCTATATTTGCAAATTAAACGAACCAGCATAATCTGGACCGTTACATCGACCCCAAATCCGTAAGCATTTCCAAAGAAGTAAGGATTTCCTAAAATTTCAAATAATTTACAAATATATTTAGTTTTTTTTTTATGATTTTTCTATTTAATTTTATTAAATAGTGCTATTATTGAACTCTTAATTTATTAAAACTTGTAATCACATACATTTTACTGTTTTGTGTATTTAAACCAGATTTAAAACAATCAATATGGTCCAGCGCCACATTCATAATCTAATTGTCAAGTTAACTCTATTGCATTATCAATGTTCCACAGACCTTAAGACAATTGCTCCTGCAACATGGCCGTGAATCATGTCATCCCTAATAGAATATCAGTCAACTTATGATAGGATTTCATTATCCACACATAACCCAACTAAAACCAGATCAATTGCCTGTTTTACCTGCTTAATACTTAAATTAGAAACGACCAATAACACAATTTAAATTTACCCCAAAATCCCCACAAAGGCTTTAAATCCCATTCTAAACTTGGAGTTTGTGAAGTGTGCTTAGTTCTGGCCTAATAGGTGGAGTATGAGGTTCTATGAAGCCAGTCCAAGCTGCAATTCAGATCTCAGATTTTTCAATGTAATCTGACAAGATCTCAGTAACCTAACTCCAGAATTATTCCTTCATAGAACCTGTATGTGATGCGCATGTGATTCAAGCCTAATAAACCGTCCCAGATTCCGAAATAAGATTAATTACGAGGGCACACTGCACTCCGATTTTACTGATACTACTAACATTCATACAAACTCACTGCTTACTCCTCTCGTACAAGTTATGTATATCAATCCCTCTTCCTTCTTACAAACCCCCCGCAAACAATTCAATCACGTCTTGCCCACAGTAGTCAATCCGTATCTGAATCCGTGACACAGAGCCTCCATTATTTTTAGCTAATTTGTTAGTTATTCACGACTCTTTATTAGTTTGTTGCAAGCTATATTTTGTTTTCATATTTTATTCTCATTCCTTCTGTCGACTATTTTTCCGATGGCCAACCATTTACCTGGACTGACAAATAACTAATTTTCTAACCAAGCTAAATAGCCCAACTTGTTGGACGTAGGAATATAGACCATATACCCCAAGTCTATGGAACACGTAAGTAGGGTAGACACCTTGGACGAGTGAAATTAGGCCCGTCTTGTTGTTGGACAGAATGTAGACCAACCCTATGTCCATGAACCTATGGTCAAACTCACAGTTCCTGGCCGATTCTAAGGCCTACTGTCACTGTCAAACCTACAAAATCCACCCGCGTTTCCGCACTATATTCTGAAGGCAGAATTGTGTCAACCCATGATCATCATCATCAACATCATCATCATCAATGGCCTTTACATCCACAAAGGATGGTTTATGTAACCAAACTATGATATAAAGCTAAAAATAAACCGAAGAATAAAGAAGGATTCTGTAATAAATAAGGCCCCGTTCCAACGCAATCGAACCTTCATCATACTGAACCAAAATAAAAATAGAAGGTGGAAATTCTGAAATATTTAAGGTTCCATTCCATTGTAATCGAAGTTTATTTTAAGGCCCCGTTCCAACATAATCGAACGGTACGATATGGTCTCAAAAATATAAAAAAAGAAGATGTAAATTCTGAAATAAATAAAAAGAACAACGCTATGCTTTAATTTTAGTATTAAATTTAGTTTATTTTAATCGTTTAATTTTACGTTTTTTTTTTTTTTTAAAGTTCAACGCTATGCTTTAATTTTAGTTTTAAATTAAGTTTATTTTAACAGTTATAATTTTGAGACAATCAATGCTATGCTTTCATTTAAGTATTATTTTAACAGTTATAATTTTTAGACAATCAATGCTATGCTTTAATTTAAGTATTATTTTAACAGTTATAATTTTTAATCGACCCCAAGTGTCAAAACGCGAAATCAATGCTATGCTTTAATTTTCGTTTATAAATTTAGTTTATTTTAAACGTTTTAATTTTTAATCGACCCCAAGTGTCAAAACGCGAAATCAATGCTATGCTTTAATTTTTGTTTATAAATTTAGTTTATTTTAAACGTTTTAATTTTTAATCGACCCCAAGTGTCAAAACGCGAAATCAATGCTATGCTTTAATTTTTGTTTATAAATTTAGTTTATTTTAAACGTTTTAATTTTTAATCGACCCCGAGTGTCCAAACGCGACCGTTATTCTACCTCGTGTAAATCGGCCTTAATATACCGTGACATTCTACCTACAACGTAGTTCCATATTGACACTGGCAGAGTCGAAGGCAAGCGTTCCCATTAAAAAAGAAGTTGAAGTAATTCGACTTTGACGTTTCGTTCGACATGACATTTGACAAAAACGTAAACAAACAAACATTTTTTTACTTTTCAAGACACAAACAGACAAAATAACAATTTCGACAAGTTAATTGAGGTTTCTAATGTTTGTTTCCAATCCTATGCGGAAGCCTGTGATTAAAAGAAATTTAGATTCGTCTCCTCGCGCAAGCCGCTGACTCACCGCGCCGCCGCGCTCCGCCACTGACCGACAAGAACAAATGGATTTCCTATGTTTATCGTGAGTACACCATTTTCTATCAATCCTACGCAAATCAATGTTTACATTGTCAATCCATAGCAAACCAAACCGCAAAATAACCTTTTCCGTAACCTCTGACATTTCAATGTAGACGAACCAAGTCCCTTTTGAAGTCAGAAAATGCCAGATAATGACAAGCAATGCCAATTCGTACGAATGTTTACACATTTTTCCCTTATTTATTTCAGAAATAAACCTTACGACCCCTACGTCAAACTTACCCCTTCATGAGTCGAGACAGATCCAGTCCATCCGCAACGCGTCGTCCAGCGGCGCGCTCCTCCCGGATTCCTTTGCTGAAGCTAGTAGAGCGGCGCGCTCCTCCCGGATTCCTTTGCTGAAGCTAATAGTGAATGCGCCAATCACCTGGCTAGCTGCCCGATATAGTATTCCGTTTCTCCATTGCCTCGTCCAGTAACACGCCACTCCGGTTCACTTCGTCGAAGCTGGCAGTGAATATGCCTATACCTAGCTAGTCGCTTGATATAGCATGCCGTTACCTCAAGAAAGAATCAAGTAAGTACATTTAATTGACTTCAAGTCTTAGATATTCCTAACTAGTTTATGCCCGCGGCTTCGCACGTGTTGTTTCTATAAACGTTTAAAGGTGATTCCCATCTCATGGGAACTGCTTATGGGATAAAAGTATCCTATGTTTGATTACAGAATTAGAATCACCTGCATGCAAAACCTCAACCCAATCCGTTCAGCAGCCTAGACGTGAAGATGCAACAAACGTCCATCCATCCAAACCTTCGCATTTATAATATTAATGTGACTAGCTAGACGTAATGTTCTCGAATCCCACGTCTGGGTGTGACAACTGCTCTGCACTCAATCCTCTGTGACGCAGCGAGCGAAGGTCCGCCTGCGATGACAGGAGGTTCGATTCCCGCCTCGGGACAAATGTTTATACGATCTGCAGATACCTGTCCAAAGCGTACTTGATGTTTCTATGTACAATAAAAATAATCTATCTACACTGCACCTCTGATGCTAACATATTCGTAGCTAGAACCCTAATAAAATAATTTTATTTCTTGCTTATCTCAGATGACGCTTGGAGATCGTTGTACACTGCACGGCCCGCTTCTGCACCATCAACACCGCTTCAGATGAGGCCTGGAGAATGTTGCTCACAGCACGTCCAGCTTCTCCATCATCAACATCGCCCATTCGACACCATTGCTAGATATTAAGGAAAATTGAGTTATTGACTGAAATTAAATATTATTTTAAAGCGACCCCCCAACTTGTCGATTCTTGTCTAACCTTCTACTCACTTCAGCCTCTAAACCTTATTCTATTATTTCACTTGCAACATATTTTACGAGAATCGAACCCGCACCTCGCATCTAAATCTTATTCTATTATTCCGTTTGTCTTAAGCTTCTTTCCATTTCACTGCAACAAATTGTGCGAGAGTCGAACTCGCACTTCACATCTAAATTTACTCTAACCTAACCAAACCGAATAGCTATATTAGATCATTTTATTCAATACTATTTTACGCGACTTTTGATTATGGTTATGGATTAATACATTATTAGATAGATAGGTACTCATTATTATTTTGATTGTTGTTTATTGATTGTAGTTTGTTGTTGGTGTTGTTTATTGTGTTGTTGGTTTGTTGTTGGTTTGTTGGTTTGTTGTTGGTTTATTGGTTTGTTGTTGGTTTGTTGTTGGTTTGTTGTTAGTTTGTTGTTGGTTTGTTGGTTTGTTGTTGGTTTGTTGGTTTGTTTCTGGTCATATTTTTGATATTTTTAAGTAATTTTTAGAATCTGATCACATTTTTTTAATTTTGTAGGATTTTGGTTATATTTTTGATATTTTTAAATAATTTTTAGGATTCTGGTCACGTTTTTATAATTTTGTAGGATTTTGGTTATATTTTTGATATTTTTAAGTGATTTTTAGGATCCTGGTCACGGCACCAAATTGTAACGCTCGGAAATATCGTACCCTACCCTACCTGATCACTAGTGATTATCTATCAATAAAACTAAGTATTTTACTATAAGTTTTGTATTAAAATTGTGATTTAAAGTGGCCAATGATCGTCTAGTTAGCGGTAGGACTCATACATTGTGATGTAGTAACTCAGATTCTTTTAGAAGCTTAAGACAAATGAAATAAACGTTAAAATTACTTAAGTTATTGATTCTTCAATCCTGGTACAGTAGTATAGCACCCCTCTTTCATGGCCGTCTCAAACCATGATACACCCATGCTCTGAAACAACTGAAATTACATAGTAAGCGAAGAACCTATAATATCTCGGCATTGTGACTTTATTTGGTTACTTCTGCCTCTCCTGTTGCGGAAACCGGAGAACTTTGCTTTATTCCGTATAGGTATAAGCCAAATTTATCTGGTAGGTGCCCCACTGCGAAGTTAATCTTTTCTTCTCCTCGGGGAAAGTCGAAAGCAGACGGCTATCGCCCTTCCCGTACTCAGAGATAACCAGACATTTAAAAGCAAAGCGTTTGTAAATCGCTAACTCAGGAGAGTTTGATGGGGAATGATCTCAAGCGATCCAAATACATCCTACCTCACTAAAACTCTAGCCCACCTAATCCCATACCTAGTCCACGCGGGGAGTCCTAAGAAGTAAACGTGTGGAACCACATTCCAGTCCAACCGCAGGTCAAAACAATAGATTTAATAATCAGGTTAGTTCAGGGCGTTACAGCACAGGCGTTCACCAACACACTCAGGAACGTTGCAGTATCGACAGAATGTGTTTAATAAATATAATAATAAATTAGAATAGTCGGTTCTGGGATGTAACACCATCCGTTTACAATACGGAGAATTATTAGAAATGAAAAGTGTGGGTTTACGTAACCTGAATCTGATTGATAGAAATTTGCAATCCATCCTAGAATTCCTCCCTGGTCTCGCTCGATGGCTGAGCCGAACGATTTCCGTCAAAAGAATTCACTATTTCTGTAAAACCTAGAAAAAACCCCAAATTTTCACTTCCCTTCCAAAACTCTCGATCTCCTCTCCTTGACATCTCTGTACCAACTATCAAGAAGCCCATTTGTTTTCCTAGAATCGTCAAATTCAAACATTACTAAACTGTCGTAAAATACTTAAGAAGGTTGCTATCCTTCCAGCAAAGCGTTCGAACCGATATACAGTTCAGAATATATTTTTAGTGTTACTAGCTATATCAAAATGTGTTAATTATTTCTATATTTGCAAATTAAACGAACCAGCATAATCTGGACCGTTACAATATTATACATTACATATTTAGATAGATCATCTGTGTTTGCGCACACACTTGTGCACTATAATATGTCCTGCGCATCTTGCTAGTCTCCGATGAGACTGTCCGACGATTGATGAGATTGGCCGAAATTCGACTTGGAGTACATCATAGATATATTTTTTTTTATTAAACAAAGAAAATACCCAGCCACCCGGAACAAATATATTATATTTCTATTAATGAAGTTATCCTCAAAATCGGAACAGAAGTTCCAAAGATTCCCCACTACAAGCAAACAAACCAATTTTATCTTCATAGAATATTAGTGTACCTACATATGTACATGTAGAATACAAATTATTGCCTTTGATAGAAATCAATGAAGAACACACATTAAATCTGTGAAATCTTGTGATAACTTTGTCCTACTTAAAGTTAATGTATTTTTGAATTTGAATTGCAAGGCATTGGTGAGAGCAATGCAGCTAGGTTAGCAAACCAACTTACATTATTATACTTTGCAGTAGGGACCCCCCACCGTTGAATGGGAGGAGTGGGAGGCAAATAGGACCACGCCACAGCTCTATAGACTGGGCCATGTTTGCTTAACCTCAGCTCAGCAGGAACGGAGTTAGTGATTGTTTTGTGGGGACTCATATTCTGTATAGTGTAAAGACAAAAAGGGATTTGGGATATAAAGTTGTCTAGCAGGGACTTTAACACTCATACTGCCCGTGTCGCAAATAGCCTTCAAGTACATCCCGGGGCGGCGCGTCCCTTCTGGTTGCACTGCTGAGGATGGGCAGTGAATTTGTATTTGTATTTATTTATTTATTCCATCATAGGTACACTTGTGTTACACTTGATGTCGTTACATTCTATATTTATGTACTATTTTAATAATTACATCCATAGGTTTTTCGTTATAGGAAACACCATAAGGTAGGTACATAGGTAAAAAAGAAAAAACAGACAGACATGACTGAAAATTAAATAAAAATGAAATAAATAAAAAAATAATTAATCAAGGGTATGTCAAAGTATGCTGCTGTATAAGGGCATTGTCAATGAATGCGATAGCATGTTTGTTACCGTCACTCTATCAAGGCGGAGCTGAGCCGAGCAAAGACGAGTAAATCCATTAGTCACATTGGTTCAAATACAAACACTCGTTTAATGGTCATTCATTGGTCGATTTCTATTAGCAGTCAGTAAGAACGCACTCTTACCTAGCACACAATCTGCGTACAGTTGACAAGAAGGATATTGGCCGTACGAAATGTCACCCCAGAACTAGTTTTCCCCCATCCATCTTCGTCCTGAATACGTTTCGAGAGTAGTCCACAGTCCGCAAAATTCACGTTAGGTCATAAATTAGTTCGTCGGCCCCGGTTAATGAGACAACTTTTGGGTTTCAGCGACAACTTGACTTTTACACAAAATTACACTGGCAATGGGAGATACGAGAACACACCTTCATGAAAGGTTTTGTTCGTTTTTGTTTCGGAAATTGCTGTGTTACATTGAGTATGAATGTCAGGTAATTAAAACGATATAATGAAAGTGGTAATGCTGATTTGATAAGCGTGTGTTGGGAGTTTCAAACTACTTGCCAGTAGGCAGGTATTTTGAAACGGACGACACGCAGGTCGTCTCAAGGCAAGCCATTCTACTGAATTGCGTTGAAAGGTACGATCTCCGTTGTAAAGCTAGCGCCACATTTAACTACCACCAATAACAATATATATAAATTTATGCAATGCCTAATCAGGTTGCTATAAAGTGTTCAACAACAATGTTAAATAATGTTGATCCTATTTGTTTCATTTATTTTGTCTCATAATCATTTGTGTTTATTTTCAGTTACAAATTAGGTTAGGAAAAATTTCGAGTGTTTACGGTAAATCTTAAATTTTAGCTTGCAACATTTTTTATCGCTTGTTATGTTTGCATATTTGGGTAAAATCTAGTTTGTAAAAACAATGTATCTACTGTATTTTTTCTGTTGTTCTGTATGGATCTGACTCTATTTTGTGAACTAATAAAATAGTTACATAAAATTTAACTGATAATCCGTCGCCGATCTTACATGGCGGTCTATTTACTTTGCGAACCTAACTTTCGCGTATTGTGCCCGAAATTAGAAACAGGATGAAATAAAATTTTCTGATTATCCCTTCAATGTGGCGTTAGCTTTAATATATTTAATATGAGTGCGACAACTTTAAAACCGAGAAACTTCACCTTCCAAAAGAAAAAAGACAATCGTGTCCTCTTTTATTTCTCGCACGGACTTTCTAACTAGCCAGATAGAAAAAGTTTGAGCATCACTACAGATGACCCCTCAATATTTCACGGAACATCGCAGCCCCTCGATACAAGGGGGCCCCCGCACTCCGCTCCTCTACACGCTGGGACCTACTTGTCGCGGAAATGAAGTTTACAAAGTGTGTAGTTATTAAATAAAGTTAGCGAAGAAACCAAGTTGTCGTAGAAAAGAAATCTGTTTCGTGGAACTCAGAGTTATCCAACTCTGCTCTGAGCTTTAAGTTTCTACTTTATTGAATCCTTAGAATTTTTCCTTGCTGTGATTACCTACCTACTTATATACTTTCAATACTCAAAGCTAAGAGATCACGAAAAAGTATTATATAGGTAGGTACTTAAGTAGGTACGTATAAAAATCATGTACCTATGTCCGTCGTAAAAACAAAATCTGAAACTACTCTATTCGTGTTTTTTTATGATAATTATGAGATGCATTTTCCGGTTCAGATGCGGATTGGGGCATCTCGATGAAAAAGACCTTCAGACCAAAACCTTGTTAGAAATATCCTTAAGGGACCCATCGAAAAGTACTTTATCGTAGTCGATTATTTTGACCTTTAACCATCGGAAAATCGATCCTAATGGGAAGCAACGATTTCGTCTCCCCAAGGGCTCCCCAAGGCGTCAGCCCTTAGCCTTTCAATCTTCGGCTAATGACTATTCGAGTTTAAATATAAAATACGAAAATTGAGTTGCCATCATTAAGTTAAATTGAAATCTCTCTTAGAATGGTTGTTTACAGCAATTCGGTGTCTAAAGTTAAGTTTTTATTAGAGGTGGTCGTTTTTACTAACACCGTTGTTGACCAACGATGTCAGTGTACGTTGTTCCCATCGGATGGCGAATAGGTGAACAACGGATGCCTACGACAACGAGATGCCGAACCGAGTAATGCCGATCGCCACATTCGCCACCGACAACAAACGAACGTCACACCGACATCGGAAGAGCGGGGAGGTTAGTAGCGCGGCATCGGATGGCGAACAACGAAGTCAGCCGAGTAATGCCGATTGCCAAACATAAGCAACGAACATCCATCCATACCTCACCGCCCGCATGCCTGCGTGTGTGTGAGAGAGAGGAGAGGATGCTAGAACATAGAACTGTAAGTTTTATTATATCTAACTAGGTAGATATGGCATGAACCGTGTACCAATGTTATTTATTTTAAAAAATACGATATCTAAATTTTTTATCAAATGTCTCGTTTTTACTTGTGTTCTTGTTTTGTTTTCACAAAACGTTGTAGAGGAACATTGATTGAATTGGCAACTGGTAGTTTTCTAGTTATCTACTGCGACAACCTAGTGTCAGTGTTGTGTTAGCAACCCGGCCGACATCGTTGGCGGCAACATCGTTATTCACAACGGATGCCATTCTGACAAAAACGATGCGCATCGTTGTGGAAATTCAACGACAACGCCCATCTCTAGTTTTTATAATTTATCGTGTATTAGCTGCTGCCCGCGGCTTCGCACGCGCTTTTCAAGTAGCCTATGTCCGTCCTCGGGATACCATTTACCTCCCTGCCAAATTTCATTAAGATCCGTTTAGGCATGACAACGTAACAGACACTTTCGAATTGATAATACCTATGGTATGGATCATAGAAATCTAAATATTGTTATTTAGATTTCTATGGTATGGATTTATCCCGTACCATGTGTTACTATTTTCCCTATGTTTCCATCGCGTTACAACGATCGTGCGATTTTAAGATTTTTAATCATTCGATTTAAATTAATCCCACACAACCGTTAACCCGTAAAATGACCATTACTTTTAATAATTTAAATCATAAGTGGCGCATCGTCACTCGGATTTCGCTACCTCCCCGTAGACCTCCCTAGATAATTCAACTGTCACTAAAATATTCGACGGAATATCACGGACAGCGCGAAACCGATTGCGTACCTAATCTAAGTGAAATTAACCGCTGTCGCTCTGCTTAGCGAATACCGCGGGATTTGAAAGGTCCCGAAAAAACCCACGTAAAAAAGAAAACTAAAAACATACCGACAAAACATACCTACTCTTCATAAGCAACTGAGTTCTTCTGAATCGCGAATTGCATGTACAAAATGGCCGTGTTTTCTATACCTTTTACTTTATTCGGATGCTTGATGGACGGCCTCACTTGGCTCGATCATTTTATCTGGCCCTATCTCGGTTTATGGCGCTTCTTTTAGATCATGGCGAATCGTATTATCTATCTGTTTTATGTTTTTGGAACTGAAGCCTTTTACTTGCCGTATTACGGAAGTACAGTCAACGCCGAGAATCATTCATGGTTCTAGAAATAGACCTTTCAAACCCTTTACATTCATTTTTGAGGTATTTGATGTAGGCATCTATTGCTCTTGCGTCGTTTTATTATAATAAAAAAGTGGCATTTCTAACTTTTAACTGCAAAGACTTTATAGAGATTTTGATTATTGTGTTTTCCATTGTTTGCATGAAAAGGCAATAAACCAACTTGAATGAATAACACAATCTGAAATGTTTTTCTGTAAAATAACATTAACGATTTCATAACTTCATTAGAATCTCAAATTCCTTTTAAAAGAGCGATAAAAATTGTCCATTAAATATTATCTTTGGTCATATTGAGCCCGCAAAAGCTATTGTATTGCAAGACGTGCATGTTGTACCTTTTATTTAATTATTTACGACACTAATAATTAATTTGATTTATTTTATTACAGGTCTCGATTTCACCTCCTCATTTCAAGTGACCATCATTTAAGGTAAGATGATTTTTACGCTTATAAATAAATAAATCTTTTATGTAGTATTCGTTCAAAAAAACAAAGCGTTTATTGTAACCTTCGCGATACTGCTAGCAGTTTAATAAAAATCCTACAGTAATGTTGCCATTAATGTGCGCCGGTATTTGCCCACACCATTTCACGCGATGGGAATATTTTTAAACGATGTTCAATTTCAAATTTCGACGACAATTACTGCGGCGTCAGCGTCCTTTTGCGTCACTTCTAGATTAACCATTGAAAAAATTGTAAAAGGATTTTTCAAAGTCATTCCTATTTGCTATTCTATAAAGTTGGAATAGTGAGGAATAATATGGAAAATAACAGTAAAAAATCTCGCTTCACTATTTTTTCGACGCTTTTAATTTTAATAATTACTTTCAAAAATCGCCGGCAAGGGTTACTGTTCCAAAAGCGTTTTCAGGTGCCTAGGGCGGAAACGTGATTTGGAAAATTAGCCATGTTGGTGTACCCTTGATTGTGCATAAAAAATGAAAAACAGTGTGTTTTCCATTAAAGTGCCATATTTTACGTCGTGTCGGGTCATTACAGTCACACTTTTATAACATTTTGTAAAAAAATACATTATTACATTCAAAGCTGGACCGGACCATGTTATGAACATTTCTGTTAAATGAATTTTGTATTTATTAATTTTATTACGTCATGTAAGACCTCTTTAGGCTCATTTAGTAAAATTAATAAAAACATCTGCACTAGGTGCTCCATTACGTGTGGAATTCATTACACATCGTATTCACGTCACGTTGTTTCCCTAAAACCAGTAGGGTAGCCACGTATTAGGGAAACAAGTTTTTTCAACACAAATATTTGCGGTTGCTCGCAAGGCTGAATTTAAATTGTTGTCTGCTTTACAGCCTACATTTCAATTACGAATCAGAAGTCACATAAATAAGAAAATTAGAACTTTTATAAAAACGTCATTACTCTTAGAATGCACTATATTTCCTTTCATTTCAGCTTACTCTCACGAGCTAGGTTTCTTTTATAAGATTAATCATTAGTTTTTAGTTAATTTCTTTCTCATTCCATCAATCAACAAAAACTGCTCTGGAAATCACATGCTACCTAAAAATGCCACCAACGAAACTAACATCGATATAAAATATTAAATTGATTTAATTTATAGTTTAATTTAATATATAACTTATTTGGTCTGACTCAATTTAATTAATTTCTGTGTAATTTTATTTTAATCTCATTTTGTTTAATTTGTTTTAATTTAATTTTATATGATTTATTTAAATTTAATTAAATGTACTAGGTAGGGTAAGAATAGATACTAATATTTAATGTAAGAGATAATTCTTCCTGTTACTAACAAATTATGGATCATAGTAATCTGAAATAAATGAATTGCAATTTGAATTTGAATATAAATTCTTTCTAAATTCGGTCCTCATGGTTACCCTTTCCTCATATGCGGCAATATCAGGTGCTTAGCAGGCTTACGAGAAAGCTAAGATCTTTATGATTATGCAGGCGTCTGTTATTACCTTTTTAAGAACACTTTGCACCGCAGAACCTGCAATACGTCTTGAGAACGAGGCTCTTAAAATATTATTGCGTATGAAAAACCAAGGCGGGCGTGATGCGGCGTCACTCATGGAGTGATCATGTTCACTCATTATGCACAGGCAAGCATATGATGTGTCGGTTGTATAGTTGGCCACACTGATGATTTAGATGTTCTATACTTTTGAAGCGATGTCTTTAATTGGTTTTAGGGTTCCGTACCGCAAAAGGAAAAAAGGAACCCTTATAGGATCACTTTGTTGTCCGTCTGTCTGTCTGTCCGTCTGTCAACCCTCTTTTCTCAAGAACGCGTGGACGTATCTAGCTATGTGTGGGCCCCATTGAATTTTATTATCTAAGGTGATTCCTAAGAAATCTAAGAAAACGGTAGTTTCTGCAATTTCTAACGTTTCTCCTTTAACGTTTAAATCAGCTTTAACTTGTATTACATTGGGTAGAATAAATCCAATACACGTTTCATTCATCACACGTTTTGGTTTCGAGTTATTGATACTAATCCAAATGGACTACTTTTGCGATTCAAAGTAAAATGTACAAATGGTCCATGCAATCTTCATGAACATGATATTTGGTGGTTTAGCTGGTTAGTTAACTGTACCACCGAAGTTTGGTTGGAGTAAGTGCTCTAATTAAACTAACTGGACCACAGAACATTTTTTTTTACTTTGATACTCAATCAACTGTACCTACCTACTATCGAAAAAAAATTAAGTCAAGGATCAAGAGCCCAATTCTACAATACAATTGCTTCACTATGACAATGGAATCGTCGCAGAATTATGACGTAGAATTTCTAGATTAATAAAACTCCAGATAGTACGTGCGAGATAAATTAATGGTTTCAAACCTGTCGCGCGTCTCTCCATCTACATTCATCATAATTTCTTTCATCTAAGGTAGAATACCAAAACGTGTCATTCTGTGACGATACCCCTATCATAGTGAAGCGATTAGTTTAGCAGAACAGGGCCCCAGCTGATCGGAACCATGAGTAAGAAGTGAAACGAATATGACACTTCTTAACACTGACGCTGGCCGAGTCGTAGCTAAAAGTCGTGTGGATAAAGAATGCGATTGAAGATGACAACATGCTATCCCCCGTAGACCCTACCCGATTTATACACAATTTAACAAGGATCCAAATATAGATGCTTTTATTAAAAGCGTAATAGGTCCAATTCTGCGCATCGAAGTTTTTTTGCACGGTGGCGTTTCATATTTTGAGAGAAACTGTGGTTAAATGTGAATTTAATTAGTCGGCAGGAATGGCAATCGCGAACGAAGTCGCGGGTACAGCTAGTAATTAATAAATTTACACAATAATCTGTCAAACAATGTCGGTATTTATATTAACATCGCTTTGCAGACTAAACGCACTACAATGTTGATTGTAGCTGACAAAATCTCAACAAGCTTTGCCAAGATTGGTTTCCCATTCCTTGTAAGTGAACCCGTGGAACTGGTTCCATAAATTCCTCCTCAATATCATCTTGCTTGTAATGAACAGCAATGCCACTCACCCCACTGCACAGCCTTGATGGAATAGCTGAGTCACTTCAGCTGGATTAAACATTTTAGCAACTTTGAATAACAACACTATGGTGCCCATAATGACGCACACACCGAAGTAGACCTGGCGCCTGCGCACCCCTTCGGGTCGCACCGCTGATCCTTGGCAGATAACGCCTTAACAGGAGCCTGTAGAGTCCCATTGCAGGACAAAGACATTATGACATCTATCCTTTTATCTATCTTTTTTTATTTGCCAATTTTGGCTATTTTTTGAGGTCGTGGCCAGCTCTTCTATTATTATTACTGATTTATAGACGAGCAGCTGAGAGCTGATATGTCTATATCACAGTGCTTTTAAAGTTTTTCACTACACTAGTTTGTCTCTTGTAGTGGTCAGATTGTGCGTTCGTAACCAGTGGTCGAGTCTGTTTTCGAAGCTGTTCACAGAGGGAAATGTTACAATTTCTTCAGGAAACCGGTTAATTAATCTATTAAGAGCCCATTTTGATTCTCCGATGCGCATTATTACTTATTTAGTTTCGGCCAATTGAGTGCTCTAAAGCACTGAATAAAATTTGCACAAAAAACGTAACGATACACGCAATTGCGTATTTTAGAGAATTAAAATTAGGCCTCCTGGACCATCCACTATTTTTTACTTTAGAGGTCTAAGGTTTTTTGTAAGATGTTCAATGCTGTATAATTATTTGTGCAACGCTATGCCGAGGCAGTAGGAAATAATGTTACATTACTATTTGTCAACATCCTTTCTTGACAAAGAAAATTATAATAAAAAATTGTTGTTGAGGCTGCCGCGCTTCTGCAGCGCATCAGGAATGTTTGCTGACGCAAGAGTAGACGGGTTCGCGGCGATAATGCGCAAAAGATCTGCGTCCCTGATGCGCCGGGTGCGTGGCAGCTCCAACAGCTACCTACAGCTCATTTCTGAGAGGCTTGACACTGACTGTCTCTTTATGGAACATTGGACAAGAGCGTATATTGTCCTCTCTTGACCAGTGTTCCATAGGTACTCTGATGGATCTTATTTTGGTTATAATTTCAGTGATAATTTTTGTGATTTTGATTTTAATGATGATTTTGGTTTTAATTTTAGTACGCATTGATTTTAATTTTAATTTTGTAATTTATCTTTATTGTATTTAATTTTATTTTATGATGACTCGAATATGGACATTAATTTATTTTTGTCTGAAATAAACGAATTGAATAAAACAATAGACACAAATTAGAACTAAAATTAGAATAATTAGAATTAGAACGAAGCGACGACGCGTGACCCGAGAGCTGGTGAGTATCTGACACAGCTCATCAGCATTGCCATACAGCGTGGCAATGCAGCCAGCGTCTTGGGGACGCGACGACTGGTATTGATATGGATCAGTTCAGCTACCTGTAGACTGTTTGCAACAGTCTGCAGTTAGCTCAATTGTTTCAATTGTAAATACTACAATAATTTTCTTTTAATTTTTTTTTGACGACCTCTGTGGCGCAGCGGGCGAAGGTCTGCCTGCGACGCAGGAGGTTGCAGGTTCGATTCCCGCCTCGGGACAAATGTTTGTACAATCTGCAGACATTTGTCCAGGGCGATCTGGATGTTTTCTATGTATAATAAAAAATATCTATCTATGTAGTGTATTGTATTAAGTATATCAGTTATCTAGTACCCATAAACACAAGCTCTGCTTAGCTTGGGGCTAGATAATGCTGTGTGAATTGTCCAGCATTATTTATTTTTATTTATTTATTATTTCTTTGTGAATAAAGGCTTAAGTCATTAGAACTAGTAGTTACAATTGAAACAATTGAACAAACTGCAGACTGTTGCAATCAATCTACAGGTATCTATTTGTTGTTGTGTTATTATAATTCATTTAGTTAAATGAGGGACTCTACCAGTGCCTACTCCATCCATAAATTTTATCATCATATGCTCTTAAAACGAACGTGGGGTACCTTGTCTTCATCATCAGCACATTCAGCACAACACGCATCTGTCCACCGCTGAACATACTATCCCAAAGTTTTTCCATTACCACTACGATGACAGATCGGTGATCGTAGCGCCCTGATCTGCACAGAAACCTTTCTGTGCAGATCAGGTTATCTAGCGGATAAAAAAGCCTGGGCCGAGTTTTGCTCCAGCAAACTGACACCCGAACAAGGTAAAGATTTCTTATTCGCTTCGTTACTTTTTTTTTACTTTTGCTTTATTTTCTTTCTTTACTCCTTAAAAAGAGTAAAGTGAACAAAAATCAAAATGATTACTTTATTACCTAGTTATACATGTAATTTGAATTTTTGTGACGTGTCCAGGAGTCCTGTAAGGTCTAAACGAAATAAAGCACTTTGATATCTGATATTTGGTATTGAAATACACCTACGGAAGCTGCTGCCTTTTATCTGGTAGGTTACTTAATCGGCTCTTATGACGTTCACGGGCGATGCCGGGGCCAATTTGTCCGTGGCGACCACCGGTGGAGTAATCTAGCTGTTGTCTTAGCCCTGGCTGTCTATACCCTAGAAGCAGGGCAGACGGTAAATTACCGCACAGCAGGCAGGTACTACCTGATATTAGACGGGTTTACGACGTGGCCTCGCCTTTACACGTCTTAAATTAAAGACCTGGAATAAAACTCACGTATAAAAGTGTAATCTTGATTCTTACGTTGTCTATTACTAGCTGTTCTACGAACAGTAGACCTCGCGAGTGACAAATTTTTTCATCAATTAATTAACTTATTATGTACTTTAGTTATTTAAAACAGGATATTTAGGTAGGTACCTACCATGTGGCCTCTGTGTACCATACGACCTCTGTGGCGCAGCGGGCGAAGATCTGCCTGCCACGCAGGAGGTTGCGGGTTCGATTCCCGCCTCGGGACAAATGTTTGTACGATCTGCAGACATTTGTCCAGGGCGTTCTGGATATTTTATATGTATAATAAAAAATATCTATCTATGTAGTGTATTGTATTAAGTATATCAGTTATCTAGTGATAGTATACAATCATTTATTCACAAAGAAAATTATACTAGTATATACAATTGAAACAATTGAGCTAACTGCCGACTGTTGCAAACAGTCTACAGATAGCTCAACTGATCCATATCAACACCAGTCGGAAGCGTCCCCAAGACGCTGGCTGCATCTATGCTGTTATCTAGTACCCATAACACAAGCTCTGCTTACCTTGGGGCTAGATAATGCTGTGTGAATTGTCCAGCATTATTTATTTATTTATTTATTTATTATTTATGTTTTTTGTAATTCCTGATTGTAGGTAGGTATGTATATAATGAGAACTTGCCCTTAGGGTACATGAAACGTTAATTCGTAACAGATACCATATCTACTTACTCGATTTCACAAATCAACATTGAGCCCTACATGGGTAGAAATATTATTCCTAACACTTTGCTCGCTGTTAGCGAGACGGCTCGCTCAATATTCTGCTCGTCATGCCGAAAATCCTCATCAGATCTTCACCAAATTTTTATGAGAACAATTCAAAGTTATTACCTTTCAACTAAAAATATAACACTTTGCCTGTTTTTGGAGGAAGTACGCCTTTAATCAAAAAACCCCGACGACTAAAAAATTTATAAAATCGTAGAATCTGTACACCCAGTTTCGTACCGATCGGTTGTAAAATACGACCTGCAGAGGAGTACGGACATATTGACAGAAACGCTAATTTTGCCAGACTTGATGCAGATACGTTACGCTCACTTCGTTCGTTCGGTCAATAAAATTAACACACCTTTATCACTAGCAACCTGCACCGGCTTCACACTGAGAGTGAGAAAAAGAGAGAGAGAGAGAGAGAGTTGAATAGATCTTTTTGATAGGAATAATTCGGTACTTGTTTTGGGCAGATTCTCAGACGACATACATTTTTTACTCATCTTCATAACCATTTTCATATTTTAGCCAATTTACCGAAAAACCTGATGAATTAAACTTTTAAAACTTTATCATGAATCACTCCGTTGACCACCAGGTATGAAAATCCGTAGAGTGCTTTCTTTGATTTTGATTTATTGTTTAATAGGCAAACTGAAGACAGGGCGCTATGGCGCTCATTAGGGGAGGCCTATGTCCTTCAGTGGACTAAATAAAAGGTAAAAGTAAAGGTAAAAGGAAAGGCTGCTAATGGCTATGATGATGTCGAAGACGACTTATCGAATGAACAGACAGAAACGGACAGCGATTTTGTTTTATGCTATCTATAGATAAATAAATATGTGCGGGAATCGATGGTAAATATGTGTTATCTCGGGAACTTCTCAGATTTGATAAATGAAAAATTTTAAAAATTCTGTCACTATTGACAGAATTTTAATAAAATATACTATATAAAATGTTTGTAGAGCCTGGCTGCTGAGAGTTGATACTAGATAAGCGCTAAGTTCAGTTTTTAGGGTTCCGTACCTCAAAAGGAAAAAAGGAACCCTTATCGGATCACTTTGTTGTCTGTCAGTCTGTCTGGCTGTCTGTCCGTCTGTGAACCCCCTTTTCTCAGGAACGCGTGGAAGTATCGAGTTAAAATTAACGTCAAATACTCAAGTCCCGTAACCTCTTGAAGCCGCAATATAAATAAAATTTCTAAGTCAACGCACTCAAAAGTTACAGCCGTTTATGTCCGAATGTTTTGTAATTTCCAGGGGAATCACATGCACATAAAACCTATAGATAGGGTACTTACTTCCCATAGACCTAGAATCATGAAATTTTGGTGAGCAGCAAGGTCTTGTAGCACAAGTAAAGGGAAAAATCCGAAAACAGTAAATTTGTAGTTTATTCTCTAAAAAAATACTTTTGATTCTCGCCATGGACCAAAACCTATAGGGTACTTCCCGTTGACGTAGAATCATAAGATTTGGCAAGAAGCAAGGTCTTACGGAACCCTTAGTGCGCGAGTCCAACTCGCACTTGACGTTTTATTTTTATCGTACGCACTCCACATTTTAGCGTTTTCTCCAATTTCGCTGACCTCACTTTCAATTCGAGTTGCTAGAAATTGTTATCGATTTTGGGGTAAAACAGATGTCGATTTCGATTGACGAAAACAAAAGATTTTCATCATTGATTAGATAATAATCAGCGAACAAACAACTGGCTGTTAGATTAAAAGATCCAAAGTACAAACAACAAAAAAACAAAAGTCAACTAATTTGGTGTATTAAAGAAATAGTAATGAGGTACCTAGATACTAAATATGTATTGTCAATTCTAAACAAATTGTCGCTAAGTTATGCTTATGTCATCCTTTCTCATTGATGTTGATCACTGAACAGTCCAACTAGGCAGGTACTGGCTCAAGACATCATCGAAAGCATTAACGTCTTCTCCGTCAGGGTTCGTCTTCAGCTGGAGTTGGTTTCCTATCTCCAGGTAGGTTTGCTGTTCGACTGTGAAGGGCGTCCACTTCACTCCCAGGCTGTTGTCGGGGGTAGGATTGCTGAAAAATTAATGTTTAATTAAATCTCAGATAGCAGCAAATACGTATGATATAAGCCATGGCTTCACAAACGTAAGACTTAGATAAACCTACATTACAACATCTATATACAAAGCTCGGAGATAATGTAGCAGTGAATCATTAGTCTAGCATTACCTAGAATAGACTAGTATCATCATCATCATCATCAGCCCGTATACGTCCACAGCTAAACATAGGCCTCCCCCAAACGACGCCACAAATAGCGGTCCCCAGCCATCCACCGATTCCCTGCGCCCGCTACAATAAAGTAAGTAAGTATAAATTGTTTTTCTATTATGCTGGTATATTACTAACATAGGTACAATACCCTTGGACACATAATTGGTTCCAAGATCGAACTTGTATGTTATTGTATGAAATCCGTGGAGTGGGGGCCCTAGAGACTTGCAGTAACTGGTTTTTCTAAAAGCTATAACAAGCTCCAGCCTCTCACAATACAGGTTTAACATTGTTCTACGAGAGATAACTAAATTTGAAGTAAACCTATATTGTTAAGAGGAAAAAAATGAACGAGTTCTGCACTATGCATACTACTCTATGCGTGAACTATTAACTCCTAATCAATAAGTTGTATCGAAAGCGATGCAATTGACTGATTTTTAATTTTAATCCTTACAAGTTTTTGCAACTTACCCAGACTTAGCAAAGTTAGTCCACAACGTCGTAAAATGATCAATAAGTTTTTCAGCTTCCGAACCTTTTTCCACGTTTAATTGCGCAATCTTTAACGGGAAAATATACGCCAAATCATCAGCATGGCAGACCACTTGTCTGTCCCCCACTACATCTCGGAGCTTCAGCAGATGACTAAAGATATTCCTCTCAGAATTGCAGGTCACTTTGTACATATAAACTTTGCGCTTCTTTGATACAAACTTGCTGAACAGCACGACGCCATGCACGAACATATTTAAGCTAAGAAACTGCTTGAACTGGTCAAAATCTTCTATTGTTATGACATTTTTTTTCATGAAATGTTTTTTTAACTTTCTCCCTACTTCTAACTGGTCTTTGATGTTACAATGTCTTTGAATCGGCGTAGGGACGAAGAATTCTTTGAAATCATTCGAGTCAATAAGTATTTGGTCTATTGTAAAAGCTTCAACGAAAGCCATGAGTCCCTCATCTTTCGTGTAGCCTGCCATTACATCCACGTCTTCGTGGATACCGTTTCGTAAAGCATCACACTCATCGCCGTAGAAAAATCTTTCATTGTCACCAAATTTCTTCTCACTTACTATACCAAATTGCAGGTTCGTACTGGGAGAAGCATATTTGACGACTGGTATTTTGATGTCCACAAGTTTGTCTAATGGAACATTTTTAAAGAACTCATACAATTCTTTGTTGTCTTCAGAGACACAACCCAGTTGTTTTGCTAGTTTCAACGCTCTCTCTCGAGCTTCGAAAGCTTGAGCCCAAGTGTTTAAGAGACAGCCGCTCATAGGAATGGCTCTTCTGAAAAGACCTTTGCTCATAGGAGATACTAGATGGTAGGCGACACTGGCTCCGCCGGCGCTTTCTCCGAAAATAGTGATATTTTCCGGATCTCCGCCAAAATTATTGATATTTTTCTTGATCCATCTAAGCGCAGCGACTTGGTCCTTCATACCAGCGTTGCCCGGGATGTCTTCTGTGTCTAGACAGAGGAATCCAAGGGCTTCAAGTCTGTAGTTGATCGTGACAAAGATCACTCCTTTCCTGACGAGGAACTCTGGACCGTAGATATCGTCGTTGCCGTTGCCCCAGACGAAGGCTCCGCCGTGTATGAACACCATGACTGGGAAACGCGCGGTGGGCTTGGCTTCTGGCGTGTAGACGTTGAGGTAGAGGCAGTCTTCGGAGCCGATGGGCTGGCCAGGCGATAAGATGATATCGTTTTGGTAGCATATAGAGCCGAACGCTTTGGCGCTGCGCACTCCACTCCATGGCGCTGCAGGCTGAGGCGCCTAGAATATTGGAAGAAATAATTAGTTTAGTAAGAGCAATGTTTATTTATTTATTAGTTTATATCTAACTAGTTTCTTATTTAAAACAAGCAAGACATGTATTTATTGGATCAGTTGAGCTACCTGTAGATTGTTTGGAACAGTACTTATACAGCAGCATACCTTGACATACCCTTGATTAATTAATTTTAATTTTAAATTAATTTTTTATTTATTTCATTTTTATTTAATTTTCAGTCATGTCTGTCTGTTTTTTCTTTTTTACCTTTGTACCTACCTTATGGTGTTTCCTATAACGAAAAATCTATGGATGTAATTATTAAAATAGTACATAAATATAGAATGTAACGACATCAAGTGTAACACAAGTGTACCTACGATGGAATAAATAAATACAAATACAAAAGTATGTAGTTAGCTCAATTGTTTCAATTGTAAATACTAGTTCTAATTTATTTCTTCAATTTATTAATTTATTTATTTATTTCTATTATATAAAAAGTTTACCCTCTTTAGGTCATGTGATTAACATTATTATTTGATTGTTATTTTCTTTGTGAATAAAGTATTAACTTAAGTATATAAACATCTCCCTGTCTACATTACGACTCTACTTAAAAAAATCTAGGTAAAAATTAAGGTTATAATTACATCATCATTGGCATCAAAGCCCAAGATTCGTTGTCTAACCTGATCCATGTATTTGTAAAATAGCTAATCCCCAAAGTTGGTTTCGTGAGGAGTAGAGGTAGGTACGCACCGGTAATCGGTGGCTTCACATTTCAAGTTGGAAAAGGAATGTCAGCAGCCTGCTCACCTCGAACCGACATGTCACGACACAGTTCGACGAGCAAGTAGCTGACATGATTATTATCTACTAGACAATCGCCTCGCGGTTTCACCCTCGTAGTTCCCGTTCCCGTAGGAATTTCGGGATAAAATATAGCCTATGTCACTCCCTGAAAAGTAAGCTTCCTAACGGTGGAAGAATTTTTCAAATCGGTCTAGTAGTTTCGGAGCCGATCCAATACAAACAAACAATCAATTCTTTCCTCTTTTTAATATTAGTATAGATAATATCGTCGATACCAAGACTCCGAGCTGTGCTTTGTCAACATGTTGGTGTATGGACCCTTTCCCTTGGCAGCTTATGCTAAGGACATAATTTAATAAGCGAGGTCGCGACAAGCAGTGATGATTCAACAGTATTTTTTTTACGTACCTTGAACCTCAAGTCCCCCACCGGCGGTGCAGCATAAGGTATTCCCTTGAATGCCACGAACTCTGCGAGCTCATTCTGTACATATTGCCCTTCCAGGGTACCTTCACTCACGGTTACCAGCACCATTGCTAACACACAACTGGCTACAGCAATCTTTACGTTTTATCTGATGAACAAATTGGTGCCTGATTAGATACATACCGTATCTTAAGTACAAACACGTGTATGTAATTTATGTTATAGGCATTCATTACGAAACAACATTACATCTCGACACAGCACTAAAATAAATATGACTTAAAAGCGTCTATAATGATTTACCTATGATGCATAATGTACGATTCAAATTCAAAAATGAAACAAGATCCGTCAAGTGCGAGTGTAACTCGCGCACCGAGGATTTCAGTGTTTGTCAAATATGTACTAAAGGTACCGGGTAAGAGATATCGCAATTTAATGAATTCCGAAAAATTGTAGGTACCAAACTACATTTTAGATGGATCGCTCTGCATAGGTATTTCGGAGATTAGGTAGATTTTTCGACTTTTTTCAAAATATTTCAAAAAGTATGAAGCCTAGAGAAATTTCATAAACGGTTTCGAAATGTACATACCAATACCTGTCTTTTGATACCCCACATGACCCTGCAGGTATCTTTTAAAATTTCGACATCTCAAACATTTTAAAGTTTAAGTTGATAGCTGCGGTAGTTGTTGAGTTATTAAGGAGGGAAAAAAGCGAGACCATAAAGGTTTCGAAACCGATCTTCGATACCCTAAAAATGAGTGTAAATACAAAAAAAAAAAAAACTGTTTTTATTAAGAACTCTTCAATTCATATATTAGGTACTCATATTTTAAAAGTATTATTAGGCATGAAATTCCTTATGACTTCATCCCAGATAGTCATGTCTTCTTTCTCTGGGTCTTGTTTGAGTTTAAACTGGTTGCCGATGTCCAGGTAAAGCTGGTTGTCCACCGTGAAGGGAGTCCACTGGATGCCCAGGGTGCTGTCAGGTGTGGGGTTTCTGTAGAATATAATAGAGAATTGAAGTTTGCTAGAGCAACTATGGCAGCACCCCCGAATTATAAGAACCACATGCACTTATCCAGGGACGTTGGGGGATATGTCCAGCAGTGGACTAGTATAGGTTTAGGAAGAGATGATGATGAGAACCACTTTATAGCCGCTAAACAAGTATCATAGAAAAAATGTTTTTGTAACGAACATTTCTATGTAATTTCTAAGAAATCAAATAATATCGTAAAAATTTTTTCGACTTCGACGGGACTTGAACCCCTTTATTTCTATGTAATATTCGCTTCTAGTATGTAATATATGTCCCTTTATATTATTGACGATCTGATCTGGCAATGAGGGCACTTTATGACACTATATGTAATGGAAACTTATATCAGAAGCGGTTACATAAATGAAGCTTCCTAAAGAACTTACCCAAACTTGGCAAAATTGGTCCAAAGCGCTGTTATTTGATCAATCAGCTTTTCAGCTTCCGAATTTTTCTCCACCTTCAATTGGGCCAGTTTCACTGGGAAGAGGTAGAACAAGTCATCAGCATGGCAAGTCACCTTCCTCCCTCCCAACGAGTCACGAATTTTGTAAAAATCGCTCATAATATTTCTTTCTGAATGGCAATGTATTTTGTATAAGTATACCTTGCTCTTCCGTGACAAATATTGACCAAACAGGATGGTACCATATACAAAAGAATCCATACTGAGAAACTTAAAAATCTTATCCAAATCTTTATGTGTTGCAACGGGCTTTTCCAAATAAAATTTACTTAACTTTCTCCCAACTTCCAGTTGAGTTCTGATGTTACAGTTTCTTCTGATCGATGTAGGGGCGAAAAACTGTTTGAAATCAGTTGCCTCTGTCAACAAATGTTGAATACTTATACCTTGAGCCATTGCAATAATGCCTTCGTCGCTTGTGTAGCCTGTCATTACTTCCACATCTTCGTGAATCCCGTGTTTTAAAATATCACACTCATTTTCATTGAAAAATATTTCTTTCTCCCCATATTTTCTCTCGTTCACCACACCGAATGCCATTCCAACTAAACCATCATATTTGACTACCGGTAAATCCAGGCTAACTAGTTTTTCTTTTGGCACTTTCTTTAAGAATTCGTACAATTCCTTGTCATCTTCCGAGTCGCAGCCGAGTTTCTTAGCTAATTTTAACGCCTTCTCTCGAGCTTCGAATCCATGAGCCCATGAGTTGTTGAGGCAGCCACTCATGCAGATAGCTCTTTTAAAAAGACCTTTGCTCATGGGAGAAACGAGGTGTAAACTAACACTGGCTCCGCCGGCGCTCTCTCCAAAAATGGTAATATTTTCCGGATCTCCTCCAAAACAACCAATATTTTTCTTAACCCATCTGAGCGCAGCAACTTGGTCCTTTAAACCAGCGTTGCCGGGGATGTCTTCTGTGTCTAGACAGAGGAATCCAAGGGCTTCAAGTCTGTAGTTGATAGTGACGAGGATCACTCCTTTCCTGACGAGGAACTCTGGACCGTAGAGATCGTCGTTACCGCTGCCCCAGAGAAAGGCTCCGCCGTGTATGAACACCATGACTGGTGTCGGCGTGGGGGGCTTGAGGCTTGGGGTATAGACGTTGAGATAGAGACAATCTTCAGAGCCGACTGGTTGTCCGGGTCCCATCAAGGGATCGAACTGGTAGCTTTCGAAACCGAATTTCTTGGCGCTGCGAACACCTGACCATGCTGCTGGAGGCTTGGGGGCCTGAAACCAATGAAAACGGGAAGTGCAGTGAGACTTTTGTAATCAGTATGGAGTTTTAAATAAATTTAAATGGAGCTGCACTATTCACGGTTTTTTTACAATAGAAAATTAAATACCTACCTAAGCCCACAACTGTTTACTTAAGAAACGGATAGGTATCTACTTTATCTTATCTTTAAAATCAATGGTCGCAGAGCCATTCACCAAGAAGTTGAAAATTAATGGTTTTGTTTGTGTAAGAGAATTATTATTGATTTTTAAGATGAGTCTTGATAAGAAAGTTGAGTAAAGTTAAGTATCGATTCCGAGATATTATTGTCCCTCACTGAGGAAAGTGTTTTTAATTATGATATCTGTTTAAACTGTTAAATTTTTTTGAAGTACCTGTGTACTTAGATTATAAACTACACATTTTAGAAGTTTCACATAATTTTTTGAAATATAAAAACTGACCAATCTTAAAGATTATGTTTATTCATCTTAGTACTTAATAGTTATTTATGATGTTTTATTTGAGTAAGTCCATAATCCTCTTGAGCTCAGCTCTCAACTATACGTCCACTATATTAACCCTGGCACTCAAACAAATAAACAAAACCAACACCAAACCACTACCAACCTTGAACCTCAAATCCCCCACCGGAGGCGCGGCAAAAGGAATGCCCTTGAAGCTAACGAACTCGGCCAATTCATTCTTCACGAGCTCTCCTTCCAGAATACCTTCACTAACTGTCACTTGCATCACGTCTGGTGAACAAACTGTAACAGCTACACCAGTGTCTAACTTAGCACTGATTTACTTCGTTACATTGTTTTTCTGATCGATAATTATAGATTACAAAAGATAATCATTGAGTAGATTCGTGGATCCGGCTTCGTGTGTAAGCGAAACAGATGTATAGTGACATATCTTTTTGTTCACTTATCCCTGACGCTTGAGCGTAGTGTCTTACTTTGGTTACCTACTTTATTTATTACGCACTTCGGTAATTAATAGAGTATAATACTTCATTGCTTTCCGCATATCATTTCTCGGTGCTAATTGGATGTCTGCATCCTTTGTCATTGTTTATAACTAGGTAGAGTACCTAGCTATAATTAAGACTGAGTACCTGTTAATAAAATTGAGATAATTGCTGCTCTCTTACATAGTACATTATAAGCTAAGCTAAAATTATGTATTTTTAGGAGAGCAATAAATAATTATGAATTTGTTCCATAACGTGCCTAGGCCTGTGTAGTGCCTACCTACCTAAAGTATTGAGTTTTTGTTTAATTGTTTCATGTATTGATCGTGCAATAAAGTAAGTATCTATATATCTAAAAAAATAATATTATCTAAATAATTAAGAAATAAACTTAACTATGGGATGAATTAAATAAAATTACAGACAGTAAGATTACAAAAGTAGACAAGTACCTAGGTTTAATAAACAAGCAATAATAATAATAATAAATAATAATAATAAAAATATTTATTTACTTACTACTAACAGAAAGGTTCATGATATTTATAGCAATATAAAAAATATAACTTAAGTTAAGAACAAACAAACTTGACCTCGCTATACTATTTAATAGTATAGATAGTTTCGCTATACGTATTAATGTAGGTTAAAATTTTGATGATAATATTGATTTTGTAGGCGTTATCGCGATTGTAACGAAATTGGGTTTGCTAGTTTATGGAATTTGCCAGGACTCGGAATAATAATTTAGTAGCCAATATTGGAACATGGATATCTATGTATATTTGCTACCGTACCTTACCAATATTCTATGCCTGTATTTGCATATTTTGCATGAGACCCTGGTTCGATTGCTTGGTAATTCAAACGTAAGAGCGTTATCTGATTAAATTGCTTGACAACCATCGATCTAGTGTTACCAGCCAATCATTTTGAAGGCTACAAAACAAAGACGCTAAAGTAAGCTGTGGATTTAAATAGGATGCTGATGATGATGGACTATAAAAACTCGATTGAATGCTCCATGCAATATATTCTTGATACGGAGAACCGGGTTTTGTTTAGGTAGTGTTACTACATTTTCGAAGTTACTACTAATTGGTATTGAGAAATTCTTGATTGAGAAATTCACAAACACAGAAATAACTTTCAATTAAACCAATAAGGTACATATTATGTAGTTTTAAGTTACATAATATGTACCTTATTGGTTTAATTGAAAGTAATTTCTGTGTTTGTGAATTTCTCAATCAAGAATTTCTCAATACCAATATAAATGATTATTAAAGAAATATATCAACTTAGGTACTTTGGTAAACAAAATACTAATAGAAGTATTAAAATGAAATTAAAAATGTTTGATACCTACCTTAACTACAAAAAGTATCTATTAAAACACAAATCAGGACTCTTAACTCTCAGCATATTACTTGGAGTACCCATGGCGCACATTTAACATGTCCAGCATGCTGGTATGGCATGGAACGAGATACAAAATACTCTAAAATTCAACGCCAGCGAACTCAAAGACACCCTTCCAAAAGTCGTAAACATCAGCGTAAGGATCAGCTCCAGCCGTGAGCTGGTCTCCGATGTCCACGAACTGGCGGCTGGAGGCATCGTACTCGGGCCAGGTCAGGCCGAGGGAGGCGTCAGGAGTTGGAGTACTGAAACAAGCAAATAAATCGTTATACGACGACCTCAGTGGCGTAGCGTGTGTTCGTGGTTGCGGGTTCGATTCCACATTTATCAATAGCTTCTACTACCACAAAATCATTAAATTAACGTAAAAGACAAGTATTCTAAAAAATTTGATAATCCGTCCGTAATATATCCGTCAGTTGGATTTAATCAGAAGATATTGGACACGTATTTTTTCTTTTGTCGATTAAACAAAATTATTAAAATAATAATAAATGTCGTTATGTTCTATGGATATATAGACTTACCCATATTTAGCAAAATTGGTGAAGACCGTGTTAGCTAGCTGTATCAGTTGATAAACCTTGCTGTTTTTATCTAGAGGTAAGTTCTTATCCTTGGGATCAAAGAGGTACAGCAAATCATCCAAATGAGAGGCACCGTAAATTCCGTAGGGAGCTCCTAAGTTACCAAATATATTTCTTTCAGAAAGGCAAGAGAATCTGTAGAGATATCTCTTGTTGTTGCCGGTTTTCGGTAATTTACGGACAAATCTATGAATGTCGTAAACAAAGCAAGCATCATTGGCGTATTTCACGAACTCTTTGATGGTGTCTTTGTCAATTGGTTTGTTGTTGAAGTAGAACTTGCGAATTTTCTCTGAAACGTCGAGAAGCGTGTCGGGGTTGCACTTGATTAGGAGCTTCCTAGGGACAACCATTTCAAGATGCCTATTGTACTGAGGGATGTAATTATCTATGAAAAGTGGCATGCCAATCAGGACTTCCTGGCTAGTGTGGCCAATGAGCACATCAACGTTGTTGATTCGGCCGTTGGCTATCGCTTCAAAAACAGGTTCAGTCAAGAAATGTTCTTGGCCAAAATCTTTTTCAATAACCGGTGTAAAGTGATACATCTTTAGTATGTTGTTTGTAATTTCCTCAGATGAAATAACTGTGGGATTTGTAGATATCAACTTTTCGGCTGGAACATTTTGTAGGAATTCTAATAGCTCTTCGGGATTTCGAGTATCTTTTCCAAGAATTTTTCCAAGCGTAAACGCTCTTTCACGAGGTTTGTACGCTACTGAGAAGTCACAATCCGGCACTCCACTCATAGGAATAGCTCTTTGGAATAGTCCTTTAGTCATTGGTGAAACCATATGGAGCGCAACGGAAGCGCCACCAGCGCTCTCCCCAAACACCGTGATGTTCGAGGCATCTCCTCCAAAGTTAGAAATATTTTCTTTGACCCATCTTAGCGCTGCGACTTGGTCCTTCATGCCAGCATTGCCAGGGACGTCTACTGTATCCAAGCATAGGAAACCAAGCGCTTCTAGTCTGTAGTTGATAGTGACTAGAAGTACTCCATGGTTCACCAAGAAGTCTGGACCGTAGTTGTTGACATTACCGGAACCACTTTTGTAGCCACCTCCGTGTATGAAGACCATGACGGGTAGGGGAGACTTGGGCTTCAGGTCTCGTGTGTAAACGTTTAAATATAGACAGTCTTCGCTGCCTAAAATTATCTCGCCGGTGAAAATATCTTCTTGAAAGCAGACCGCTCCATGTTCTGTTGCTTTCCTTACCCCATTCCATGGCAGCGGTGGCCGAGGGGCCTGAAAAGTAAGAGTATAATATAAACACAATGAAACAGCGCAGCAAAAATTAGTGCATTTTCTTAGTAGATGATCGTATTGAGATGTTGACATGTATCTTCTTTCCTACCCTTAAAGATCTTAATTATTGTGCCAATTGAGTTTCACTTTGCAGACATAAATAAGGTCATCAGTAATTATCAACTTGCAATGGTGCTAGTATTTCTTGATCGTTTTGTTCCAACGGCTTAATTGGCTGCATTGTTATTGAGAATGCAAAAAAAAATTATGTATTCTTTGTCTTGTAGAATAAATAAACCAAGGTCAAGATAAAAATTAAGGAAATCTTAATTTGACCTGGTGCAGTGTTTCAGGGTCACTTTTCTAAAGGCGATGAGAGGACGTCCTGCTAACGGGCTGATTTAATGTTAGACGCTGATAAGACTATTTCAGGAAGTAGATATCACGAGCTCACCTTAAACCTGAGTTTCCCCACTGGAGGCTCCGCGTAGGGTATTCCCTTGAAGCTGTAGTACTGTCCGTCTCCTGTCACCAGGTCCAGCAGCTCGCCTTCCAACAAGCCTTGGCTCACTTTCACTTTTGCCATGTTTGCCTGGAACATTTAGATGACTTATCAATTTACTTTTCGGCACTGATACATGACATATCGCTTCTCGGCCATTTGGCTAAGATCAAAGTGTAGATCCATTACATGTTATAATGACGCAAAGATGATCAAGCCGGCTGAGAACTCGCGAGACTTTTATCAAGGTATACTTGGTAAAAGTCTCGCGGGTTTTCAATTTTAGTTCAGCTTTTGTTCAAGAGACGATTGATGGGATTGTATTAGATATATAACTCCTGGTCATGAATGGTACAAATAAGAAAAGCAAGGAATAAATCAAGAAATCTTAAAACGAAAAGTGATAAAAGCGATAAAAAAAATGACATGTTCCATCTCGAAAAGAATATTATACCAGGACAACATAATTATTTTCGAATTATTGTAAACATTGATGCTTATTTAATACTATCATTGTCAGAAAGCTTACAAATGAGTCCCAGATAAGCAGACGTTGGAACAACTCGCACAAACTATGGATAAGTTTTGATTTGATTGGAATATATGAGGTTCTTTATATACTTAAATCAAAACTAAAAAATCACCATGATAATTGATTCATAGGCTTTAAATAAATACCTACTAAAATCAAAATTCAAATCAAGATCAAAATTTAAATGTAATGTATTGGACGATGATACACATAGTCGTCACAAATATTTATAAGTATAGACCAAACTGTGAGCGGACAAAAAGATTGTAAATTGCCTTCTCATTGCTCGCACAGGCTAGCAATATAGGTAAGTTTCTTCATAGAAGTAATACCGGTAACATAACAAACAGATCATCTGTCAGTCAGCGATATAAATTGAGTACATACGAGTATCTAAGCGGAGGAGAGAAAAAAAAGTAAAATAAATGTACACTCTACTCACTGGAAAAGGGTAATAGTTCCTTTATCCTGTTTAAAAAGGAAACACCAAACTTGAACTAGAACTAATAATTAAAAAAATACAACAATCACCAATGCTTATCTAAAACAGGTCTAATCTAATCTCGCATGATGTTATAATACTTGTGTACCTAAGTGATGGCTTTATAACTAAAACGTCCTATCATGCTCACAAATAAAGACATTATGGCCTCGTTTGTTTGACAACAGTACCTACATCACTCGTCCGCTACGTGGTGCATTAAGGCGAGCAGTATCTTTGGTGTAGTCTCAGTATTCCGGTTACAATTAAGTGAATCGGACTATTGAGTCGCTCGACGTATCAGTAGTCCGGTTCAATGAAGCAACCGGACTACTGATACGTTTTTGCAACTGTTATTTCGGTGTTGATGATACATTGCCGGCTTATTGTACTTGATGGAACGATTGCCCTCCTTACTCCTAACAAATATTAATCGAATTGCGACAATTTTTTATAATATACATACATTATTATGGTCGGCGGGCGATACATTGAAATATCGTATAATAAACATATTTGGTCATAAAAAAACGTTTAAAGGCCGATTCACACATATTTTATCAGTGAAGTCACAGTATCAGTGAATCTCCAACGGTACATAGAATATTGTTCGCCCGTCATCGCTCCGGGAATATTCTGTACCGAATCGGAGATTCACTGATACTGAACTGTGACTTCACTGATATGTGTGAATCGTCCCTAAGTCTTTTAAATGGTTATTATTAATAAGGTTTCTAAACCTTAATAATATTAATTCATTTATTTCAGACTACGATACAAAAGTTATAGTCGTATTTAACTTATTCTACGGTCCATATCGTCGTGGAGGTTGCATTTGCATCCCCTCGAATTAATTATAATTTTAACAATAATAATTTACATATGATTTTTAAATATTGTTATTTATAGAAAAATAACTACTATTGTACTTTAGTACTCCGACTTATAACTTGGTGTTATCAATAAATATATTGTATTGTATTGTATTGCATAGGCTAGGCTCGTAGAGCACCTACTAGGCTACTCGCACGAAACAAAATTTTAATTTAGTTGGATTAATGAAAGAATACAATTTTTCATCGATCATTCATCACAATCACGAAATTTGTTAGCTCAATTAATATAACCTATCGTCATAGATTCAACTTTTGCTTAAATACAAGAAAACTACACAACTTATGAAGATACTGGTTCAAGGGACCAAATAATTAGCAATAACCTACGAAGCAAAACAAAACTCATTTCAATAGACTGTAGGGTTCCTGAGATCTAGAAAAATTATCTTCAAAACTGTGTACTTTCATGTTTTTTATCCATTTATTTTCTTCGCCGTGTTTTCACATTCAAGGAACCAAAGAAAAAAAATTGAATTTTAAGCTAAATGAGTTTTTTACCACGGGTATCCCGTGAGGACTGAGATCTAGGCTGGTTTGACAACCAAACCTGTTAGGTTTGCCCCTTAAGTTCAGTCATTCTAGTTTCATTCTCACTGTTATTTGTGTCAAAGAACCTGCTCCACCGCATGAAGACCTGTTTGGTGGCTTGTTTGCGTTATCACTTACATATTATCTATTATCTGAGCCAGGTGTCGATACCCCAATCATATTCAGCATACTATCGTATTCAGTATTTATTATATAATAATAATACATATTGTTTTGAAAACAGAACAGTTGTTATGGACCTTATATAACTTATTCTACGGTCCATAGTAATGTACAGAGTGCCACAGAAAGGGTATGCTAAGCCGAAAGGGGGTGATTCTGGACATTGAGGTCAACGTTTGTTCTACGATTTTTTGAATTTCGATCATTATTTTACTCATTTTCAAAAAATTCAAGACTCCTTTTCTCATTCGTGTTCTTTGCGTGTATATTCTTACATTTATTATTATTGTTTTAAAATAACAAAGTATTTACATAATTTTTGTAATAATTTCATGACAAGACACTCGTTTTGCTCATAAAAACAAAAGCCAAATAGAAACCAAAAAACTTTACCCGTTTGGCCCAAGTTTGACTTTGCCCCTCCTCATAAACACCTTCATCATGGTTATCCACTCATTATGAGACACCTTGTGGTACATATAAATAAAATTTAAACCTGTTTTAAACCTCACCTCAAATAACAAACGAAGAATGTAACTCTTACCCTCTACTGTCACTAACGTCGAGTCGAGTAAGTACGCGATCTTAAAAACCGCGTACTTTAAGTTCGTACGTCTATCACCCACTTTAAAAATCGAACGCCCTAAACCTAAATCCTAGGACCTGGGTGATCCAATTCATGAAATCCTTAAGTCCGTTTTTAACGGTTTTGAGTTTGCAACACTGGCTTGTTAATTTTTAAAGTCCCTTTCGAATGGTCTATTCGAGGTTCTTGGGAAATGTCTGTAAGTGCCATTTCCAAAATTAAAAAATTACTAAAAATTCGGATTTTTCAATAATAAAAACCCTATGTCCAAGAAATAACTAAGTCGTTTAGTTTTTGTAGAAGAAATCATTTAGTTCGTTGATTTTTTTGTTTAAGTCTTAATGGCAACACAAATCATAACGTCAAATTATATGACATAATTTTTCCATAGTATAATCTACTATATAAAAATAAGTCGGGTTTTCCTTCCTGACGCTATAACTCCAGAACGCACGAACCGATTTCCACGGGTTTGCATTCGTTGGAAAGGTCTCGGGCTCCGTGAGGTTTATAGCAAAGAAGAAATTAAGAAAATGGGAAACATAAATTTCCACGCGAGCGAAGCCGCGGGGCGCAGCTAGTATCCAATAAATTTTTACCAAGAAGGTTTTGTGGAGATTTTGTTTAAAATGTTATGTGTACGTGCGTAGGTACGTGAAAGTGGCGATTATTCTGCTTCATCTGAGGACGAGTGGACACCGGTTAATCGGAGTTCTTTCGAAAACAATGTACCCGCACTTTGAATAACGAACAGCCATCTTCGCCAATTAATACGTTAACGACCAATAGATTCTCCTCAACCACTCTAATTTTCTGGCATTACACACGAAGAGGTAAACCAGAGTTTGCTCTGAGTCTATGGAAGGTGATGACCACCCTTTCGAAACTGTTTCCGAGTACACTTACCTTGCGCAGATTCTGCAGTTGGGTAAAAACAATTTCGAGAAGGAAGCCGACAGGGGGATTCAGCTAGACTGGGCAGCGTTCGGGAATCTACGTCGAGTCTTCTTATCATCCATAGCGCAAATGCTTGAAAACGGAAGATTTCAATCATGGTGTCCTGTCACTACACTCACGGTAGGGCTGGTACACCAGTTCAAAGTCACTCAGTAAGCTATGGAAAGAGCTGTGCTCTGAGTTTCTCTGAAGGATAGGATTCGTAATGAATACATCCGACAGAGAACCAAAGTTATCGATATACCTCTAAGAATTAGCAAGCTGAAGTGGCAGTGGACTGGCCATATCTCGTGCAGAACCGAAAACCACTGGGGTAAACGGATTCTTGAGTGGAGACAGCGACTCGGTATACGTATTGTAGGACGCTATTTGGCCAGGTGGGATGACGATCTGCGAAAGTCTGCAGGCAAATGCTGGATGCGGCAAGCTGAAGACAGGGCGCTATGGCGCTCATTAAGGGAGGCCTATTTCCAGCAGTGGACTAGTATAGATTGATAATAATGATGAAAGGTGATGGGATGGTGATGGGAAAGGTGGATGAAGATTTTAAGTCGTTTTCGTTATATAAGGTCGGTTACAGCAGATTAGTCAATGAAACGCCAGATGACTGCTACGACGCACCCTGTGGCTAGAATCTGTTCCTGAATCGAAAAGATATTTTCATGAGGATTTAACAGTAAGTCATGGAGTCTCCCAAGGAACTGTGCTAGGACCTCTACTTTTTATTATTTATATTAATGACCTGCCCCTGATTACTAAAAATTACATGACATTATTCGCTGATGATAGCACAATACTATTTACTAATGATCGACTAACGAATATAGAATCTGACATTAATAATACGTTGCCATTGATAATCAATTCGCTTGAATATAATTATCTACGCATTAATTGACTAAAACTTATCTTATGGACTTCAATCAAAGGCTCTCTACTCTGCCAACAACCAACGTGCACTATCTATAGGTAACAAAATAATTTTTACTGAATCCACGAGATTCCTAGGATTACAAATAGAAAGCAAGTTAAATTGGAAAATACATACCGACACACTGTGCAGCCGGCTACACCAATATTCTTATGGGTTGTACAAATTGAACAAGATAGAAAACACCTCAGCATTACTTGCAGCCTACTATGGGCACACTGCAGCGCTATTATGGTCCGGAGTTTTATTTTGGGGTAACTCCACTAATAAGGAAAAAGTTTTCGTATTACAGAAACGTTGCATTAGAGCAATGTTTGGTCTAAGAGAGACCGGCACGTGCAAGGATGTTTTTAAGCATTGGAAAATACTTACTCTTCCTTCTTTGTTTAGATATGAAGTGGTAAATTTTGTTCGGACTAATATGGAACGATTTGACCTGTACCCAGCTGGCACTCGCCGCGGGGGTACACTGCACCGCCACCCATGTAAAACCGCCTTACTTAGGAAGAGTGTGTTTTGCATGGTTCCTGTAATTTACAATAAGATCCCTTTGTCAATACGCTCCGAGAGTAATTTGAACGTATTTAGAGGGAAATTAAATAAACTATTCGAAGAAAAGGCTTATTATACAATTGACGATTTCCTTAATGATAAATTTTAATACTTTTAAAGTTGGTTATTCACAATTCCTTTTTATTGATACCTAAATATTTTTTTTAATTAATTCAAATACCTACATTCTGTTCTGTAACGCTTTGTAAATTTCACTTCACTGTTTTTGATGTTGTTGTAAGCCTGACCGGCAGACTAGAGACACTTTTATATATTTGACATAATACCAATATTTATTGTAATGTTACACCTAGTTTTACAACAATACATTCTTTTATCTTTATTTTGTATAAACGTTGTACTGGGTACTGAAGTAATATCTTTAAGTCCCCCAATTATCACTTAAATATCGCTTAGTCCGGCGATTAGAGATAAGTCCATTTTTTAGGGTTCCGTACCTCAAGAGGAAAAAAGGAACCCTTATAGGTTCACTTTGTTGTCCGTCTGTCTGTCTGTCTGTCTGTCCGTCTGTCAACCCTCTTTTCTCAGGAACGCGTGGAAGTATCGAGTTGAAATTAACATCAAATACTCAAGTCCATAACCCCTTAAAGCCGTGATATAAATTAAACTTCTAAGTCAACGCACTCAAAAGTTACAGCAGTTTATGTCAGAAAATTTTGAAATTTCCAAGGGAATCACATGCAACCAGAACCTATAGGGTACTTCCTGAAGACCTAGAATTATGAAATTTGGCAAGAAGCAAGGCCTTACAGCACAAATAAGGACAAAATCCGATAACCGTATATTTGTTGTTTATTCCCAAAAAAAATACTTTTGATTCTTGCTATAGACCAAAACCTATAGGGTACTTCCCATTTACCTAGAATCATAAAATTTGGTAAGAAGCAAGGTCGTAAATATGTAGTTAATAAAAAAAAAATTCTGTCCCTCGACCAAAATATACAGGGTACCTATTTCATGTTCACCTAGAATCATGATATTTGGCAAGAAACCAGGTCTTACAATTAAACGGAACCCTTAGTGCGAGTCACACTTGACGTTTTATTTGATATTTTATAGTGAGACTCCTGTTACTCATATCGTTTTGATTCTTCCAATAAAGAAAACTACCTACTTAGTTTGCGCTATAATGTATTATATTCTTTTAACCAACGCATGTTATATCAGCTGACATTCAAACATTAAATTATGATTATCTCAACTTATGCCGACTTAGTGATTTCTTGAATTAAGCCACCCTTTACCCTGCACCTTACCTTAATTACAAAACAGATGTACATTATCAATTGAAATAACAAACTAAATAGAACTAAAAGGAGAGTTGGCGGACAGTGAGTACACCGACGTACGTGGTGTATGTCCAAAATGAGTGTATTTCAATTCTTTTTTAAAAAGTTGGTGGTAGCTTAAACTCACCAGCAATGTTACATTGCCTTTTCGAGTAAGCTGGAAAGCTCGACTTTGCTCAAAGATGGTTATCAAAATAATGACCAGATACTATATTTGAGTAAAAGTCCTATTTTGAGTCAGAGTAATCAATACTTGACGAAGTAATCATTTATTCATATTTGATAACAAACTTAAAATCGAATGCTCTAAAAGTCGACGCCAGCATACTCAAAGATGCCCTTCCAAAAGTCGTAGACATCAGCGTGAAGATCAGCTCCAGCCGTGAGCTGGTCTCCGATGTCCACGAACTGGCGGCTGGAGGCGTCGTACTCGGGCCAGGTCAGGCCGAGGGAGGCGTCAGGAGTTGGAGTACTGAAACAGGAAATAGGAATTAGCAAGATGATGTTTATTAGACGGGACTATACAGAGGTTATTCAACCGAACTTGTGTCACGGGGTAAGGTGCTAGGTGGAACCAAGTGCAACAGCTTGGTGGATTTTAAAATCTCAACGGCATCTCAGCAATTTTTTTTTACGATTTTACGTACGATACAGGGCGTCTTACGGCTATGCCATATAATAAATCTTTTAATGCAGTTTAAATTGTTTTTCAAATCAAAAATAAGTCTTTTAATGTAACATAATATGTTACATTAAAAGACAATTTAAACTGCATTCAAAGATTTGATATGAATAATCGTCTTTCAGAACCGGGATCCAACCTGCAAAATTGTAAAAAAACACCCGTAATTTTACGATACCAATCATAAGGCTCAATCGTAAGGATTTCCACAAACTATAGCGTCTTAAATCTTCAATAAAAACAATATTTAAGATACTTTCCCTCCTTGTGGCACAGCCGTGGGACGCCCCGCTGTGCCTATGTTCTATCCATAGACCTTTTTATCTATTCGACACTTGTTATCTTAAGGTTTTCGTTAATATGGTGAAGTAATTACCCTCATACTCAGGGTTATTTCTAAGACATTTAACATTCCATTTTTTTTTCGACTTCAATGGGACTCGAACCCGCACCACGCACCACGAAGTTAAGTCTCGAACAACATTGGGACTTCTTCCACACTCTATAACGCCGCTAACTCCAGAGACAGGTAAACATTAAAGTTTATCCAAACCAACATTTTTGAGATATTATTAAATTACTTGCTACCTTAATTAACATGATGTAGGTATAAGTTATGGTGGGCACTCGACCAAGAAACATTTTTGTCATTCATTCATTCCCTCTTTCAATACATTTTAAAAACTTGTCGTCACGTCACTCTGTCATTAAATCAATAACAATAAATTAAGGCGAGGGTCAAGTGTATTATTCGCCCATGCTTTTCTTCCATGCAGAATGCACCCCCACATTAATTATTGAGGGCAGAGCTTCTTGAGGCGGTGATGGAACCCGCAACCACAAGCGTCGATTTTGTGTTGTGTGGCAGCGGTGTTCATTCAACACTGCTACCAAAACGTGCATTAAAATATAGGCTCGTTACCTTTAGACACATTTTACAGCCAAACGAGATGTAAGTCATCTGATGCCGTCCATATAAAATTCATCTTTATGATACGAGCTAAATACCTACTTACATAAATTTTTCGCAGCGGGCGAAAGTTCGACTGTGACGCACATGGTTGCGGGTACGATTACCGCCGCGGGACAAATGTTTGTACGATGTGCATATTTGGTCCGGGTGTTCTTTGTGTTCTAAGTATACTAAAATATCTATGTTTGTAATGTTTTAGGTATATCAGTTATCTATCATATCACAAGTTCTACTTTGGGTCTAGATGAACCTTGTAGATTATTGTACAAAAAAACGTAGTAGTAGTAGTAACTAATTCAAAACTAACTAAAAATTTTAACTTCCGCAAGCCGCTTATAGTATTCCATTAAATTTACTTCTATCATCAAAATATCATGTCGATAATCTTCGAAATGATCAATACAAAATGTGACTTACCCATATTTAGCAAAATTTGTGAACACTTTGTTTGTTAGCTGGATCAGTCTATAAACCTTGCTGCTTTTATCAAGAGGCAAGTTGTATTCCTTTGGGTCAAACAGGTACATCAAATCATCTATATGAGATACACCGAAAACCCCGTACTCAGCACCTACGTTACCAAAGATATTTCGATCAGAGAGGCAAGAGAATCTGTAGAAATATCTCCTGTTCTTGCCAGTCTTCGGTAATTTACGTATAAATCTGTGAATATCGTAAACAAAGCAAGCATCGCTGGAGTATTTGATGAACTCCTTAATGGTGTCTTTGTCAATTGGTTTGTTGTTGAAGTAGTACTTGCTGATTTTCTTCGAAACGTCGAGAAGCGTGTCGGGGTTGCATTTAATCTGGAGCTTCCTAGGGGCAAGCAATTCAAGATGCCTGTTGTGCTGGGGAATATATTTATCTACGAAAATTTGCGTGCATATCAGGGCTTCCTCACTGGTATGACCAATGAGCAAATCTACATTGTGGATTCGACCGTTGGCTATCGCTTCAAAAACTGGCTCAGTCAAGAAATGCTCTTGTCCGAAATCTTTTTCAATAACCGGTGTAAAGTGATACATTTTCAGTACGTTGTTTGTGATTTCCTCAGATGATATAACTGTAGGGTTTGTAGATATTAATTTTTCGGCTGGAACTTTTTGTAGGAACTCTAATAGCTCTTCGGGATTTTGAGTATCTTTTCCGAGAAGTTTTCCAAGTATAAACGCTCTTTCACGAGGTCTGTACGCTACTGAAAAGTCGCAATCCGGCACTCCACTCATAGGAATAGCTCTTTGGAATAGTCCTTTAGTCATTGGTGAAACCATGTGGAGCACAGTGGAAGCGCCACCAGCGCTTTCTCCGAACACCGTGATGTTCGAGGCGTCTCCTCCAAAGTTAGCAATATTTTCTTTGACCCATCTTAGCGCTGCGACTTGGTCCTTCATACCAGCATTGCCAGGGACGTCTACTGTATCCAGGCAGAGGAAGCCTAGCGCTTCCAGTCTGTAGTTGATAGTAACAAGAAGTACTCCATGGTTCACCAAGAAGTCTGGACCGAGAGCGTTCACATCACCGGAACCACTTTTATAGCCACCTCCATGGATAAAGAACATGACTGGTAGTGGAGACTTGGGCTTCAGGTCGCGTGTGTAAACGTTCAAATACAAGCAGTCCTCGCTCCCTGAGACCGCGCCGGTGAAAATATTTCCTTGAAAGCACACCGATCCATGTTCTGTCGCTTTCCTCACTCCGTCCCATGGCAGAGGCGGTCGAGGAGCCTGGAAGAGTGATAGTATAATTTAGGCAATGTTTGGCAGCATGGAAAAACAGAAAAACAAATTGTATATAGAAGATGTTGTTCTAAGTTATGTTCTACCAGTTGGATACTCCAGGCCGTAATAAGAAGAATAATAATTAGTATATAGCTCACCTTAAACCTGAGTTTCCCCACAGGAGGCTCCGCGTAGGGTATTCCCTTGAAGCTGTAGTACTGTCCGTCTCCTGTCACCAGGTCCAGCAGCTCGCCTTCCAACAAACCCTGGCTCACATGAACTCTTGCCATGTTTGTCTGTTTTCCTGAAACATTTAGATCATTTAACAATTTATATTTTCTGCACAAACAGCCTTTTGAGTAGGTCACAATGATATGGTAAATACTAGCTTCTACCTGCGGCTTCGCACGCATTTTTAGAAATCAACTAAATAAAAAATATCACTATAATTCCATGTCAGTGTTTAGTTTTATAATTTGACCTTTTCTTAGTGTAAATTTATTGTATTTATGGAAATAAAGAGTTTTTGATTTGATTTAGATTTTTCCGGGGTGAAAAGTAGTTTATGTCCGTCCCCGGGACACCGTCTACCTCAGTGTCAAATTTCATTAATATCCGGGCATAGGCGTGAAAAAGTAACAGACAGACGGGCAGAATTAGTTTCGTGTTTATAATTTTTTTTAACGGACAATAGCCTTTATTCACAAAGAAAATTTGTTTATAATTGAGTTGATGCGAGAAATTTCATATGGGGCGCAAATAATTGGGTCTTCATAGACCTATTTACGCAATTATTAAAAACGATTTATTAAAACTCAAGAGGGCTAAAAATATTCATTGAATGATGGATAGTTTGAATGGCATGATAAATTAGTTTATGTGGAATTGACATGTGGTAAAGGAGATGAATGACTTAAATTTTACGTGTAGAATTATAAAGAAATCGTGTAAACTTACACCACTTACCAGGGTTGCCAGGGATAATGCGATAAATCTAAATACAAATGAAGAAAATACGGAGGAACGATCCGCACAAACTTTGGATGAACTCTGATTGAGTATTGTATAATAGGCTATAAATACTAAAAATAATACCAGTCACCTATATCAGCATGATTATATAAAAGTGTGATAAGTACCACGAATATTTTTCGTGGTTTGTTTGTATAAACGGTGATTTGAGAGATGGGCATCTTGCCTTGTCATGGCTCATCTGATAATAATATTTGAACTACGTAGATAAGTACTTTTTTACGAAAAAGTACCGGTCACCTATAATCAAGTAGAGTTATCATCGGTAGGTAGCTGCCATAGTATGTAGAATAGGTTAAATAAGGTTACTGATGTTTCTCCTTAAATCACATCACACTATTATTATAAATGTGAACGTTTGGATGTTTAGATGTATGGATGGATGGATGTTTGTTACCTCTTCACGCCAGAACTACTGAACGGATCGGGCTCAAATTTTGCATACAGGTTATTTTAGGCCTGGAATAAAACATTAAAAAAAAACAGTCTATCCCATCAATCAGTTCCCATGGGATAGAAAACGCGGGCAGAAACTAGTTATAAATATTTTAAGAAAATAACTTTACAATTCAATTTCTAATCGATATTTATTAGGTATCGATTAGAAATTTAATTGTAAAGTTATTTTCTTAATAATTAAACAAACGTTGACAAGGCTAAAATATAACGCTTGAGGGACCCCACACGGTTAAAACTGTTTGTGATGGTAGATTACGAGACTTTAAACAAAATACTCTTCGTATACTCAAGGTTAAAACGATGGCAAAGTCATTTCAATCGCTGAGCCCACTGAACTCGTATTTAATAGAAGTCAGTAATTTCTTTTACATACACATTAAACTTTGCGCTCATTAATCTAATACTGCTACCACGCTGCACAAAAACGTGCATTCAAATATGTGCTTAAACTCTTTATCTTTAGATACATTTTACAGTGCCAAAATGGCTTCCCACAAGCTTCAAATGAGTGGTCCGCGAGCTGTCTGTCATCCGGATGCCGTCAATATAAAAATCATTGTAACGAGTTATAGCCCATATTTGAATGCACATTTTTGTGCTGTGCTGCAGCGGTGCTTCCCAGGTGTGCGACAAGCATACACAATTATTATTGAGAGTACGAAAGGAAGTTGTGGACGAATACGTGACGAAAATAAAGTGAGGTAAATCGGAGGGTAAATCAAAGAAGTCATCTGGTGGTCTAGCTCTTCTTACATATAACGTACGTTTGAAATTTCTGTTTGCTTCCAGGATTAGAATTACTTGTATCCAAAATTTCAGCCCGATCCGTGCAGTAGTTTTGGCGTGAAGAGGTAACAAACATCCATACATCCAAACTTTCGCATCTATAAAATTAGTGTGATACATAGATAGATTGCACTAAGATAGATAATAGTAATATATGTATCTTGGCATACAGTAATATAGTATGTATCTATCTATGGCAATGCTCATGCGCTGCGCCAGATACTCACCAGCTCTCGGGTCACGCGTCGCTTCGTCCACACGCTCAGATAATTTTTTGAAAACCCGAAGAGACTCGGTACCCCACGGTCCTAGGGTCTCGACTCCAAAGGGAGCGAATGCAAGGCTCTGTCGAGACCTGCATACTTGCGCCTCTTGAGAACCTCGGCCATCTCTGCCGCCGCATTCATACGCACATAATTTTATCAATAGTGATTTTTATATTTGATTGACCTGCATTTTATCCAAGCATCTTCTCATCGTCAGCACTGTACGTCCACTGCTGAACGTGCCCTCCTCAAACGAGGGGGTTTTTACCGTACTCAGTACGCTTGCTAGGCGGATTGGTGATGCGACTAACTAATCACGTAATAAGCCTACGTGATTATTTTGTCTATAGTTTGTCCAAGTTAAACTAAAGACTTATAAATTATGCTTGTAAGTTGTGGGCTGTGTTCCCGCCTAAAAAAGTGTCGGAGCAACACGAAGTGTAACTTACCTGTATTTCGCAAAATTTGTAAACACCGTGTTTGTTAGCTGTATCCGTTCGTAAACCTTGCTTTTCTTTTCTAGAGGCAAGTTCTTTTTCTTTGGGTCAAATGACCCAAAGGAAAAGAACTTACCTATTTAGGTACAGTTGTTAAATTATCCAAATGAGAGGGGCCGTAGATTCCGTGTTCAGCCGTGACATTTCGTTCAGAGAAGCAAGAAAATTTGTCGAAACATCTCTTATTTCTACCAGTTTTCGGTAAGTTACGGATATAATCTGTGAATATCGTAAACAAAGCAAGTATGGCTGAAGTATCCAACGAACTCTTTAATAGTGTGTATGTCAATAATTGGTTTACTGTTTTATAGAACTTGCGGATTTTCTCTGAAATGTCGAGAAGTGTGTCAGGATTGCATTTTATCAGGATTTTTCTAGGAACAACCATTTCGAGATGCCTGTTGTACTGAGGAATATAATCATACAAATCCAGGCTTCTTTAGTGTGGCCAATGAGCACATCCACATTGTTGATTCGGCTCTTTGCAAACGCTTCTAAAACTGGCTCAGTCAAGAAATGCTCTAGTCCAATTTTTTTTTCAATAACCCGTGAAATATGATACATCTTTCGTACGTTGTTTGTTATTACTTCAGATGTAATTACGGTGGGGTTTGTGGATATCAGCTTTTCAACTGGAACTTTTTGTAGGAACTCTTCGATATTTTGAGTATCTATTCCGAGAAGTTTTCCGAGTGTAAACGCTCTTTCACGAGTTTTGTAAACTCTGATAAGTTACAAATCGGCACACCACTCATAGAAATGACTTTTTGGAAAAGTCCTTTAGACTTTGGTGGAACAATATAAAGCGCAGTAGAAGCACTCTCTCCGAACACCGTAACGTTCGAGGCGTCCCTCCAAAGTTAGCAATATTTTCACAATAAATTTAATTATCGACGCCTCCAACTCAGCCTATGGCGATTAAGGGAACATACCAGAGGAAGGACACCAGCTTCTTTCTCTGAATTTTAAACTCCTTGACTGTGATGCTGATGACCGATCCGCCAAGCGTGGTGATTATGGAAAATCCCCCTCTGCTTGGGGGCGACACATTTAGCATTTATACGCCCTATCAGGGTAGGCTTTAGAGGTCCTATTTATGGAACTGTAGCTAAGGCCATTAGGGATAGCCTAATGTACCAAATAGCACGCTGTTTTTTAGCTAGCCCTATGCAGTATCTGGCCGCAGTCTTTTGCAGATCTTCCAGCACCTGGTACCACCTGGAACTAGGGCGTCTCGTTTACAAGTTTCATAATAAGTAGGTAGGTATGGTACCTATGCATTAAATGGAACTAATGGATGTTAGGTTTGATACAGAAGCCGGTCACCAATTAACAACTCCTTTCATCCCAAAGTCAAGGAACCGTAGTCTCGCGTTTGATCAAAACTGTTGCGTCGAGCACAAATTAATTACACAATTGATTGCTGACCCAAAAATTAACTTTGTAGTCGATGTTATTCTGCCTGGTAGGGTCTCTTGAAGCGAAAACTTCTGTGAGCTTTTTCTGAACAGTACACGAAACTGAACCGTCACGCTCGGTCAGTTACTTTGAATCGGTATACTTGGCTCGAGTCTGCAACGTTAAGAGTTTGAAGTTTTTACATCGATCGTGTGGTCGTGAGGCAGGCATCTCGTATTTTTTTCTGAAAACAAAATAAAAGAAAATAAAAAAATAATGCTGGACAATCCACAGAGCATCATCTAGCTCCAAGCTAAGCATAGCTTGTGTTATGAGTACTAGATGACTGTTAATACATACAATATAATTACCGGTAAAATTAATATTGTAGACATTACAGAACTCCCGCGACACAGGCTTGCACCGTGCGGGTACCACCAGTTATTTGTATTTTCTTGGTAATTTTCTTGGTTTACCATGGCTCATCGCTACCTAGGTATCTAAGTGGAAATCATCAGCTACTCTGAACTGAACCGCTTCGCGATTAATATTTGGCCCAGCCCCAGGCGATCCCATATCAATATCCCTCATGCTCCACGAGGTTTCTAATCAATTTCAATAATGTGGAATTTTTATATCAGTGAATTCCGTTCTGACCGTATCATCTTTATAATATTTATAATATTTTTTAACTAGATCTGTGAAAAGAAGGAAGAGTCTTTGTCCAGCCGTGGGAGAGTACGGGCTCATAATAAATAGTATATTTTACTGATTTGCTATGTAAATATATAGTATGTAGGTACAGTAAATATCTTATGCCTGATATAATTTAATGAATGGCGACCGCGATGCAACGCGAAACAGAGCGAAGGACCGACGATAGTGTAGCGGTCCCAGAGAGTCGCCAAGATAGATAATGACAGAAAATGTGTGGTTTGAAATTGTAGTTGAAGGTACATATTTGAATTAAAAATAGTAATATATTCTCCTTGAGTGTCGGCGTAGGTATAATTTAATTTTATCTGCAAGACTTGTTTAAAGTCTTGCAGATAAAATAAAATTATACCTAGGCCTATGTTTTTAGTTTTCAATTATTTTATCAACGGTGGCTTGTTATGTAAATACACGAGTCCCATGCAGCGATAGCACCTACAATTACCACAAATTTGTCACTTATTGGACGAGCGTATAGATAGCACGAGTGCGTTAGTATAATTATATATTATGTTATTTATCTGCTATGATATTATTTTATATTGCTATAGGGTTCCATAAAAGCTGTTTAAATTTTTATATTTATAGAGACCAGGTCACTATTTCTTGTGCACTACTATTTATTTCAATAAAATTGCAACTCAGACACAACTAACAAAGGGTACCTACCTATTTTAAAATTTCTTTGTAAATAAAAAGGAAGTTATTTGCTTTTGACAAGTAAATAAGTTGTTTTTCACACTACATGCTTGAAAAGGGTATTTTACACATCATGAAACATTACTAACTATCATTACTAATAACTTACTAATAACAAAATTACTCCCATGGTAATAAAATTAATGTGTGATATATCGTGCTCAAAATTTGGGTGAATTCTTTTATCAAGGAGATCGGTACACGGAGATCTTCTTCGAAATTCGAACTAACCTCAGTTCAGAAGATGAAAAAACGAACCCCGCGAAACACCATAAGTACCAAACATAATATTAGGATGAAAAAATATTTAGCTGGTAACAATTCTGCGTAAAACCTTCTCGGATGAGATCCAACAAAATGCAATTCGCGTTTACCGCCCTCCAAAGAATGAAAATAACCCCTTTGGCACACGGAAAAGCTCTAGTGTAGATTTGTTAGTATGAAAACTTCTTATTCCACGGCGAGGTCAGTCTGACCATGTTTTGCGGTAAATGCTCTATGGTTTTATGCTGTTTTGTTCTGGTAAAGCCGCCATGTTGTGTACCAAACCTGTTTACGGTATACACGCAAATTTTAAAGTTAGGGCGTATTCATCTCACAAATTAACGAGAGATGTTAAACAAGATCCGTCAAGTGCGAGTAACTCGCACGCCGAGGTTTTGTCAATTATACAAATTTGTACTAAAGATACTGGTTAGAATTCAATGAAATCCTAAAAATAGTAGGTACCTACCCTACATTTCAAATGAATCTCTCTGCATACTGACAAATTTTATGACATTTTCAAGATATTTCATACGATTAAATTTAATTAACAGAATTTTGAAAAGCTGTTTTGTAATGTACAAACCACAAATGAAACAAAACAAATACAAACCTTTCATTTGATACCAGTCTTTTAAAATTTCGGTATCACAATTTGTATTTACAATATTCATTTTCAATTTTCATTCATTTAAATTTTATTAAATCTGTACAGGCGCACAAATGTATTATTATTTTAAATTTCAAGCTTTTAGCTGCGGTAGTTGTTGAGTTATTATAGAGGAAGAAAAGGACAGACAAAGCGAGACCATAACGGTTTCAAAACCGATCTCGTAACCTAAACAGACTTACGCAATAAAAAATTACAAGTCACTTACCCTCTAAGTTCAAGCATAACATACACACATAACTTTATTGTTAAAGAAAAACTCGCATCAACTGAACAATAAAAAATCTATCAAAGTAGGTCGTCTACTTTACCAAACTTTTACAATTTACTCGCAGTAAGTGTGAGAAGTAGACGATTATCCTCGGGGATATGTGTCCTGTCTTCGTCTCGGGCGTGATTATATGCGCTCGCAAGCGAGGGCGATACTAGAATCCTGTCTAGTATCTCCCTCGCTTCGCTCGTGAATTAATCTAGAATCCTGAGTTGCACTCGGGATTTAATATGATGCCCGTGTAAGATACTGCTTTATCCCCTTGGTACATAATCTACTATTTTGTAGACAAAACATTTGGTACAAAGTAACCACCGCATTTATTAAAGAAATACTGCGCAGAACACACGAGCTAGGAATGCGTTCCATGTACTGTTATGCACGCACGTTAAACTTGTATTTCTTTTCAGTGATCTATTAGCAAAATAAAATGGTGTACTAACATAAAATTGTATTTAAATTTTACATGATTAACATTTCTGTATAATTATTATTCAGATAAGTTTACTTAGGAAATAGCGTGCTATTAGCGTATACAACCTTGTTATTACGCTGTGAAAACACCGAAGATGTTATTCGTGTTGGGAACATTTTGTTTTTGGACTTTTGTAAGTTTTATTCTTTGACAATCATGACACACTATGCAACAAAATCTATTAATTTTTCCTGCATACTTTTCAACATTGACTTGGTCTACTATCAATACAATTTTCCCCAACAGCCACCTTTTTCTCTTGTCAGTAGGTACCTATCACCTTTAACTATGAAACGTGCTTTTTTATCAAGCTCATGCATCATGGTCTTAGTAGGTACCCTCTCTGATGCTAAGTTTAAAATCGTCATCGTCTGAGTGCGATGACGATTTTAAATTAATCTATGTCACTTTATTTCAGTTCCAAGAAATAGAACCACGGCCTGAGGTGAAACTGTCCGTAGGTACCTTTGTAGGTAGAGAACTGACAGCAAGTTTTTGTGGTTGCAAGTACAGTAGCTTTAAGGGCATACCCTATGCCACGCCACCCTTGGGTAAACTTCGGTTCAAGGTAAATATTACGCGGACACCCTAAGCATTCAAAACCATAACACGTCCCAACAAAACTATGAACTATTACCAAAATTTTTCAGATTTCAGATTTCAAAAATAAAAAGCACTTAGACAAGTCAAGTTGTATACTATAACTTATTAGCAAATAAATATGATGTTATTGATTTTGTTTTTTTTGACGACCTCGGTGGCGCGGCGGGCGAAGGTCCGCCTGCGGCGCAGGAGGTTGCCGGTTCGATTCCCGGCTTGGGACTAATGTTTGTAAGATCTACAAATATTTGTTCCGGGTGTTCTGGTCGTTTCTATGAATAATAAAAAATATTTATCTATGTAATGTTATTATATTATGTAGTATATCAGTCATCCAGTACCCATAACACAAGCTCAGCTTAGCTTGGGGCTAGATGATACTGTGTGGATTGTCCAGCATTATTTATTTATTTTATTTCTCTTTACTTAATATTTTTAATACACTAGTGGAAGAAGAAACAAAGGATTTTTGTAAGAATTCAATTTAAAAGCCTGCTTTCTGTTAATCTACAGTCTGGTTCTTGTTTAGGCTGTGAGCAATAACGTTTTGACTGCATTATTTGTACCCAGTAATAAATACATCTCATAAATTTTTATAAAACTAAAGTGTAATTTTAGGCCCCAGAACCGATACAAGGGTATCTCGGAAAAAGAAGCGCTTTAGAACATGGACCCATCTGTGTTCAGAATGAAAACATCACGAGTAACGTTATTGTTGGCGAGGAGGACTGTCTCTACCTGAACGTGTACAGTCCATCGGATGTTTCAGAGTCGAGCCCTCAGCCTGTGATGGTGTTCTTTCATGGAGGCTATTTTATCACTGGGTCAGGTAAGTAAGACAGAGAAACTGGAAATCGTATGATCAGCAATAGATGAAATTGTATCCGCATTTGATATAGGAGCTAGCAGCGAGCCAGAAGCTTGTTGCACAGACCGCTCCGACAGTGACATGACTAGGCAGGACTTCTTGTACCTAAAAAAAACAATGTCATGATAGTCTTGTTTATTTTTAGGGAACTCCGAATTATATGGACCAGATTTTCTCATGTGCTACTCAGTGTTGTTAGTCACTGTCAACTACAGACTCGGTCCGCTAGGATTCCTGTCCGTGGACAACAAAGACGTCCCAGGGAACGCTGGGATGCAGGATCAAGTAACTGCCTTAAGATGGGTGAAAACAAACATTCACAAATTCGGGGGTGATCCAAAGAAAGTGACAATTTTCGGCGTAAGTGCTGGAGGAGCTTCAGTGTCCTTACACATACTATCTCAACAATCAAAGGGATTATTCAACAGAGCTATATCTATGAGTTCTAATTTCTTCTCTGACTCTTCAACCAGCTATAAACACGTGGAACGTGCTTTTGCCCTCGGTTGTGAAGTGGGATGCAACAACACAGACGCTAACGAACTTATTGCTTGCCTTGAACAAGTACCGGCTAAGAAACTATTTGAAGCAAGACCAAATTTACAATCTCTTGATGAAATATCAAAGAGACTCTTGACAATGATTTACTTTACTCCAGTCGTGGAGAAGAAATTCAATGATTGGCAATTTTTGACTGAACGTCCTGGAAAGTTACTTTGTAAAGGGCAAGTGAATAAAGTAGAGTTTATGACTGGGCACACTCAAAGCGAAGGTTTAAGGATCACGAGTTTAGTCATAGATGACATACTGAAGTACTATCCTAAATTCACGGAACTATATGTACCTACTATGATATCAAACATAAGAAACGATCAGAAAGTTTCAGAACTTGCTGACAGAATAAAGGATAACTACATCACAAACGGAACTTTAATTGATTCCATTACAGGATTTGTCAATTACAGTACTTATTCTCGCTTCATTTACGGCATTCACAACTTTAATGACAGATATGACGCCGTTAATGATAAGAATCAGTATTTTTATTTGTCCGCAATAAATGCTAGTACGAATTTCTGTTACCAAGATGGTACAAATACGTTCGGCATCAAGAAAAGTACTCATCTTGACGACGTGCCCCTGTTGTTTAGTGGGAGCACAAATCACAAAACGCCCGTGACTCAGGAAAGTGATTTGTATACATACATTAACTTGACCTGCACTCTGTTCACCAACTTTGCGAAGTTTGGGTAAGTTCAACCATTCTTACACATGGAACAAGTCCTCTTCTCCATCATTATTAATATTGGACCATTGAATCTGAAGTATGGTAGTAATCAGTAATCCTTTAACGGCATCACAATTTTGAGTTTACGCTCATTATATTGTCAACTTGTAATAACTCTAGTGTACGTACTTACAAAATGGTATTTGTTGATTCAGTTAAATTATATTTAGCGAAACTCAAAGCATAATTTTTCTTTCTTGTACTTTTTACAGCAAATAGGTAACTTATGTTGTCGTCTATTTTTGTGTAGCCGAAATATTTGAATCGCAATATTTGCAATGTCCGCAGAAACCCCACACCGGACATGTCGTGGCCCCGGTACGGAAAGGAAAGGAACTATGTGACCATCGCAGACACGCTGAGCGTAGGCCAGGTCCGATACAGCGGTAATCTGGGCTTCTGGCAGAGGATCTATCAGGACGCAGGCGTTACGCCTTACCTCGACTAGATGTTTGAAGTTTTAAAAGGCTCGAATATAAACAATTCGTAATTTTCTTTTGTTTAGCACATCTTCAACAGTTTTTGTCAACATCCCATCGTCCTACCATGTCATCATTTGCAGCCGAATTAGTAAAATTTGCATTGGAAAATGTCGAAAATCGTTTCCGTTGAACACCAAAATTGGACTCAAGTTTAATAAAACAATAACCTTATGAGTCCTTATTGTCTCATGTACAATTTTTGTACAAAATGATTGATTGTTGACATCTTGAGCATAAAAAACTGGTTTAAGTATTTGAGATCACGGAAAGTAACTGCAAAGTGGGCAACTCTGAACTTAAGAGTAGGTCTAACAATGTATTTTAAAAAGTCTGGCTGCGTTCGAAGTTTTCTTTTTGAAACGCAGATATTTGCTTTTTTGTTTTTGCATGGTGGTCATTTTCTAGCGTTCAGCCGAATTTCGAATGGTGGAAGTTTAAATTTAAATTTCTGTGAATTACCTAACAAATATTTTTACTAGGGTATTTGGCAGAACTTTTAAAAAATTACACTTCATACTAATATTATAAATTCGTTAGTTTGGATATACGGATGTTTGTTACCTCTTCACGACAAAACGACTAAACGGATAAGGCTGAAATTTTGCATACACGTAATCCTTATCCGTTGGAATCAAACATAGGCACGCTTTTTATGCCATAACATAGTTCCCATAGGATAGAAATAACCTTTAAGCGTGTCCATAGAAGGACCGCGTGCAGAGCCGCAGGCAGAAACTAGTACCTACATATTGTGTATATTGGCTGGCAAAGGACCACTTGAAGTTCGGGAGGCATTTATTCATATTCACTTACTTGTAGATAACCTACACCGTAGAACACCAACTAAATCAGAAAGTGTGGTACACCTTTAGTTACGTATACTTGCCACTTGACTTAATTCTAACTTAATTCATAAATAATTTATTTTCGAATGAGTAACAAATAAAACGTCAAGTGCGAGTCGGACTCGCGCACTGAGGGTTCCGTTTAATTGTAAGACCTTGTTTCTTTCCAAATATGATTCTTGGTCAACATGAAGTAGGTAGGTACCCTGTATATTTTGGTCGAGGGAGAGAATCAAAACTTATTTTTTTGTTAATATACTACAACTTTACGGTTTTCAGATTTTTTCCTTTATTTGTGCCTTGTCTCTTGCCAAATTTCATAATTCTATGTCAACGGGAAGTACTCTATAGGTTTTGGTCCATGGCGAGCATTAAAAGTAATTTTTTTTGGTAAATAAATTACAAATTTAAGTTTTTCGGATTTTTCACTTTACTTGTGCAATAAAACCTTGCTGCTAAACCAAATTTCTTGATTCTAGGTCTACGGGAAGTACCCTATAGGTTTTGGGTGCATGTGATTCCCTTGGAAATTTAAAAATTTTCGGACATAAACGGCTGTAACTTTTGAGTGTGTTGACTTAGAAGTTTAATTTATATCACGGCTTCATGAGATTACGGACTTGAGTACCTATTTAATGTTATTTCAACTCGATACCTCCACGCGTTCCTGAGAATAGAGGGTTGACAGACGGACAGACAGACAGACAGACAGACAGACATACGGACAACAAAGTGATCCTATAAGGGTTCCTTTTGTCTTTTTGAGGTACGGAACCCTAAAAACAGAGGTAATTTTGGTTGATGGGCTTTGTAAACAAAACCAAGTTACCGATTCTCTCTACTCAATTATTTGCGTTACTTATAATGTAATAAATAAATGAACAAAACATAAAACAAGGTTGTAAAGCTAAAGATAAAACTAAATAAATAAAAACAGGAGAGAGTTAATTTACAAAAACCGCTCAGTACATACAAATTTAGTGGCATGAAAGGTCAGGCTACGCATAATTCTCAAAAGGTTTGGCAGAAATTACAAGATTGGTTCACCGAAAGGTAGTAGATCGATCTGAAATTGTTTGCACCAACTTCTAAGAAGTAGGTAGCCCAATCTATTTATTATTAGATGTTTCTATTCCTCCATCTTAAGCAAGGACCTTTCGTAAACCAAGTTGTACCTATTTGTAAATTAATTTACTTTTATAAATTGTATTAAAGCACCTCAACTGTTTGCGTGAGAAGCGAAATAACGAGGCCCTTGCAAGGCCCTCGTCGTAAAAATTCAATTTGACAACAAAACGTTTTGTTCCAAAATCTCGGAGGAATGTCGCGATCACGAATAAGGAAAATAGCAACCGCTGAAATACCTAAAGGAATTGGAAGCCAGTATAGCTACGTAAGTACCTACATAATGTCAAGTTTATTCGGGTAAAAACCTTCTCTGTAAGGTAAGTAGGTATAAACTTAATGGAATAATAATACTAGTGGAAGAATAGACGCTTAACGATAAACTTATCAAATAGAGTATGCCACTGTAATAGGTACTACGAAACATTGTTTTACGTCCTCTGTGGCGCAGCGGGCCAAGGTCCGCCTGCGACGCAGGAGGTTGCGGGTTTGATTCCCGCCTCGGGACAAATGTTTGTACGATCTGCAGACATTTGTCTAGGGCGTTCTGGATATTTTCTATGTATAATAAAAAAATATCTATTTATGTAGTGTATTGTATTATGTATAATCAGTTGTCTAGTACCCATAACACAAGCTCTGCTTAGCTTGGGGCTAGTTATTGCTGTGTGAATTGTCCAGCGTTATTTATTTATTTATTTTATTGTAAGTACTACAGAGTTAGGGTAAATGAAATAGTGTGGTAGCGCAAGTCTAGCGAACGAGAATCTCATTTTCAGGCACGTCAACGCCAATACGGAGTGGTATATCCATAGAGCTAAATGTTCTGAGTAGAAAAACGTTCACAACGCGATTCGTCGTGAGCGCAAAACGTCCTCAATTGAAAAATTGCCGTACAAAGCTACTCGTACAAAATGACTCGACTGTCAAAAAACCGTTGTTCAAATGATCACAAAAGCAGAACGTCCCCAATTCGCGGGTCCACTTCTTGATCGTCAACCACCTTCGCGTCTTGCTCTGCACTTCTAAGAGGTATTTAATATATCTTTCCAAGATTATTTCTTCAAAAATGGTTGAAACAGTAATGATTTACACAGGTAGGTATACCCAAATAATGCGTTCATTATTAGAATGAGAAATCTTCGAAGCGACACAATTCGCGTTAGAAGAGCGCTGCAGAGACAGCATACAACAGCGTTAAAAAACGTGCACTTTTTAAAATTTCATGCTTGATTGTTTGATGAACATAATTATTTTATAACAATTTTCAAAGGTTACGTTCGTGACACTGTCAATCTTATTAAACTACAATCCGAACGCACCCTTACCACTGTCATTCTGCGATGATCACCTCACCACCTGTGCGCAGATTCACGGGACCTAACAAGACATCCTTCAGCTTCCAGCAATATAAGTCATCGTAAATCATCCCGAATATCTGCTGAATGAATAACTCCAAATTGAACGTCTGAAAATAGATTTATATGTCTCAGAGAAGATCAATAGAATTACTATGTCTGTAATTAGTATTATAATGAATTTAATTATGGAAATTGTGACATTTGTGTGGGTTATGGCGTGGGTGTTTGTTACGCTGTAATTGGTGCATAATATCAATATTATTATCCGAATCCCGACCTTACCTAATGCTGGGCAAAAGCCTCCTCTTGCTTAGAAACGAGGTGCTTTGAAATTATTGCTTTGTGCTAGATTTCTACCTTTGGAAATTTGGAATTAGGATTTGAATTCGAGAATATGCGTGGTTTGAAATTGCAGTTGAAGGTTTTTGAATTAAAAATAGTATTCTATTATCCTTGGGTTCACGTAGGTATCATTTAATTTTATCTGCAAGACTTGTTTACTATGCTTTTAGTTTTCAATTAATTTATCAACGGTGGCTTGTTATGTAAATACACGTGTCCCATGCAGCGATAGCACCTACAATTACCACAAATTTGTCACGTATTGGACGAGCATATAGATAGTACGAGTACATTAGATAATTATATGTTATTTATCTGCTATAGTATTATTTTATATTGCTATAGGGTTCCATAAAAGCTGTCTCTTATATTTATAGAGACCAGGTAACTATTTCTTGTGCATTACTATTTATTTCAATAAAATTGTAACTAATTGAGACAAATAACAAAGGATACATATTTTTGGATTTCTTTGTGAACAAAGAGTAAGTTGTTTGCTTTTGACAAAGTAAATAACTTGTTTTTCACACTACGTGGTCGAAAAGGATACTTTACGTCATGAAACATCATTTTACTAACAACATTATTAATGAATAATTAGTGACAATATTACTCCTAAGGTAATAAAACTAATGTGTGAAATAAACGTGCTCAAAATATTTGTGTTTTTTTTATCAAGGATACCGTACATGGAGGTCTTCTTCGAAATACAAACTAACGTCAGTTCAGAAGATGAAAAAATCGAACGCCGCAAAACACGTTACCAAACAAAATATAAGGATGAAAAAATATTTAGTAGGTAAAAGTAGACTATGTCCTCGTGGATAAAACTGTCTTCGTCTTGGGCGTGATTATATTATGACTCTCGCACTCAGGTTTCTAGTATCTCCCTCGCTTTGCTCGTGAGTTAATATCGATTCCTAGTTGCGCTCGGGATTTAATATGATGCGATGCCCGTGTAAGACACTGCTTTATCCCCTTGGTATAAAGTCTACTATTTTGTAGATAAGACAGTTGGCACATAATAATCACCGCATATAATAAAGCCATACCGCGCAGAACAGACGAGCTCGGAATGCATTCTATTCACTCTTAACCTCCGCTAACTTGATGCAGTCACGTTAAGCTTGTATTTCTTTGATAGTGTTCTGTTAGAAAAAATTGTTTACATAAAGTTGTATTTAAAATTTACATGAATAACATTAAAATTTCTGTTTAATTATCATTTAGATAAGTTTATTTAAGAATAGCGTGCTATTAGCGTATACACCCTTGTTATACGCTGTGAAAACACCGATGATGTTATTCGTGTTGGGAACATTTTGTTTTTGGACTTTTGTAAGTTTTGTTCTTTTACGATCATGACACACTATCCAACAAAGTCTTCCGATTTTTCCTTCATACAAATTTTCAACATTGACTTGGTCCACACTACATCGATGCAATTTTCCCCAACAACCACCTTTTTCTCTTGTCAGTATCACCTATGAAACCTGTTTTTTATCAAGCTCATGTGTCAGATTCCTTAGCTTACCTGTTCACCTTAGTAGGTACCCTCTCTGATGCTAAGTTTAAAATCGTCATCGCATTCAGAATCTATGTCACTTTATTTCAGTTCCAAGGAATAGAGCCGCGGCCTGAGGTGCAACTGTCCGTAGGTACCTTTGTAGGTAGAGAACTGACAGCAAGTATTTGTGGTTGCAGGTACAGTAGCTTTAAGGGCATACCCTATGCCACGCCACCTTTGGGTAAACTTCGGTTCAAGGTAAATACTACGGACACCCTAAGCATTCAAAACCATAACAACCGTAACAAGAAAACTACGAACTATTGCTAAAATTTTTCAGATTTCAATAACTTTATTTCGTTAGGCTTACAAAAATTAGCACTTAGACAAGTCAAGTTGTATACAATAAATTATTAGCAATTAAATATCATGTTATTGATTTTATCTTCACTTATTTTTTTTAATGCACTAGTGGAAGAAGAAACAAAGGATATTTGTTAGAATTCAATATGCCTGCTTTCTGTTAATCTACAGTCGGGTTCTTGTTTAGGCTGTGAGCAATAACGTTTTGAACTGCTTTATTTTTATTCAGTAACAAATACATCTCATCATTTTTTATAAAACTAAAGCGTAATTTTAGGCCCCAGAACCGATACAAGGGTATCTCGGAAAAAGAAACGCTTTTGAACATGGACCCATCTGCGTTCAGAACGAAAACACCACAAGTAACGTTATTGTTGGCGAGGAGGACTGTCTCTACCTGAACGTGTACAGTCCATCGGATGTTTCAGAATCGAACCCTCAGCCTGTGATGGTGTTCTTTCATGGAGGCTACTTTAAGACCGGGTCAGGTAAGTAAGACAGAGAAAGTTTTGGAAATCGTATGATCTTAGGCATGATATGAAATTGTATACGAATTTTAAGAAACTAGGAGCGAGCCAAAAGCTTGTTGCACAGACCGCTCCGACAGTGACAACACTAGGAATTACTTCTTGGACCTAAAAACAAAGTAATGATAGTGTTGTTTATTTTCAGGGAACTCAGACTTGTATGGACCAGATTTTCTCATGTGCTATTCAGTGTTGTTAGTCACTGTCAACTACAGACTTGGGCCGCTAGGATTCCTGTCCGTGGACAACAAAGACGTCCCAGGGAACGCTGGGATGCAGGATCAAGTAGCTGCCTTAAGATGGGTGAAAACAAACATTAGCAAATTCGGGGGTGATCCAAATAAAGTGACAATTTTCGGCATAAGTGCTGGAGGAGCTTCAGTGTCCTTACACATACTATCTCAACAGTCAAAGGGATTATTCAACAGAGCTATATCTATGAGTTCTAATTTCTTCTCTGACTCTTCAACCAGCTATAAACACGTGGAACGTGCTTTTGCCCTCGGGTGTGAAGTGGGATGCAACAACACAGACGCTAACGAACTTATTGCTTGCCTTGAACAAGTACCGGCTAAGAAACTTTTTGAAGCAAAACCAAATTTACAATCTCTTGATGAAATATCAAACAGACTCTTGACAATGATTTACTTTACTCCAGTCGTGGAGAAGAAATTCAATGATTGGCAATTTTTGACTGAACGTCCTGGGAAGTTACTTTGTAAAGGACGAGTGAATAAAGTAGAGTTTATGACTGGGCACACCCAAAGCGAAGGATTATGGACCACGAGTTTAGTCATAGATGATATACTGAAGTATTATCCTAAATTCAAGGAACTTTATGTACCTACCATGATATCAAACATAAGAAACGATCAGAAAGTTTCAGAACTTGCTGACAAAATACAGGATAACTACATCACAAACGAAATTTTAATTGATTCCATTAAAGGATTTGTTAATTACAGTACTTATTCTCGCTACGTCTACGGCATTCACAACTTTAATGACAGATATGACGCCGTCAATGATAAGAATCAGTATTTTTATTTGTCCGCAATAAATGCTAGTACGAATTTCTGTTACCAAGATGGTACAAATACGTTCGGCATCAAGAAAAGTACTCATATTGACGAACTGCCTCTGTTGTTTAGTGGGAGCACAAATCACAAAATGCCCGTGACTCAGGAGAGTGATTTGTATACATACATTAACTTGACCTGCACTCTGTACACCAACTTTGCGAAGTTTGGGTAAGTTGAACCATTTTAACACATGGAACAAGTCCTCTTCTCCATGTTTGACAATTGAATCTGAAGTATGGTTTTATGGCAGTGATCTTTTAGCGGCTTTAACTACATTCCAGGACGTCACAATTTTGAGTTTACGCTCATTATATGATCAACTTGTAATAACTCTTACAAAATGGTATTTGTTGATTCAGTTTATTCGTAGCTTTAATTTAGCATATAACAAAACTCAAAGTATTGTTCTTCCTCTCTAGTCCTTTTTACAGCTAATAGGTAATCTATGTTGCCTATGTTGTCTATGCTTATGTAGTTGAAATATTTGAATCGCAATATTTGCAATGTCCGCAGAAACCCCACACCGGACATGTCGTGGCCCCGGTACGGAAAGGAAAGGAACTATGTGACTATCGCAGATAGGCTGAGCGTGGGCCAGGTCCGATACAGCGGTAATCTTGGCTTCTGGCAGAGGATCTATGAAGACGCGGGCGTTACGCCTTACCTCGACTAGATGTTTGAAGTGTTTAAAGGCTCCAATACAAACAATTCTTAATTTACTTTTATTTAAAACATTTTCAATAGCTTCTGTCATCACCCTATTGTTCTCCCATGTCATCATTTGCAGCCGGATTAGTAAAATGTGTATTGAATAATGTCGAAAACTGTTTCCGTTGTTCGCCGAAAATAGGAATCAAGTTTAATATACCTAACAATAACCATAAGAGTGTCGTCCCGTGTACAATTTTTATACAAAATGATTGATTGTTGACATTTTGAGTATAAAAAACTGGTTTAAGTATTTGAGTTCACCGAAAGTAAGCTGCAAATTGAGCAACTTTGAACTTGAGAGTAGGTCTAATAAGGTATTAAACAAAAACTGGCTGCGGTCGAAGTTTTCTTTTGTAACGTTGGTACGTTGAGAAGAAGCCCATTGAAGGGAAAAGACTGAATGCGTTTGATTGACTTCAATCGAATTGGTCATCAGAACATTCAGAACCGCCCGAGATTTGCTCTTTTGTTTTTGCATGGCGGCCATTTTCTAGCATAACTATTCTGGTAATGAAGATGAGGGAGTTAGTAGCAACGTAAGCGTATGTAGCATCGTCGAGTCCCAGTACCCGGTTGAGTAAGCTGCGCTAATACTGAAATCTCTTTCTAGTGTCATTATGTGAAATTGTTCAGCTACCCTTTCGAATGGTTAAAGTTTAAATTAAAATTTCTGCGAATTAACAAATATTTGTACCTACTTAGGTTTTTGGCAGAACTTTTGAAAAATCACACTTCACACTATCCTGTCCTCTCCTATCTTACTAATATTATAAAGCCGTCTGTTTGTGAAATCTGAATTTTCGTTACCTAGGATCTCCAAAACTACTGAAAAGATGAAGATGAAGTTTGGCGTGCCTTTAGAGCAAAGCCTAACTTAGATAATAGGCTACTTACTAAAGGTACCGAAATTACGCGAGCGAAGCCGCGGGCAGAAGCAAGTAATATTATAAATTCGTAAGTTTGGATATACAGATGTTTGTTACCTCTTCGCGACAAAACTATTGAACGAATTGGGCTGAAATTTTGCATACAGTTAATTCTATTCTGGAATCAAACATAGACATGCTCTTTATACTATAACACAGTTCCCATGAAATAAAAATAACCTATAAACGTTTCCATAGAAATAACGAGTGCAAAGCTGCAGGCAGAAAATAGTACTTACATATTGTGTATATATTAGGCTTGCAAAGGACCGTATGAAATTCGGGAGGCATTTATTCATATTCACTTACTTGCAGGTAACCTACACCGTAGAACACCAACTAAATCAGAAAGTGTGGTACACCTTTAGTTACGTATACTTGCCACTTGACTTAATTCTAACTTAGTCCACACATAAGCAATAATTAATTTTCGAATGAGTCATATCAAACAATAAACGGAGGTAATTTTGGTTGATGGGCTTTGTAAGCAAAACCAAGTTACCAATTCTCTCTACTCAATTATTTGCGTGAGTTATAATGTAATAAATAAATGAATATGACATTAAACAAGCTTGTAAAGCTAAAGATAAAACTAAAAAAAAACACGAGAGAGTTAATTTACAAAAACCGCTCAGTAAATACAAATTTAGTGGCATGAAAGGTCAGGCTACGCATAATTCTCAAAGGGTTTGGCAGAAATTACAAGATTGGTTCACCGAAAGGTAGTAGATCGATCTGAAATTGTTTGCACCAACTTCTAAGAAGTAGGCAGCCCAATCTATTTATTATTAGACGTTCCTATTCCTCCATCTTAAGCAAGGACCTTTCGTAAACGAAGTTGTACCTATTTGTAAATTAATTTACTTTTATAAATTGTATTAAAGCATCTCAACTGTTTGCGTGAGAAGCGAAATAACGAGGCCCTTGCAAGGCCCTCGTCGTAAAAATTCAATTTGACAACAAAACGTTTTGTTCCAAAATCTCGGAGGAATGTCGCGGGTAAAAACCTACTCTGTAAGGTAAGTAGGTATAAACAATAATGGAATAATAATACTAGTGGAAGACTTTACATGTAATTTTTGTGACACAGAATAAATACTTTTTACTTACTTACTTAAGAATAGACGCCTATCGATAAACTTATCAAATAGAGTATGCCACTGTAATAGGTGCTACGAAACATTGTAAGTAGTACAGAGCTCGGGTAAATGAATTAGTGTGGTAGCGCAAGTCTAGCGAACGAGAATCTCATTTTCAGGCACATCAACGCCAATCCGGAGTGGTATATCCATAGAGCTAAATGTTCTGAGTAGAAAAACGTTCACAACGCGATTCGTCGTGAGCGCAAAACGTCCTCAATTGAAAAAATGCCGTACAAAGCAAAATGACTTCACTGTTCAAATGGTCACAAAACCAGAACGTCCCCAATTCGCGGGTCCCCACTTCTTGATCGTCAACCACCTTCCTTCTTCTAAGAGGTATTTAATATATCTTTCCAAGATTATTTCTTCAAAAATGGTTGAAACAGTAATGATTTACACAGGTAGGTATACCCAAATAATGCGTTCATTATTAGAATGAGAATTCTTCGAAGCGACACAATTCGCGCTAGAAGAGCGCTGCAGAGACAGCATACCTACAACAGCGTTAAAAAACATGCACTTTTTAAAATTTTATGTGTGATTGTTTGATGAACATAATTATTTTATAACAATTTTCAAAGGTTACGTTCGTGACACTGTCAATCTTATTAAACTACAATCCGAACGCACCCTTACCACTGCCATTCTGCGATGATCACCTCACCACCTGTGCGTAGATTCACGGGACCTAACGAGACATCCTTCAGCTTCCAGCAATATAAGTCATCGTAAATCATCCCGAATATCTGCTGAATGAATAACTCCAAATTGAACGTCTGAAAATAGATTTATATGTCTCAGAGAAATTCAATAGAATTATTATGTCTATAAATAATAATATAATGAATTTAGTTATGGAAATCGTGACATTTGTGTGGGTGTACGGCGTGGGTGTATGTACAGTCGGCTGCAAAAATATGTATACACTCCCAAGTTTTCAATTTGACTAAATTTTAAGTGTATAGTAATTGTGATAATTTATGTACCGCATTCTGACGAAGTACGATGACTACTTTGTACGAAAAACGTGTGCATGTCCTTTTATTTAAAAAGTTCCGAGTAAAATAAAAGTTAAACCATGGAAGTGTATACATGTCTGTGCAGCTGACTGTACCTTGTCATTTGAAGGTCAGCCTTACCCATAGCTGGGTTAAAGCCTCCTCATGCTTAGAAACAAAGTGCTTTGAAATTATTGCTTTCCGTAAGATTTTTAACGTTGGAAATTTGGAATGTTAGTATTTACAATTAATTACCCAAGCAAGAAGCATTTCCTTAATATATTGTTTTTTTACTTACAGGTACTACTTCCCCTGAAACACAAAGGTCAGTGACATTATTTAATTTAACAGAAAGGTTTTTATTAATTCTGAATCTATCTAAACTCTGACTAAACTACTCAATCCCGTAGAAAACTTTTGAATTTCCGATTTTTTTTTATAGAAATAGAAACATAGATAATTACAATCAAATAGTTGAAATAAATTAGAACTAGTACTTACAATTACAACAATTCAGCTAACTGCAGACTATTGCAAACAATCTACTGGTAGCTCAACTGATCCACATCAATACCAGTCGGAAGTGTCCCCAAGAAGTTGGCTGTATTACCACGCTGTATGGCAATGCTGATGCGCTGTGATAGATAGGTACTCACCCGCTCTCGGGATACGCGTCGCTTCGACCAGACGATCACAAAATTTTTTAAAGCCCGAAGAGCTTCGGTACCCACGGACCTAGAGTCTCGAATCCAAGGGGAGCAAATGAGTAGGCTCTTTGAGATCCTCGGCCAAATCTGCCGCAGCACCCACCCTCACGGATGTCATCGGAAGGTGTTTATAAAACTTCTTCTAAGAACTGTTACTTTCGTTATAACCCAAACGCTTTACCAATGGTTGCAAAACATGCGTCCCGGTAGATCATGGTAAGTCTGCGGAAGCAGCTGCATTTTCAATTTGTCAATACTACGGCTGTAGCTGTCGTTCCCGTATGGCCATACGAGTAATGTAGGTACAATATAATAGGTAAGTGCCGTCAAACGAACACTTCCTAAACCACGTAAAGGCCATAGAAATAGATGATAACGTTACGTAAAATGAAAAGGTACCTAACAATATTTTTAAAATTGTTATTCAATAAATTACAAATTTATTGTGAACACATAAAGCCATTCAACTGCGTAAAACGATTTGTAATCTAAATTGAAATTCGGACGTGTCAGAGATATTCCTTTATATTTGTTAAGTCGTTATGAGGAAAAATTATATAAATCAATCGTTTGAATTGAATATAATAATATTGATGCATGTTTCCCAATAATAATAAATATAATAAATAATGTTGAACAACAATTCACACAGCATTATCTAGCCCCAAGCTAAGCAGATCTTGTGTTATGGATACTAGATAACTGATATACTTGATACAATACACTACACAGATAGATATTTTTTATTATACATAGAAAACATCCAGAACACCCTGAACAAATATCTGTAGATCTTACAAACATTTGTCCCGAGGCGGGAATCGAACCCGCAACCTCCTGCGTCGCAGGCGGACCTTCGCCCGCTGCGCCACGGAGGTCGTCAATATAATGGTTATTCTAGCTCCTTCATAAATATGATTTACGTCTACTAAATATTGACAAATATAAATACAAATCCATGGCCCCTTCACACGCACATCATCCAAAGAGAAGTAACGTTTCATCAATCCGCAAAAATGGACTAAATGGAAGCTATGAGACGTACGTAGGACAATATTAGAATGAAAAGGTCCACCAACGCTTTTCAACGCTCTATTTTCAGCCCTGTGCCATTTCCGCTCATGGATTTTCTACGCGGTATCAACGTTAGGTATCATTTTTAGACTCACTGCTGCACAGGCCTATTATGTTTTTACCTTACTTCTCGGCCATCGCAGAAACATCGCACTGGTGGACGTCCTAGGCACAATATTGGACAATCCCTTGATGTTGAGTTCAGGTATAAACGCGCATTGAGATGAGTTATCGAGGCGTGTTATTGGCGGTATTGGGCGCAGATTCCTCAATTCGGGGCAATTATTTCAGCATGAGCGTATATAGATTATGTAGACCTATTTATGTCTAGGTATGACCAGAATGCGAAACTGAATCGGAATTTATCTACCGCGATTACAAAACCAAACAATTTTACCACTTTCAACAGAAAACTCAAGTACTTTCATAATTTGATAAGAACTATGCTCGCCAGTAGGCTCAGCATCGTGATGGATCCCACTGCAGGGTAAAGAACTCCCTTCCCACCTCTCATAAGTTTTGGTCTAGGTATTCCATAGAGGAAGTTGGATCGAATGTACATATCTACCTAAATAAAATACGCCAAAAGTTTCAATATCCATTTCCGATGTACAAAGTTCTCTTTGCAACCGATATTGTTTAGTTCAGTTTGCGAATGGATTTTGCAACAAACTGAAAACAACAACTCCTTGCTTTGAATCAAACCTAGACAATGTGCCAAGACCCGCGTGAAAACATTTTCCTATTTCATTCGCGAAAGAAAGATAATTATTATTCTAACTTAAGCATATGAATACCTAAAAGTGTTATGGCATGAGACTTGCTCAAGGTCCTAATGATTTATAACGAATATTTTGATACACCAAGTTTACACCCTCTACCAGGTTCCGAGATATTATAATAACATTATTCGGTTGAGGTTTCAGAAGGTTTTTTATAAATAAAAAAAGCGTTATATTTAACCTAACGGAAGATTTATGTGGTATTGTATATATTTTAGGATTAAGAAGAATCCCCTTAAATTTAAGAGGGAACCTCCCTGTATAGTGTAATTAGAATTAACCTACCTAGCTAACTTACAGATAAGAACACGATCTAAAATGGTCACCAGCCCAAAGACCTTTTAATTGCTTGTCGCTAAGTACCCAATCCCATACAATACTAATGGCAAGTGTTAATGAACCACATCCTTTGAATAATCAACTGACGTAGTCTCCCGTTGACGCGGACTGGCCTCGGGCGAAGACGTGACGCGCCTTATCTTCGACGGCCTAGCGCTTCCATACCCGACCAGACAAAGCACCATTAAACTATGCACCAACTATAAAATACTCTGCTACCACCAAACAGCATCAGTTCAATACAGCATCAGAACTAAAACACACCATGAAGACCATCATTCTTTCTCTGGTTGTCGTTGGTGCGCTTTCGGCTGAGCTGCCTCGCTTCAGACCGGCGAGGTTCCGCTTTCAGAGGCAAGAGCTAGCCCCGACAACCACGGATTCAGCAACTGAAGCAACCACGGAACCCGCAGCTCCTTATCCAGCTTCAGGATGGAAACCTGCGGGGGAACCCTTCACGCTGCCGAATGAAACACCAGACAATACGTACGGAGCACCCGATGCTCCCCAAGATTCATACGGAGCTCCAGCTAAGGAAGAAAGCGGTCCTTACCCTGCATCAGGATGGAAACCGAGCGAGCCTTTCGAGCTGCCACAGCAACCCCCTTCAACCAGCTATGGAGTGCCAGACAACACATACGGCGCTCCTGAAGCCTCCACAACCGAAGTTCCTACAACTGATAACCCCCAAGCGGAGAAACTTGAGGGACCAGTGGAGGTGCAGAAGAGCGAAGGGACGTACTTCGTGTTGCTGCCGAACGGACTGCTGCAGAAGGTGGAGTTTGTGACAGAGAATGATGTTCAGAACATGAAGTATACGGCACAGCTTCAGTACAGGGAGCGAGCGCCGCTGGTTGTGTTTAGACCTTAATTTAGTTTATGTACAGTGATAATCGAATACCTCAATAAATAATACGTGCACGTAAATAATGCGTTGTCATTTCCCATTGAAAGTACCCTATGGTAATCCAGGATATTTGCTACCCTGGTACCAAATTTCATTCAAACTTCTTTCAGTCCTTTTAGCTATAAGGAGTAACAAACAATACTTACAAACTTTCTCCGTATCAATATTAGTGTGATATTCAGTGTAAAACGATACCATGGTCTAAAATTATACGTCGTACAAAATAATGCATTAAAAAAAGAAATAACAAAGTAGCGCAAATCGAACAATTTCCCAGTATGTAAGATAATCTTTATTGGTTAATTAATTTACATAATCCTAAAATAATTTAAGATAATTTTGATTCATTCCATTTATGTACAAACATCTGTACAACATCGTTTCCAGTGAGTTGTCAAAGTTTCAAGTTATTTTTGTTGTTCAAGTAACAACTTACATTGTTTGCGTGTCGTCCCGAATTCATTTCTCGTAAGTTAGAACAAGGAACGGTGTATTTCGAATAATTTAGCTTAATTACAGGGTATTCTGTAATTCTCTTCTCTTAAATTGTCTACTCGGGTTGTCTTGTCGACAATAGTATTTAATTTGGCCCAGCTGTTGATTATTTCTGTGCATTAATTTACTTGATGAAATCTTTTCTACAAACAAAAGGTGGGGAAGAAAGCTTAAGCGAATAAAATAGAATCATCATCATTATCTTGCATTTTCCCACTTGGGTGGGATCAGCACAACAAGTTTTCTTTTTCCATTGGCTTTATTCAGTCGTCATCTCAGCAGTCACTTCTTTCTCACTCTTTCACCCAGTCCATTTATCTTTTCTTAGGCCTACCTAATTCAAATCTCCCGCGTTATTTTGTAAGTTAGGTCAAGGACCTTTGTCATTGACACATTCATGTAAGTAGCCGCCATTTTGTTTTTCTCTCTCTGCCTGTACACCCTTGTGAATACACCATGTGAAGGTTGAATTTAATTCTTTTAATTTATACTTAAAATACTAGCCCCCTACACTACCTCCACTCCTATATCCATCCACATTCATATCTAACACTGTCCTTGTAAAATGATACTTTTCTAAAATTAGGTACCTTTATGAAAGGAAAGCGAAAAAAATTGGGCCACTCTATTAATATACGGGTTAGAAAAATATTCTGAATTCCCAGTAAAGTTCTAGATTTTTTATGTGCGAATAGCAACGCAGAATCAATAATTAAGAGCTTCTAAAGTTTTTGAATTCTTGCAAAATTAAGATTTTGAAATGCTTCAGCAAGTTCGTCGTTGCGAAGTTTCAATAAACAGTAGAAATTCATCGTATTTTACAACAAATCTAAAATGATAATAGCGCCGTGGAAATTTGCTTTGTTTTTTTGGTATTAATGGGATTTATTCATACGTCTTCAAATATTTATTGAAGAGAAACTTAATGTTTCTATCACATCACATCAACAGCCCTTAGTGGCGCGACGACCTCTGTGTCGCAGCCGGCGAACGTCGGCCTACAACGAAGGAGTTTGCGGGTTCGATTTCCGCCTCGGGACAAATGATTGTCCCGAGATGCGACGATTTCATAGTTATATTTTTTTTTCCGGGTGTTCTATAAGCAATTACATCAATTATCAAGTACGTACTCATAACACAAGCCCTGCTAAGTTTAGGCCTAGAAGATGCTGTGTGAATTATCCAGCATTATTTATTTTCCAGTCCAAAGCTAGACATAGGCCCCCCAATAGGCGCCCTATTGGCTGATTAAGTACAATCTTCAAAATGAAATAGGTAATTTAGGCATGGGCTTTGCTGAGTTAGCTAGCGTATCCTTCCTTTCCTAGGGATACATAATGTTTATACTGAGTCTACGTTCAAGCCCGCAGATAATTTATATACGGATGGCATTCATTAGTAGCGGCAGCGGCGGTTACCCGCGATAATTATGTCGTTTATAATAGACTGCCGCAATTACGGCCGCCATTCAGCGGATACCGCGCCTTGGAGCCTTCGCTTTTAATAGTCTTGCTAAAACCTTTTTATCTTTATTCAGAATGCGACGAACTTTGCCTTCCGCTGAACTCCTGCCTAGCTATGACATCCTAGTACTTTTGAGACTAGCTGAGCTAGGATAGAAAATGCAGTGTTATACGCAAAAGAAATAAGAAAATGCAAAGTCATTTGGATTGTAGGTATCAGATACTGGATTTTGCATGTGGTTTTCTCGCTCATAAGAAGAGGAATATGTTCAGCGTAAGACTGTGTTGGTGTTCAATCTAGGCCCATCAAGAAATACCCGAGTACCTATACTACATACTTAAGAAACCCTTGGTTGGTTATTAGAATGTGAAACAGAAATCGATTGCAACAGTCATCCAACGAGTTTTCTTTGATTCCTATTCACAGAACAGAATAATTCAGATTCTATCTGAATTTCATATAGATGACTTAATCTTATTCCCTCAACTTCCAAATCACAAAGTGATTCCGCGAATCTCAATCGACATCTAAAATAATGTGAAAGGAAACCGAAGTGTTCTCAAAATAATTAAGATGACGTTTCCATGACGAGGGTCTCTTGGACCCCAAGTTGATTGAAACACAAGTTGGGGGTCTACAGTTTACAACTTAACAATGGTTCACAATAATTATTGTTATTAATTTACTTGTCAATCGTCTGGTCGTATGTAGTGGGAGCTCTTTGAAGTTAGCTTGTTCTGGGTGCGGTCTGAAAATAATTGATCGAGTTGTTAGATTTGATTGGTCTGAAATGTTTTGATAAATATAGTTCAAGGTATTTTGATACGCCGCTTGTTCATTACAATTATTAACAGAATGGTCTAATTGGAGACAGGATCTCGTAGGAAATACAACTAACTATCAAAGAGGTTGTAATCTGCCATTTTAAAGAAATAGGTTGTTGGCGACCGATACAATTAGGTGTAGATTAATTCTAAATCAGCGCTGCTGGGTGGCTGGTTAAACAGCTGCTTGTAAGTCATCTACGTCACGCCCCTCGACCGCGTCACCGGACAGCACACGTAGACCGGGTTTCCCGCATGCCACGACTTGAAGCTTTGAGCTCGGACCCTGCGTCGCTTGGCATTGCCTGCACTGACGCTTGGCCTGGCGATTGAGTGAAAGAGCTGGTATCTTGAACCAATTGCACTCGCCGCAACATAGCTACTTTGTTCTAAAGTTCGTTTCCGGACAAGCTTGTTTTAAACTAGAATTCTGAATCAGATTTTGTGACAAATGAACATGGCGCATATCAATTAAACAGTCTAACGGGAGCATACATACAAATGTTGAAATCCAGTTGAACGAACAGACAAGAACACCTTTAGTACTGTGACCGTAACTTAAACTCACCTAGTCACTAAGATCTGATTGAATTACTGCAATAAATAAAATACTGAAGTACTGAAAGCATTTCTAAGTCTGCGTCGCCCTATGTGCTCAAATAATTGAGCTGAACACTTCCATGATTCTGTTCCATGAATTCACTGGAAAACGTAGTAGCTTTTGAGTAATGCAAAGAACAGTTAAGGCAGTTAACAACAAGATCACTCACGAAAACCAGCCAGCCCGTCGAAATAGCAGTCCTTCACGACCCAGAAGTTGAAGACCCACTGCACCACGCCCCTGAGGCTGGCGTACGCCAGCAGCACGGCTATCCAGGAGGTGTCTTCTTCGGTGACCGCTGGCTTGTCCAGCTTGGAGGTCACGCTGCGGACGCTGCCGCCGTTTGAGTTGATGTACTGAAGGATGGCAGCTGGAATACAGAATATTGATAACCATTGTCACCATGACAGCTACAGCCCTTAAGTCATCCACTGGTGACCACTTTATCGACACCTGAGATGCAGATGCTGGAAACGCTAATGGTCATCTGCTAAAATTTCTACTCCGATATTTTAAGAAGTTGAGCTGGTTGACCTGGTCAGGCACAATTACATTCCCATGCGTGGTGTAAAGTGCAACATTTCCAAAAACCTAGCGTCAGATAGAGCGAAATGAAGAAAAAGGTAAGAAAACCCCGCGAGATGCATTTATTTAGTGCTCATGCTCAGGGAGACCAAGAAAGTCGTTCTTTGCTGCGTTTTCTCCGTCAATCATATTCTTCAAGTAGCGAGGGACAACCCTAACCCGTTATCGGTCTATCGTCTGCGAGCGATGCATCTGTTTTCTCTGGGATTCCATTCGTTTCTAGTACCTACTCTATCTCTCGTATCTACATAATAAAGAATTATCGCCCCATTACAATTGTACCCACGTTATTCAAGCTGATAGAGTCAATGATGTCGGAATCAATGATGAGGCATCTACAACATAATGAACTCTTAACAGGCTGCCAACATGCGTACAGACCCGGCAAAGCAACTATGTCTGCAACCTTGAAAGTGATGCATACCATAAACAAAGGTCTAGAGAACAAAAAGCAAGTAGCAGACATTTTGTAGACCTTTCGAAAGCTTTTGATTCTGTTGACCATCATCTACTATTAGAGAAGCTCAAGGTCTATGGGATTCAGGGAAGTAGTCACAATCTAAAAAAAATTCTAGAGCGTAGGGAAACGACGATAGAAATACTCTATTTTTAATCTTTTTGAATGACATTGCCCATGTAAATATCACCGGAGACATAATACAGTATGCGGATGATACCAACATAATGGTTTCTTCGGATACTATGGATGGACTATTGAATACCATTAGCGACACAATTAGTACGTTAGGAAATTGGTTCTCAATGAATGGACTAATGTTAAATGAGGACAAAACTAGTCTCATGGTCTTTAATGCAGTGTCTGCTAGACGACCGTCACTAAATATTCCTTTAAAAAGCGGTAGATCAATAGGTAGTGCGAAATTAACAAAACTGTTGGGTTTCGAACTAGATCCAGCCCTAACTTGGAAAAACCATATAGACTCTACCTGTACAAAAATGGCTAAAGGCATATATGCTCTGAAGCAACTGCATCCTATGACATCCCAATTAAATCTCAAAGACATTTATTACTCTTATTGTAGACACTCTATAATTAGTTATGGCATTATACTGTGGGGCAACTGTACCGACTGTGAAAGAGTTTTAAAGATGCAGAAACGTGCAATTAGGACTATAAACAATTTGTAATTCCTCAACGACTAACCTTTTCCCGATTTTTACATGCCTAATTCAAAAATTCAATTAATTCAAATTTATGTAATTTAATTTATATTTAAATTAACTTAACGAGAAACTGATAACACCTAGCTTTAGCTTAAATATTGAGTTAACCATTGTTATTGTGTATTTCTTTTTCAATAAATGTTTTCATTTCATTTCGTCACCACGTCTTGCCAAGTGTCGAGGCTACTAACACCTTAGTTTCAAGATCCAGTTACATACGTTCTGGACTTTATCCCGTCTCAAGCACTGCTAAGCCACAGACGTTGTCTTCAACAATACGTCGAAGCCTATACTATATAGTACTTGCCAAGTACTCTTGGAATTACAATGCTATCAAACGTTAGTGCTTAGACGCATAAGGCTTAGAATATCACAAAGACATTTGACGGTTTTCAGCTCTATTCAAATCTTAATACGATCTCTAATCGAATCACATTGCTTGCAGCCTGTTCGTACAGTACACGTATAACCATTGAATTCTGACACTGATAGTCGAGTTACAATCAAACGGTCAGTTAAATGCAGGAGGACAATAGGGACAGATTCGGAAATCAGCGCTACACTACTAAGTGCGTCAGGACTGGTACGTAGCGGAAACCGAATTCAACCTACGCCTTAGACGTCCTATGAAAATACACTACGTAAGGTAGTACCTGATAAGACCTTACACATAATATCAAGTATAGGCAATAAGTATTAGGCAATGTTACTTCGTACTCTACGATAAGTGATCACGACCACATCGCTGGAGCGTGATTGAAACGCTAAGAAGTTATAATAGAAGGTTCGGTCCACAAAAACTCGCTACACCTCTACCATGTTACTTCATAACCTCAGCTGAAACAAGATATCTTCAGTATACGCCTTCGCCGGGTAACCCATTAGGTAAACTTTAGACGCGAAATCCAAGAAGCTGAGGCGAACTACTTAAAGTACTTCGTTAATGCCGGGCTTTGTTTTGCTTACCTACTTCTTGTAAGTTGTCCTATTGAAATTCTTTGTCAACTTTTAGCTGAAGAACAAGCTAATTAATATATGAGAACGTTTTTGTATAAAATGTAGAAAAGTGTTGCATATTTCACTTTGTCCCTGTACACTATTTTGGGAGATATTTTGAGAACTCATATGCAATACCTTCTTACCTAATACTCAATTTTGGGGTTCCGGACCCAAAGAGAAGAATCTCATGTACCGTAAGAGGACAGTTGAAATTTTCAGAGAATGTGTATTTCTCTTGCCGCTATAACAAATATTAAAAATAAAATATCTAAATTAAAGAAGGCCAATATAGTGATGTTTTTTGGCTATTTTTGCTCTTCGTTTGTCAAGGCTGTATGTCTTGAACCACAATAGGTAGACGCATGAAACTTTCTATAAATAAGTAACACTTGAACATAACAAAAATACTAAAAACATTTTAAGGGTCTCGGAACAAGTGAAAATCTATTGTTCTTTGAAAAACTTGCCTAATTTTTACGGTACAGAACTTCGTGTGCGAGTCGACTCGGACTTGGCGGTTTTTTTGCATAAGTACAGTTAACGTAAAAAATGCATTGATAATTGTTTAAGAAATCTATAGAACCGCTGAAAAACGAAAGCGCAAAATGATAGTTTGCAAGTATTTACTTATTGTCTTTTTGGGATTTTTTAGAAATCATTTGTATTCCAAATATAGTAGCGCGTCAGGATATTGTATCTAAAGGGAACAGTTTCCCATTTCCAATTTATTTCTAACATGCACAACACAATTCATTTTTTCAAAGCATCTGTCGAATTCAGGTCAGTTTAGCCAGAGCTGAAAGCGAGCATGCAGTCATTGCAATAAAAATTCATAGTATTTGTTAATATTTCAGACGGCTTTATGCCGTTATTCAGAGTTTAGGTTATATTGCGGTTTTAATGGCAGTGGTAGAATCGAAAAATGATTCATAAAATATGTATGCACAGGCAAAAGATAAATGTGGATTATTAGGTCTATTGACTATAAAATAACGAACTACATATAACGTAACGAATACATCCGACAGAGAACCAAAGTTATCGACATAGCTCAAAGAATTAGCAGGCTGAAGTGGCAGTGGGCCGGCCATATCTCGCGAAGAACCGACAACCGCTGGGGTAAACGTGTTCTTGAGTGGAAACCACGACTCGGCAAACGTAGTGTAGGACGCCCTCCGGCCAGGTGGGATGACGATCTGCGAAAGACTGCAGGCAGATGCTGGATAAGCATGCTGAAGACAGGGCGCTATGGCGCTCATTAGGGGAGGCCTATGTCCAGCAGTGGACTAATATAGGCTGATGATGATGATGACTATAAAATATACATACACCTACCCGCACAGCAGAATCCTTAACTGGTAAAAAATGGTTGTAGGGAGAGAGAGAGAACAGAGAGAAAAATCAGCTAAGAGTTATTTCAGCCACCAGTATTTTACTGCATATTTGACGATTTAACGTAGATGAATCAGTAAAAGCCACTTGCTCTGGTAACAGTCCACATTATCCCGTCTTCTCAGTATGAAATATCTACCAGAAACCAACATTCTATAGCAAAGGTGCTGAAACTTACTCTCTGAGCCAGTTCTTTTGGCATCCATAAAGAACAGTCCAGCGAACACCAGGTCCACCACTAGCAGCGTCACACCCGTGATGGTCAGCGGTAGGAGAGTCACGTAGAACGCGCACTGTCGTGACGTTTGTGTGGAGTTGTTGGCGACTGCTAGCAGACTCCATAGAAGGTGGAGGACTAGCCATACTTTGATCTTGCTAGAAGTGGAATAGTATGATTTAAACTTTCTCAATTTTTCAGGACTTAAAATATTAATATACCTACAGATGACCTACAGCAACACAACTTCTAGTTAGGAGAAACTTCTTCCGTGTGGCAAACATCGTCTTCCGCATAAGTTGACCTCCGAGGATTTTTCGCACTCCTGATGTCCTATTAGAACACATCGGAGAGTCGGGGAATCTCAAAAAAGTAATAAATAAACGGTAAATAAAATCAGAAAGAAACTGCAAGAAAATGCTACCTTCCAAAACCAGCAGCAATAGAATTGCTGACTGGCCACACTACCGCAGTGGTCACCATCGCGTTGGTCATGGTAATGGTCGTGGTGAAGTTGTAGAAGTGGATGCGTCCACAGGCCTCAGGGTCGTAGAGGTACAGAAGCTTTATGAGAGTCACCTCATGCAACTCTGCAGGGTCTGGGCCTAGCTTGCAGCCAAGGGTCAGCCAGCTTATCAGCATGCAGAGGAATGCTGGAAGACACTTAGGTAGAAATAGAGAATACCTAGCTAGATCGTTTATGCTTTTGGTTTTAATATGGAAAACCATTAGGATTTCAATGATCATGAGAATTACACTGGTGGTGGATGGTGCTATTCGCAAAAATAATTGAAACTGTTTGAGAATGAATTTATAAAATTTATTTTATTAAAATGTCCTAGAGGGGTGCCATGCTAAAGATATTCAAGAGAAGGATAAGGTAATAAAAAGAAAAACAAATTGGTTATTATGTTATTTTTGAAGCTAATACAAGTAAAAGAAGTTTCTTAAGTACTCACTTTGGTAAAATATTGTACACATACCCCAAAGACCGATAGCCATTTTCAATTTATTTTATTTGATTAAACCTTAGAATATTCGCATCTAGAATACTTTCAAGTACTAGATAAATAGATACATTATAATTAATAGGCAGTAGGATAAAATTAACGATTCAACACTAAATCTAACTACTTCAAAGACGCAATGAAATAATTGATCCTGACTCTCTAGTTGGTAACGAAATCCAGAGGGCTTTCCCAATCCATAGACAAATTTCTCAGGGTGTTATCACAGGTACCTAACGCAGAAATAAATGGGCCACCTTCAATGGCCAGATAACAAAAAAAATTACGGTATTTGGCCAAACTAAACTAGATTTCCTCTTAGCATTTTATGAGAATTCTGCCTCTCTCTCATAAAAGGATTCGGATCCCCTGGTGTATAACACAGCATATCTTCTTTTTGGTCGTGTTGTGTCCGATCGGGCTCTGGTATTGGCTTGTTCCATGACTTCACGTAACGCTTTCTAAACTGAGTCGTTCGGATCCTGTTTTTTATGCGGCGTAATTTTCGACAGCAGTACACATTCAGGCACAGGATAATAAATCCCCTCATCCAACAAACGGATGCGAACATAGGAAGCCAGCCAGCGAAGGCTTCACCATTGTCCATCTGAAGTAACACACTCCAACCGCTGTACCTGATATGATATAAAAATCCTTCTCTATAAAGGCAAAAGTTTGTGAAGATGTTAATTAATATAGAGACAACGCCAAAACTACCAGTAAGAAAATTTGCACGCATGAAGTTCTGGGCCGCAGTAACAAATAGGTACTACTATCTACTACTTGCTTACTAACTGCTACTTTTTATCCCGGAAAACCAGTGTGAAACTGCGGACAGAAGTAATACTTATTGAGCCCAATATTGATATTTGTAATAATATGATAATAAATATGATATTTATCAGCCCTTTGCCTAAAAATGGGACAGCAGGTATAAGTCGACTGCCAAAAAATGCAGTCTTATTGATTGAAATAGCATAAAATCATTTACGTACCTGATGATCATATTCCTTGTCAAACTCTGTTTGATATGAGACAAGTAGACGACGGCCATGGACAAATCGAAGAGAACCATAATAATGAAATAACAGAAGTAAATCGTGATCGCATTCTTCATCAAGTTCAAATTTGTTCTTTTGTGTTTGAATACGCAACGGAGGATAATGGTCACTGTCATCCAAATGCAGTGCAGAATTACACTTGATTTCAGATATCTGAAAGAAGATTACCTACTGTGAGAGTTGATGCGGGTAGTTAAAATTGTCTGCAAAAAAGATGTTTTAAGCCCTTGACGCAGTAAGAGAGGTGTTATGTGCGTCAAATGGATGAACTGACTTTTATACTATTCAATTGTGTCGGAAACATGGTCCACAATAATATTTTTTGTAACGTATGATTATAATCGATGAAATGTTATGATAGACAATCATAAGCGGTTTATATTAGGTAGTTAAAATTGTCTGCAAAAAAGATGTTTTAAGCCCTTGACGCAGTAAGAGAGGTGTTATGTGCGTCAAATGGATGAACTGACTTTTATACTATTCAATTGTGTCGGAAACATGGTCCACAATAATATTTTTTGTAACGTATGATTATAATCGATGAAATGTTATGATAGACAATCATAAGCGGTTTATATTTTTGTAAGATAGATAAATTTGTTTCCGAATATTTTTGCAACAGCGCGTTGGTTGTTGTTAATTCTGTATAGTTGCTAAAGTTTTGCCTGCTAAAGTTTTAAACATGCAAATACCTCCTGGTACTACTGGAGAGCCTTGTGGAAACCGTGACGATGGGAAGCCTACAAGCGTAGGGCAGAACGTTGTGGCCTTTGGTGTCATTGCCGAAGTGGAGAGCGCTGGCCTGAAAAATAGCTATGTATGTTTTAAGGACTATGTGTACCTTTCATTCGTTATTGTTTTTAAACGTTTTTATACATCCATAGTTGCTGGTTTTATAGCCTGGGCCGCAAACCCAAATTGTCTCGCTATCAAGAAACTGCACTACATCATCGCTACATCTCATCGTCACACACACGCCTGCTGAACGTGCCTCCTCAAACAATACGGTACGGGGCTTTGTCATAATTACCAGCAGGCGGATTGGTTATTTGAACTGGTGTTTTGAACATCATGGTTTACTCTCGCCACGAGCTTTACTTACTCGGTAGCAGTCGGCAAATATACATCCACATTGTTTTATTGTGATTAAAGTGGTGATAAATCAAGATCAAGATAAATTAAGATTGGCCGTAGGTCAAAGGCGTAGTGTTTTCAACGAATGTTTATCGCGTATGTGTGTCGTATGAGTTTGAGGCCCCACATGTAAAGGTGTCAGTCAGACAACACCAGCTTATACCTTCTAGCCCATTGCTAGACACATGCCTCCCCTAATAAGCGCCTGATTGGCTCTTCTCATTAGAGTATCTCATTCCTTATATAAAACTTTTTAATCCATCATGGTTACAAACAAAGTCATTTACACGGCGCATTGAAATATTGGAATGCTCAAAACTCAAATCATGGTAAATATATCATTTCTTTTCTATACTTTACATTAAAAAAAAGCTTAGGGATCGCAGGGCATTGGTTATTTCGTACCGCTAACGCTGCTGCCCGTCGACTGCCTTTTGTATTTAGCTGTGCCTGTATAGGTTGCGTAATACCGCTATCAGCTGGTTGGGAGAGGGATAGATGTGATGCGAAGTAGGTAAGTCATTAAGGGAACTCAAAACATTTTTTGACCTTCTTAGAAGCCGTGACGCTGGAGTCGCAAGCCGTCTTGTCGTACAAGTACATGATACTGGACAGCTTGTAGTAGTCGAACGGGAAGTGGTCTGGGCTCCACAGGCAGTGAAAGATAGTCAGAGAAGCGAGGCATACCAGGACACCTGTGGGGTAGCAGTTGATAATTTTGATATTAAGTATATACATTTTGTCACAATTGAAGGCTGATGCCTAACAAGAGTATTTGAGTTGTGATTTTTGAGTTTCGTAAAATGCGTACTTTTAACAGAAATTACAACTCATCGTGCGGCACTAATAGGACTTTTGCAAGAAGTGTCCTGGTTTTTAAAAGTTCCGGTTTCAGTGACTTCCCGGTGTTTTAGAAACACGGCGTAACCGAACTTTGATCTACTCTGTATAAATGAAAGACACTTTTTTAATAAATTTCAAATTTAATTAATAATGATTAAGTAGTGAGCCTGAGAGGCGATGATGTTAATTAAATTGGAAACTAAATTAGCTCAACCAAAACTACGGCTAGAATATGGGTTGTTAAATCCTACAGAAGGCTGATTCTACTGGTGTATACGAGTCTTCATCTTTTTTCCCCTCTACGACATGACATTACTGTCCTATTTAGTGCGCCGCGGGTGATGCAGCAGGTCAGCAACCCGACGGCGAACGGTCCTAGTGCAGGAGGTTCAGGTCCAAAAGTGGGCAACTCGTGGAAAGTCCGACCGTAAATGAAGTTTGCCTTAGGGTGGACTTTGAACCCCAATAGGGGTTTAAAGACACACCCAGTTTTGGTTTGAAACTACTAACTAACTAAATTTTTAAGTTGAAAATGAAAATTAAAGTTTTCATTTCATTACAAATCGTCGGCCAGCAAACGACGATGAAAAGAAATCGTCAGCCAGCAACTAAAAGTACGTATGTCCGTCTCCTGCGCAGTGTGAGACACGTCAGCCTTGCGAGACGATAGACAATTCATCCGAGTGTGCATGATGTAAGCGGCCGCGTGTTGACGAACTTAACTATGGTGCCGTCAAGAAGTTAGTATTCTAGGTAGCATAAAAACAATCCTATGGCCCTTAGTATCTGTCATTTCCCTATTAAATGGTTACTTAGTGTCAGATAATATATAATCTTATACTGTCAGTTCGCCTTTTACGCGCCACACCAATGTGATTGTTTCCGATTAAATTAAGACTTGAGTATAGTTCAAGTGAGACACATTTTGCTATTTCATATAAAACAAACCTATTTTCATCTTCTACAGTAGAATACTAGGCTCGGCTTTCACAAAACAGTTCACAGCCAAATGCCAGTTTACTCCAATGAGATTCAAATGCCTGTGGTTTCTCTACAGTTGCTCTGCCGCAAGGATCTCAAAACGTTGGCATTATGTTAAAATATTCATAGCGTCAATGATGGTCAAAAGTGTACGCAAGAGGATCGATTTGCGGGTAAAATGCACTCTTCCGTGCTTCAATCTACTATTGCCTGCATGGAAATTGTTTGGCCTGAAGTGCAATGCCAGAAGTGGTATTCCCAGCTTTATGAAGCCAATTCTGCAATCACCTACCTAGACACAAAATTACTCTTCCTACCTGGTACAGTAGTAAGTCAGTTTTTAGTTTTTCATAATAAACATCAAATTAATGAGCTAATTCGATGTTTATTATGAAAAACTAAAAACTGACTTCATGACTTCAATATCCTGAATATTTTTACCGATGTTTTTATTTACTGGATAAGTAATTCATACATGATACAAAAGCAAAATAACTATAATTGGCGAAGATATCACACCTTCTTTAAAATCGGCTAAGTAATGCCAGTAACTAAGAGATTTAACTGTAGCTAATTAAATCTTATCTATGTAGTCAGAAGGTTTTAGAAGAGTTTTTTTAGATTGTTGAGATGACTGTTGATATTAATGTGAACACATATTGTGCGATCCTGCGTTGTGGGAGCAGAAAGTCTTCACGGGGTTCAAAACTTTAGTTAACTGAATCTGTTTGCATGTTTTAAGATTTACTGTAGGTACGTGGATCAATGAAGTATTATAGTTGGTAAAGACGTGAATCAACCAATTCTGTTACAACCCAGTCACTGCAGCAAGTTAAAGTGCCTTTAACAAAAATTTTCGACGTGACAACGTCTTATAATTCGATGGAGCCGGCTGCACGCACGAAAAAACATGACGTCATGCGGCGTTACCTCGCTCTGAGGCGTTCCATGTAAGGCTTGAATTGCAAGCGAGACCGCTCGACATCCGTCTCTCTCCTACTTGAGTGAGCGATGCGTCTGCGTGGACAGCTGCTATACTATAGTACATTTACATGTTTCGATCGAGTATCAAATGCTACCATTCCATCAGTATTTTCTTAAGACGTTGTCACGTTCAACTATCGTCAGTAAACCGACTTTACAGACAACCAATTTTTATATTATACTTACCTACTTACCAAATAATTTTGTTGACGAAATTACACTGATTATTTGAAAAGGGATTTGCATATCTAATTATTCTGGTGCTAAGAAGGGATCTAAGCTGAAAATATTATTTTTATCAGAATTCAGGAAATTTGTGAAATTTTAAAACTTTGCGTGGTCAGCAATTTGCATCCAATATTTTTTACAAAGCCGTCATAAAAGTTAATGGTTACGTTCAAATTATGCTAACCATAATAATGATAATAATAGCTTTCTTTTATGGTAATTACTTTTCCCCATTTGCGATTGTAAAAAAAGGGGGCAAACCACTTCGTCTGGTACCTTGGCTATACTTATTTATTTAGAGTTGTAAAAAATGTGCGTGTTAACGTAGCGTGCAGTGCAAATACGAAACTTATCATTAGGTACACTTAACCTATTATAATATTTCATGGCAAATTTGTATTTGTTATTAACACGGCTTAATACATTTACTGTGATAAAGAAAAAAACCCAGACACGAAATGATGGTGGATCAACAGAAAATTTCATAGGCACCTTTGGGCATTCTTTGCTGCACAGCTTTTGAATAAGCCATCTTGGGAATTATCAGACGAGTAGTACTATTACCTAATCGCTGATAAAAGGCTCATTACATTTTCTACTCCATGTCATATTCATTACGGATGTAACCGGGTTAACTACGAACGTCATTTGTGTGGGAAGACTCGCGCGCTACGAGCGCTTGTGCGTAGTGCTGGGAGAGGACGTTAAGGGATCAAACGTTGGTGTTCTTGCAACACAAATATGGTTCGTAACCCGCTTACATCCATGATGACTTCGTCAAACTATGATAGTTTTTATCGCAATATAGCAATCGATGTCATTTGAAGACCCCTGATGACTTTGGAAACAGGATCTATGAGTTATCTATCACACAGCCAGTTGCCAAAATAGAATTATCCAGGCATGTTCAGACCCGTAGGTCCTAATATCGCGTGCGGTATTCGATGCCCAGAGCGGCAGTGAAATCCGATCGGGTATACTAATCTTATTCACTCTTAAATACTCTGCGTACTACCGTGGACCACGAAACCCCGAGCAAAATCCAATGGAACTTAGGTACCGCTACCGCTCTGGTTAGCGATTACCGCGAAGGTTCGAACAGGCTCCAAGATTATAATGAGGTTGGTAGGAAGGTGGGACTCACACTGCCACATTACAAAGGTGGTGATGTACATAACTTTTCTTTTATCAGGCACCTCCACAAAAATAGTTCTTCTTCGTTGTCTCATCATTTTTACGTTATTTTAAATTAAACTTTTGCTTATTACAACCACTGGAAATTCCTTATAACTTTACGGTTTGGAAAACTGTGTATTTATAATTTCCGTCAGTATTTTTGTTTATTTACTGACTAGTTTCTAGCCGCGGCTTCGCACACCTTGTTTTCGCGATAAAACCTAACCTGTTGGTCACATTATTCCATGTCAACAAAGATCTAATAGTTGATCTATGAAAACGTTTTTAGGTTAATTCTACGTATATAGGGTTTTATAAGTTATTTCAGGTACAGATCTATAATGTATAATTTTTGTTTGAAGATTTAACAAATATCCATACATTCATCCAAACTTTCGCATTTTATACTTATTTTAAGTGTGACTTGTCAAAGTTGTTGTTCTGTCAATTTTATACAAAAAGGTTAGATAAAAAAAAGTAGGCAGTAGTTTTCTTAACCTGGTGTTCACCCAAAAGATAAACTATACATATAGGCGCAGCTATTACGTCTGTGAGATAAACGGATAATTACTTCTTAGTTGAGGATTTTGACAGATATTTTCATACATTAGACACATCGATCAAGTATGCGGCCTCCCCCGTAGATACCTAGAACCTTACAAGAATGACACTCAAAAGTGTCCACGTTTTGTTTTGACGCAGACAGTTTGCGCAGAGCCTGTCAAGTTTTTTGCATGCGGAACAAGAGATTAGTGGAGTCGAATTTATTTTATTTTGTAAGTAGGTAGGTAGGAAGGTACCTACCTAAAATAATTTATACACTGTTTATTTTTATAAGGATTATAAAATCAACAGAATTCAGGTAAAGATTAATTTAATCATTTATTGATACAACTATAAATTAGCGACGCAACAGTCAACAAACAAAAGGGTCATTTCTGACATACAATAATATAAATAAGTTAACAAAAGCTAGTGAAATAAACATAAAATACAATTTCAGGCAGGTACTTAAAATTTAAAAGAACTAGTGTCTGCGCTGTAAACGTTATTTCAAGTCAACTAGGATCTTATAAAATACTTTTAAACTTACGCCATATGAACACATTATTTATTATTACCTACTATTTAATTTTGAACGTCGAAAACAATAGGTAAATAAACGCAATAAATACCCGTTTTATATTACTAGTACTACCTACAGTAATTCCTAAGTTCTGAAAATATGACGTTTCCAAATGTTTAATACTTAGGTACTCTCATATAAATTAAAGGTTTTTTTAAATTTCCTTGAAAAAGATTTAGTTTATTGTATTTTATTGTATAAAAATCTCCTTGATGAATTTTTTAACTTTTGAGATTCTTTTTTGCTATGTAATGTAATCTTATCTTCAGGTATCGTTCGATTATAAATTTTAATAAAATTGTTGTATGTTTGTTATCGTGGCACTCACTGGGTATCTCGAGGGTAACTAAAAATTAAATACTAAGTTGATTAAATCTAATACTTTTGGTAGTCTTTCTTTTATTAGAGAGTCCACGCAAATAAAATTGAGGGCGGGTCAGCTAGTTATTTTATAAACCTCAACCAATTATTTTAAATGTCTTTTCATGAAAAAAAAAATTGGTTGTCTGTAAAGTCGGTTTACTGACGATAGTTGAACGTGACAACGCAGACGCATCGCTCACTCAAGTAGGAGAGAGACGGATGTCGAGCGCTCTCGCTTGCGCTTCAAGCCTTACATGGAACGCCTCAGAGCGAGGTAACGCCGCATGACGAGGTAACGCCGCATGACGTCATGTTTTTTCGTGCGTGCAGCCGGCTCTATCGAATTATAAGACGTTGTCACGTCAAAAATTTATCACTTACAATTTACCACAAAAAAAAGATTAGAAACAATATCCGCTCTATTCATCAACTTAGAACAAAATGTATATTTTTACATAGGAAAACCCAACAACAATATTTAATGATGATTTCTCAAGTATATAAGGCTCAATTGGCTCATATCACAATACACAGGTAAAAATTACATTTAAACTTACTGAAAATAAGAAATTTCATCCTTTTTCTGTTACTTGGTCGGTCGATTATTGCATTTTTTATAGGAGCACTTGACCATGCTTTCGGTCCGAGAGCTAAAATGACACTAGTTGAAAAGGTATCCCAAAATGCCAAATGGGATACCTTTTGATACTGACGTTTTCAGGGCGCGCATTGTGCATCTAAGGGGGGCCGGCCGGAAATTTTTGATCGATGATTAGCAGTGATAGGAATAGGTAGTGCTTATTTACCTAAACTTCGAGGAACAGTGAAAAGAATTGGAGACTTCCTTCCGAAAATATTTTTAAAAACTTTTTCTGCCCCAAAATTCCGGACATTACTTAGGTACACCAGAAAATAATGTTATTCGTATAAGTACTTAGTTGGTCTATGTTTACCTAAAGTTTGCGACTAGACCTAATATAACATAGAGTCGTTACAACCACAAAATAATCTGAGAAAATGCCTTGAAAAGTCTTATATCTTTTTATACATAAAACTAAAACGATAAAATAAAAATAAAACACAGTGAGTATTGTTGTAACAGATACAGATTACATTTTAATTATTTTTCAACATATATTTGGAAAACATGAAACGATGTGACAGACAGACGGAATAATTTAAATTACAAAGTATACTCTTTATGTTGACATAAGCCATTATTGCAAATAGATTTCAACATTCTACTTGTTGACGTTATGCGGTGTTGATTTTAACTCAAACTAGACTTTTATTTAACACAAGCTCTGCTTAGCTTGGGGCTAGATAATGCTGTGTGAATTGTCCAGCATTATTTATTTTATTTTACTAACGTCGAGGGATGCGATTTTAAGTCAAATAATAGTATTGATAAATTAACCTTTGATGTAGAACATTTAGGATAATCAGTTTTAATACTAGAACTACTAACTGTTTGGTTTTGAAACTGAAATTGACGCATTAAAGATGCTGAGAATTAAAAATATCTTTATTTGTCTGAAAAAATGCATAAGAAATACAGATTTTCCTTTAATTATCTAGATTCAATTCGTCAAGTTCAGTGTCAGAACCGAAGTTCTCTGCGTCAGAAGAGTCATTTAAGTTAAAATACACAATCATAATTTTTTCTATATTTTCAACTTTCAGACGATTTCGTTTTATGTTAAGGATCCATTTATAAGTTGAAAACGACCTCTCAACTTCGACTGAGGTTAAAGGCACGTACCATGGAGCAAGTACAGAGAGGAGATGTTCTAATTAGATTTCCCTAAGAAACAACGCGTGACACTTTGCGGGATGACGGGGTGTTAGATCCCGCCCACTTTTTGTTTTCCATCTACCGGTGAGAAGCAAAACTGCTCGCTTCGTGCTGTGTTGATGTTACTACGTAGTTTAACTACCTCACACTAGATGTCACTAAGTGTAGGATGTAACAGGGACGTACTCAGAATTTTCGTACCATTACCTATTATGTAAACAAGTGTAAACAAGAGGCAGAACAAATAATAAACAAATTAAGTATATCGAACTAAAGTAGGAACAACGTAGGAATACGTGCAGTGCTATTTGCACGGAGCGCCGTGTACCGAAAACATACTTTCAATAATGTAGATAGAATATTGAATTTAAAGCAGGCTTTATTTTTATTTCCTGCGTATTAAATATTTTATTAAAAGTACTTTCCATTGACGAAGCATAGCCGTGGGACACTCGGTAAAATAATTGGATTCTAATTACGACCCTGTCTTTTTGTTCAATTCATGGTTGATGTTCATAGATGACGATAGATGGCGGCATGTTTAATAAATGATTATAAATTAATAAAAATAATATTTAGGCGACTAAAAGGTCTTTAGGAGTGTCAGTAGAACTAATTTCCGTACGTATGATTATTAAAATATATTAATACTGCTCCACTCGCCTATTTATTTTTAGTTCCCATGACACTAGGTGTCGCCATCTATTGTCAAGTAGAAGAAGTATATTTGGAGACGCCGATACGATGAGAGATTTTTCTAGAACTTTTCTTAAATTACGCATAAAATTACTTACACATCAAATGTGATGCCATTCATAGCATCAGAACGTCTGTCCGAGTAGTTTTTTCAAGTTAAAACACAACACTTCATCCTTTTCTACTTAGTTACATGAAAATTACACGAAATTCCACCGTTCACAAAGTTGTGCTCAGGACGAACGACGACAGTACACTGACTAAGGCCACGCCCACTGTGATGACGTCAGGACCTAGTTGAGAATCACAGTGCACAGTTGCTTAGGCCCCCTCCTCTCTGTATCTGCTCTATGGGCACGTACATATAGAATGACCGATCATCCTTTCCTGCTGTTATCGCGTCACCTCAACCTCCTCAACCTCAACAGCCTGTAGTGGTCCACTACTGGACGCAGGCCTCCCCCTGATAAAAGCCTTATTGGCTTTTATCACATGGCATTTATCGCGTCACATATGTCTCTAATTTTATCTAGATCGGGATTTCTAGATATAACATTTTCAAGTTTAATTTTTATGTGCTCAGACGAACACCAGCTTAGCACAGTTCTCACGTGGTCAAAGATCTCAAAGGATTCCACTAGAGTTATATTAGATTTTTGTAGTTTCTTTAACCCAATTTGTACATCTTCAAAAAACTCCTCAATATAGTCCAAGTCCGACTTCAAGTTTTCTTTTTGAGGAACAGTTTTGACACACCTAATAGATAACGCGTAGGAACTTCTTAAAAGATTTACTATCGTTTTAATTTGAAAAACATTATTTTCTAATGTACCTAAGTAATGTCCGGAACTTCAACAGTAAAGTCCGCAGAAAAACTATTTTCGGAAGGAAGTCTCCGATTCTTTTCACTGTTCCTCGAAGTTTAGGTAAATAAGCACTACCTATTCCTATCACTGATGATTAGACATCAAAGTTCAGTCTTAGTGAGCCTTTAGTGAGACAACCTAAAAAGTCTTGTCAAGTGGATTCCAAGGGTTTACAATCAATGACTAATAATATTTTCTGACTATCGTCGAGTGGTAAGCCAACAATCCCTTGAGCTTTAAGCAGCAAAATCACGAAGCTTTTGAATCAAGTCTACCTAGACCTAGTTTTATGTTGTCTGTAGGTACCCATAGTTTAAATAAGTTTAAATTGTAATGCTACAAATAAAGATTTATTATTCTTATTCTTATTATTCTATTTATAGATCTAGACTAGGAAATTGATGAAGTTACCTGCTTATAGCCCTCTAGCTAAATAACTATAGTAGACCAATTTCCGAACCATTATGAATTATGAACCTAGCGGGTTTGGTTGTCAAACTAGGCCTAGATCTCAGTAGGTACTCACGGGATCCCCGAATTACTCTCGAATTACTTAAAATTGAACATTTTTTTCGGTTCCTTATTTGGATCACTGATTGCGAAAAAAAATTACGAAAAAAATCATGAAAGTGCACTGTTTTGGATCTAATTGGGTCGAGATCTCAGGAACCCTGCGGTCTATAGAAAAGATTTTTGTTTTGGTTTGTAATTATTAATAATTCTCTTACGCCGTTCAAAAACGTGTGCTCCGTCCTGCTCCTATGAACGCGAAATCCTATGCCTCCTTTTTACAAAATGCGCCCTCTTAAGTGGTGTTTCCATTGCATCGGAATCGGAGCGTACGCGGCGTCGACCGCAAAGTACTTTGTGTCACGGGAAAGCGTGGACTGCTTTCGGATTTTGCATCGGCAATATAGGTATTTTCAAAATGCTCGAATTTGCACGTTGCAGAATCAGTATACATCAGGTTCCAATCAGGTTTCCTGTATTTCGGCAAAGAGGGGGCCTCTTTGCCGAAATACAGGAAACCTAAAAAATAAATTCATAAGTAATTTCCCGGTATAAATTACTATACTGTTAATAATCATGATAGTTTTAAAAGTTTTAATTTTAAGACCTATCCAAAACTACTCGGTATTTTCTACCCAGCGTAGCCAAGCTTCGCTTTGAATTTGCTCGGTGCGCGGCATTCAGAATTTTCGAAACAATAGGATCACCGCATACCCACTTATATTTCGCTGCGCGGTTCTGGGTAGCGATTACCCTGCAGGTCTTACCAGGCCGGCCACAAAACCCGTTACGTAGTAAACAAGTTGTAATCAAGTCATAAACAGTGGCCTCTCTCATCTTTTAATACGTAGTTATCAAGACTGTGGTCTTGTATCTTTTCGGAAGCTATGAGGTAAGTATTTCTCACCTTTCAAGATACAATGTTTGTAAACAAAACCCCCAATGCTGAACCTTAAAAGAAATCTTGCTTACTTTGACGGAATTTTCACTACTTGTCAAATTCAGCTGTTTCCTGATAATTTTATGTATTCTTAAACGACGCCAAAACGAGAATTTTATATTTTTGTGTTGTGCGTTGTTTACAAAAATGTATTCTTGATAAATATTTCTTCAAAGAAGTTTCTCTTGGCTTTGAGTAGGTAGGTAGGTAAGGTCTAACGCGTTCTTTCATACCTAAGTGTAGATTACTTTTCCAAACAAAATACCTCAAAATACCACCGAATAAAAAAGATTAATGAAATCGCAGAGAAAAAGCAATCACTCGCTTTCTTTGTTTCAAATGTAAAGGAAAATGTTGGCTCATGTTTTTGACACGACCTCTGTTACGACTCAACAAGCAGAAAGAATATAACTTACGAAAACAAAAGGGAATCTTGCATTGTGGTACGATACGTGAAAGATGGCTTATACATATGTTACTTTATTTACTAGCTTCGGTCTGCGGCTTCGCAAGTACATATGTTTTTGGAATAAAAAGAAGCTTATAATATTCCATGTCCAGATCTTTATGTGTGCAAAATTTCAGCCCTATCCATGCAGTAGTTTTGGTGTTATCTTCGGCCAAACATCTTAACAACGGCACAGACTTTCGCCTTTTAAATATGAATGGGATGGTTAGCTGTAGGTCGCAGAGAACCAAAGTTATCGACATACGTCAAAGAATTAGCAAGCTGAAGTGGCAGTGGGCCGGCAATATCTCGGGAAGAACCGACAACCGCTGGGGTAAACGTGTTCTTGAGTTTAGACCGCGACTCGGCAAACGTAGTGTAGGACGTCCCGCAGGTGGGATGACGATCTGCGAAAGACTGCAGGCAGATGCTGGATGCGGCAAGACAGGGTGCTATGGTGCTCATTAGGGGAGGCCTATGTTCAGCAGTGGACTAATATAGGCTGATGATGATGAAGCCGTAGGGTAGATCACATATCGGAGTAGTCTAATTGTTTGGCATCAGGCTGGCTTTATGATTTCTTGTTGATAATCTTGATTTTTTGTAAGGATTGTGTTAGATTTTAGGGACTACCAGATTCTGCCCGTGGCTTCACATGCTTGTTTCTGTCAAAATCAGGTTTCCTGATTTATGGTAGACTATGGTGTTATATCAGGTCGACTAATATATAAACGAAATTTCAGCCCTATCCGTGCAGTAGTTTTGGCCTGAAGAAGAACCAAACATACATTTATCTATAGATTTTTGTTATTATAGTACGTAAGCCCTCACACTCAGGGTATTCACTCACTTTTGATATATTATTTGGTTTCATAAAGATACATTTTATCCATCCCGACTTTCGCGTTTATAGTATTAGTGCGAAATTGTGAAAAAATTCCTGCGTCATTATTTTATTTTCCACTTTGTGCCTTGTGGTAATAAAATGCAGTGGTTTCTTTTTGAAGTGGTTAACGTATATACGAGTTCTTTGCTTGTTAATTCTCCGAGATTTATTAATACACTCATTCTGTGTTTATGGTGAGTTTTCTTCATTTTGTGTAGGAGGAAAGCGTGGGTTTGTAATCTTTCCCTTGACTACATTTGGTTTTGTTTTAATTTCAGCATATTCACGCTAAATTAACTAACTAAATCATAGCTAATTTGCAATGCAAATGATCTCTGTTGTCATGCCATTTCGTCATACATTTGTAAAAATACTGTACTTCGGCCGAAAAATGACAGAAAACAAACAAAATTATGTAAGGTCTTTTTGTGTCATGAGTATATCGTCGCCGTAGAGCGAAAAGTCACTAACTCGCTATTTGGGCCAAATCGAGTTAGATGTGCCATCAAAATCCCCGATTTTTTCTGCATTTTTCGGTCTGACAACCGTATCCCTAGCTATCACGGTTTTCATTTTAGGTTGTGCAAAAAATTCACTAACTCTACATTTGGCTTACAGCATTTTAGTCGAAAACCAACTAAGTAGGCTTAGATACTTTTTTCCTACTTGAAAGAATTGCAAAATATAAACCTAAGTCGGGTTGGTTACTTTCTTTTCTAAAATAATAACTTGTTGCTAGGACCCAGTCTAGTCGAGAAATAACTAAATATACTTGATTAGTTATGTGGTAGCAGGTATGATACACAACTTGAAAGCGAAAACTAACCAAGTCGACTTAGTGTCTTCTAGATCGCTATTTGCGATAATTGTACTTCATAATTTTAAAGCAAGAAATCATTTAACATGTTAAGTTAGTTTTCGCCCCAACATTTTGACTACAAAGTTTGGTTTTGAATGATAGCTAAAGTGTTTTGTTTGTTAGGATAGACAATTAAAGGTGCAATTTAGTTACTTTTACGCTCTTGATTTTGCTTACTCGGTGGCTAGTGACGTATATAAGGCCCTAGCCACCTGTCCAAAACGTCTTCGCTGGTTCATCAACATCGTTAGTCTACTGCTGGACATAGGCCTTCCCTTAATGAGCGCCATAGCACCGTGTCTTCAGTTTGCCGCGTCCGACATCTGACTGCAGTCTTTGGCAGGCCGTCTCCACCTGGGTGTAGGGCGTCCTACACTATGTTTGCCGAGTCCCGGTCTCCTCTCAAGAACACGGTTGTTGGTTTTTGCGAGACATGGCCGGCACGCTACCACTTTAGCATGCTTATTCTAAGAGCTATGTCGATAACTTTGATTCTTTGTCGGATGTATTCGTTACGAGTCCTATCCCTTAGAACAGCTCCGAGCATTACTCTTTTCATAGCTCGTTGAGCGACTTTGAACTGGTGGATCAGCCCTAAGGTGAGTGTCCACGTCTCAGCTCCGTAGGTCATGACGGGTAAGACGCACTGATTGAAAACATTCGTTTTCAAGCATTGCAGTATGGATGAATCTTTTTTCTTTATTTATTTTAAAGGAGTTTTGTCAACCTCCCCCCCTGTCACTCCCGTAAAGAATGGATGACTCGGCGAGGACTCAGCGTAGTTCGCTGTGTGGTGCCGGCTTAGAATTTGCACCACCCCAACTCTTCCCGCGGGTGTCGTAAGAGGCGACTAAGGGATATCCACCGGGGGCGGGCAGCAGCGCCCCCGCAGAACAATTCTTCCACCGAACTGCGATCCCCAACCCGCATGCCCAGAATGGGGATTATGGACATAACCCTCCATGTGATAAAAACCAATAAGGCGCTTATCAGGGGGAGGCCTGCGTCCAGTAGTGGACCACTACAGGCTGTTGTTGCCTTCTCAAGTAGTCCAGCAGTTTAAATAATATAAAGGAATGTTTCCTTTCAGTAAAACTTGAATATTTCGGGTAACTGCCCTCCGTCCAGGTAATGTTCGTTTGTACCACACTGAAATGTATTTCAGAGGCCAAGAAAAAAAACCCGTTGATATGCGTTCGTCGTCTGAACTGGACCATTTCCCGTTATCTTCATTCATTGTACGAGTACTCTCTACTTTACAGCTACACACAAAGATGTTGCAGAAAAGCTGCTGGTGCCCGATGCCACTATAAGGCCGTATTGTGAAAGCTTACTCAGTCATCGGTCTATGTTTGAGAAGCGATTATGCCATGAAGCGATAATCATGATCAAGAAATACGACATTCACAATGTTAAGACTCACTGGACCAGAATGCTATCATTAATCATTTTAATAGGATTTCAATATTTAAAATCTTAACAATACGTCGAAAACATTAATTTACTTATAACTTGTTGTGAATGCGTTTTTTTTTTGTATTTTTCAAGGAAGTATGACAACTGCATTTGATTATTTATCATTTTCTTATTGATTACCTGATTCGAGAAATAGAAATTATATAAAATTAAGCAGATAAGAGCGTTAGAAAAATTACTTAAACACTAAATAAACTTATCCAAACACGGGTGAAAAGTCAGTTGGTGACTTTTAACAAATCATTGTCTCACAAAGTTAGTACAAGATTTGAGGGCGAAAAGTAACTAAGTCAGTTTTTTTTTCATTTTCCCTGAAAATATCAGTCATTCATTGACTGTAGTGAATTGACCTTAAGAGCTTTTATATTTCCTAACATATGAGACCATAAAATTAGAAATATCCCATACCGAAAAAAAGTTATGATTTTATTTTGTTTTTCAAAACTTTAAACCTTCATAACTCAAAACACCAAATGACCTACTTAGTGACTTTTCGCTCTACGGCGACGATATTACGTTGACATGGCAATGACCCATTTTGGTACTCACTTGAGTCAGCTCGAGTATACGTACAAAGGAATGCGATATTAATTTTACATGTTTTTAAATAACAACGTTGTTTGTAAGCCAGGGGGTCTTATTTCAAGGCGGAAAGCCATGACAGAAGTAATTAATAAAATTCAACATCATATACTATATTGTAATTTTTTTATTCGATGAGTATCACGCAGATTTAGGAACAAGAGTTGATTTCAACCTTATTCCCGAACAAATTTAAGTCAATTTCAATCATTCACTGGTAAAAGTCCGTCTAGAAAAGCTGAACATAAGCGGCTGAAGGTTGATACTGAGGCACCGCGCTGTAAACGTACAACGGCGCGCGGTCTTCATTCTTGTACTGAAGACGGGCCGTGTACGCCATGTTCCTCAGATCATTCTCCGTAGAAAACTGAACCCTCTGCAGCTGGGAATTAGGTAGAAGCACGTAGTAAGCTCCCTGGTTGCTCAGCACTTCGGCATCTTTCGGTGCCACTTCGATTTTTTCCTTCTTCAGGCCTTCGACTTGTAGATTTTCTTCGCCGCTTCCTTCAGTTGTCGGGGTGGCGTATTCGGTGGCAGGGCTGTCCGGGGGTCCGTAAGCCTGCTGAGGAGCGGCGTAGGTTTGGGCAGGTGCTCCGTAGCTGTTGTCGGGAACTCCGTATGAGGTGGCGGGTGGGGCGACTTCGTTCGGTAGGTTGAAGGAAGTTGCTGGTCGGAACCCTGAAGCCGGGTAAGGAGCATCCTGGGGACTAGGAGTGGTCGCTTCACGGTCGACCTCTTGCCTCTGGAACCTGAAGTTCTGTACGTTCTGCCTGTACCTCGGAGGTTCTGCGACCGCCACCGCCACGATGAGGACAAGACAAACGAAGCTCTTCATTGTTGCTTACTCGGCTGACTGCAGTCGAATGATGCTGTGTCTGACGAACGTGGCGTTTTTATACCCGATCCCGAGTTTCCTTTTCCTGTAGTTTCCGTTTTGGCCGGACGTCTCGATCTCCTCTGATCTCCATGATCGATATTCCGCGTAGACCGCGACATTGGCCGCCTAAACGTGGTTGTGTAACGGATGCCGATTAGGACCTGTCATTGTACGACGCGACGTGACGCGCCTGCTAAGCGGAGAAGGTGATGAGCGAAAATTAGGAGATCAATATTCATGAGCTTTCTTTCATTGCCGGAGGTTGAACTTGGTTATTTCTTGTGATTGCTGACATTAGTCCTGGGGCGTGGTTTGGCAGGGGTCGTGAATTGTGACAGAGGGGTCCACGTTTGTAGGTATCTACATTACTCTGTATGTATTATGTATGAAGCGCCGGTTATGGAGTTCAATGGGACATGTCAAGTGCATGCGTAAGCGTGACCGAATTGTGGAATAATGAATCATTTCTTTTGCTTACATCACAACGGATAGGTATTTGTATTTTTGTTGACTTTACATGTTTTTGCTCAGAGCCGAGATGCGTGGAAAAGTTTAGTGTTCCGAAACAAATCCACCGGGATAAGACCCACTTTGAGTCGCTAAGTTGCTGTCACACAAAATTAGATACAAATAAATTTTGTCTTGTCTATCTATCTGTGGATTTTAAGTAGTAGTGTACTATAAGTACACTTTTTTCAGTAGAAATACTCTCAATGCAAAATCAAAGAAATCTTATATATAAAAAAAAGTTACCAATTACTTTCCAATCTCATTTCCATGTTGGCTGTTGACATTTTCTCCCAGAAGATCTGCCATTTGCAATCATCGAAGTAATCTTCCTCATCTTGCGTAGCAAAAACATATTTTTCCTTTCGCTACTCTCAAAGTTGGATTCGTACGCCATAAAAAGAGATTTAAAAGCATTTTGCATTAAAATTCCCTATGGGTAGGTAAGTAGGTACGTGACGATGTGACTTTGCGCCACTTTGCTCATACATGTTTATTTCAAAATGGCTGCTTGACGTTTAATTACGCGGCAAACGAAGGCAGACGTCGCCGGTTGTTAGGGCGGGAAAAATTGCGAATATGTTATTATCAGGATTTTCCCTTTTTGAAATAAAATTAATGGTCTTTTTTGTATCGGTTTGGCGAAAAGTTGCTAGTTATACTCGTTTTAGTGTGAAACTGTATGGACTATGAAAGATTCATTTTTAGTAGTCAGCTTGTGAGCCATGAAATGAAAATAAATAAATTAACTAAGATTTATTGAAATTAATTCGTAAATAGACAAGACATAAGTGCACTAAATAAATCAATACAGCTCTGTATAATTTAGCCTGAACTAATCCTGTGTTTCAGGCGACAAGATGCTAATTATTAAATAAAATAATCGCTTATTATTATACACTTGATTATTTCTATTATTTGATTGTAATTTTCTTTGTAAATAAAGATTGGTTTGTCTTACTATTGCGATAAAGGCAATTAGTTTAACAATGTTGTTTATGTTACAAATAGTTCGTGTTCAATAAATAACATTAACATTATTTGTGGGTTAGTAAAATTCACCGCCGCACGGCAAACCAGAGCACGTTTTTACCGTTATGGTAAAATTGGTAGGAAAGTAAAACCTACGGAAAGAAATTTTATGCAAATGATTACGTCATTATAAGTAAAACCAAAAGTAAGGTGGCCTGAACATTTCAAAAGCCAGTAAAAACGTTTTGTGCTTTACCGTACCGGTGTTTACACCCAATGACAAAAAGCATTGTTCAATTTTATTTCGACCTTGGCCTCACAATGCGTTGATAAAATTACGCTCAGCGGCTTTCCATTTTGGCGTAAATTGGAAAACGGTTTATTCGATTGTTTTTTGTTTCGTATGTATCTAATGTAATTCCGTATCCACAAGCCAGATGGCTCAATCATGTGGTCCGAATCAAAAGGGATCTCTTTACTCTTTTTAACACCCAACAGAACTCAATCATGTAAACAAAATAGTACTTCGGTAATCATGTTGTTGTAAACCATACAAGAATACGTGGCAATGCAGCAAGCGTCTTGGGGATGCTTCCGACTGGTATTGATATGGATCAGTTGAGCTACCTGTAGATTGTTTGCAACAGTCTGCAGTTAGCTCAGTTGTTTCAATTGTAAATACTAGTGTAATTTTCTTTGTGAATAAAGGCTTCTGCCATTGTAAAAAATAATAATACAGGATGTTATGTTGCCTTTTTTAGGGCGGAAAAGTTCTTGACATGTAACATAGACGAACGAGTGACGACATTCACGACAAACAAGTAGGTGAAATAGGAACCCACAATATTGCTATCCTCTCTGAATAAAAACCGCTGGTTTTCGATTTCAATTAAGTTATAATCGTGCTTACAATATTGATATAATCGTTCTTCCTGAAATATTGAACAGTATTTTATAATCACTACAGATTATAAAATACTGCTATTGCAATAAATTGATACACCAACAGATAGAGAAAATGGAATGGTTTTGTACCACGTGCTCAGACCGTACGATCAAAATCCCGGACAGGCTTCCGTTCGAGGATAGTAAATTGAGTTTTTAGAACCGTTTTCAAATCGAAGTTGAGATTACAAAGGGTTCAATACATTCCTAACTGGATTCTACTAATCTTTTGTTTTTATCAGACTCTAAACTTTTTTGTGATTCGGTTTGATTGAAACAAGGGGGAGAAAAATAAGCTAAATCCTTTCAGACGATACGAAAATAAAGTTTTTATCTTCATTTGCAATGGTGAATCTTCAGAACTACTTTTTATTTTTACAATGGTTAAGTATATCAGTTATGTAGTACCCATAGCACAAGCTGGCAAACCTTGGTGCTAGATGATGTGTGGATTGTCCAGCATTATGTTATATATTTTATTCTTAGCGGTGTGGTGCTGGCTTAGAATTTGCACCACCCCAACTGTTCCTGCGGGTGTCGTAAGAGGCGACTAAGGGATATCCACCGGGGGCGGGCAGCAACGCCCCCTGCAGAACACTTCTACCCAACCCGCATGCCCAGCGTGGGGATTATGGCCACTGGGATGGGGGGTCCCATGAGTAAAAAGCCAATAAGGCGCTTATCAGAGGGAGGCCTGCGTCCAGTAGTGGACCAATACAGGCTGTTGAGGTAGATTATGATTTGAAAATATTCTCACTATTATCTAGCCAAATTATTGCTTATTCCTTTTGTATTTTAATTCAGATTTTGAAGCCACAAGCAGAAGCCAGTTTCTTCATAAATGCAGTTTGAGCGACTTTTAACTTCATAGAGCTCTAGTGCCTAGGTCAGTAAAGGGAGGAAAGGTTTACCCTGCACTCGTTCTATCCTCTCAGCAAGCTCCGAGGGAATGTACAGTGAATTATTAATTAGAAAATGAGGTAGAGCAATTTCAATGTCCGCGTTTCTCTCTTATTATGTAGAGCAAATCGGAAGCAGGCAGACAAAAGTGTGGACCTCTAAAAAAAAAAAGCAAAGATACCGTGTTCTTCTATTATTTTATATTTTCTAAATGTTGATTAATTAAATATTGAAAATTATTTCTTTGATGCGAGTATAATGTATGAATTGAATACTTGCCATAATATGAAAATCGAACGATATACCATATAATTATAATTGACGTTTTTGAAAGAACTTTTCAATTCATACATTATACCGGCATCAAAGAATTAATTTTCATTATATAATTAATCAACATTTAGAAAATAGACGTCTAGGAGGTCGACCTTAACCTCAACAGCCTGTATTGGTCCACTGCTGGACGCAGCCCTCCCCTGATAAGCACCAGTTTGGCTTTAATCTCATGGAGGCAAACGATGGTCATGCGGGTTGGGGATCGCAGTTCGGTGGTAGAATAGTTCAGCAGGGGGCGCTGCTGCCCGCCCTCGGTGGATATCCCTCAGTCGCCTCTTACGACACCCGCGGGAAGAGTTGGGGTGGTGTTAATTCTAAGCCGGCACCAAACAGCTAGGAGCTAGAGGGGTTTATTCTTACGCCGTGACCGCCACGGATTGACAGTTCATTGCAAGCTAGTCACAGGACATTATTTACGACAGCAACGGCCTTTCCTCAGTCCGCGAGGAAGTTGGGACTAAGCACGAAATCCTTCGTTACGATACAGCCTTGTTACGTGAATCAAACGCGTGATTAGATTGTTTTATAAACTTTAAAGGTTTAGTGGGCGAATGGCAAGGATTTAATAAGTTAGAGGTTTGATTCAAGAGACGAGAAAGTGTTAATTCCTGTGTTATAGAAAATTTTACGTGTTTATTGTTACGGTACCATCAAATCACACTGGGTTATTGTAAATGTAGCCTGATAGTGGTTTTACACTGGTTAGCGCGTCAGCTAGCTTACTGGGTTTTAGCCTCGCTCAAGAACTACCCTTTACGATTTTTTGTCTCGGCTCAGAAAGACAGCGGTTAGCTATCTAACGGAGCTTGAACTTAACTTAAACATCATTTTAGCTTGTACCTGTAAGCTACTCGTAAAGTGATGTTTTTACGTTCAAACTAGAATCTAAAATATATTTTCCCGGCCCTAAAAGAAAGCCCAAAAGATCAATGTAGACAGGCCATAAGATGGAGCATGCTTTCCTACAAGTACTTACTACTACAACTTAGAAACTAGCCATAGCAGTGGCTCAGAAACTCAAAGTGGTTATTGGCTTCTAATACAAGACTCTCCAGGCATCCTGATTCTGCGCTGTATCTTGCTAGCAATTTCGAGTTCCCAGAGTTTGATTTAGTTATTCCAAGTCTGCAGTTAGCTCAACTGTTTCTATTGTAAAATACTGGTTCTAATTTGTTTCAATTTCTTAATTGTTACTATCTATGCTATTATACGATATTAATAGTTAATCCAGGAGACGGAAAATAGTATTGAAATGTGTGCTACACAATGTTAATTTCATTTACGATTGTTGGACCAGACATGGCATGACGTACAGGTACCTAAACCAATACAACCAACTTAATCAATTGAATCAATCAATATTGATTCGATTGTTGAGTAAATAATTTACCGCTGTAATACCTCCGAGCAGGTACTCCAAATACTCAAGCGGTACAGTCAGCATAACCTTCATAAATGATTTTCACTTGTCAACAATTTCACAGACCTCTAAATAGTATTTATAGTAATTAACTAATCAATGATCGAATCTTTTGTCAAATAGTACTCTATTTGACAAGAGATTTGATCTCTGATTAGTTTTTATTTATCAGGAATAGACCTTCGCTTGACCACAATCTAACGTGTAAGTGACAATGTGGCCGAAGATGTAACACGAAGGTCTAGAAAATACCTATTCACTCTCGCTTTGAAGAGACCCAGGTTATAATTCAATTAATATATTTGTCTTTAACGGGACTTGAACTTGCATCCTTCGCTCAGTACGGGAATGTGCTAACCAACAACTGAATTTTTGTATAGTTTTGCTAATTGACATTTGTATTTAATTATTTTGCTTATTGTTCTATATATATAATCATTTAGATGACTATTATGTTGTATTAGGTCTGATCTGTAATAATAGAAGTAATGTTTTAAATAAATACAAATACAAACTACACCACGAGCTCGAGTGACGTAGGAGTCGAAAACCTCTGGGACTTCCTACGGACTCTAGCGTCTGTTTTTTGGATATTATTTGATTTCTTATAAATTACGTTTAGTGTGAGAGATTATGCACTCTAATAACAAAAACCTCAGGTTATAAAAAAAACTTTCCGGTTAAGCAGGCAGCGAGTTCCAAAACTTAGTGGTACGAATGAAAAAGTTGCGGGGGAACCGCTTAGTATGACTAGAAGGAATATCCAAAACCTAAGGGTGGTAGCGCCGTATGTCTGCTTGTCCTGGAGTGGATGGGAGATGGTGGTATCAACTATGAAGTTCATGATCGACAGGCAAACAGCCTTGCGGCGGTGTTAATCAGCGTAAGAACAGCCCGCTGGTAAATAGTACTGGCAAAGACGCCAATTTGTTGCTGATTCGATACACGCCTAGACAAATGTTTTCTAAGATCTGCAAATATTGGTTCTGGGTGTTCGGGTGGGTTTTTATATTAAGTGTATCAGCCATCTAGTAGCCATAAGACAAGCTCTGAATAGCTTGGGGCTAGATGATGCTGTGTGAATTTTCCAACATTATTTCTTTATTTGCCGACGACTGTACACCCACTGTTCCACACAGAACTTACTGCACTAACTACCACGTATTCTACGCATCAATACATTATTCAAGGCATGTCGCATCACCGTCTCTGTTGAATTGTATACTACTAGTGCCTACCTACTAAGTTGATACGCTAATAGCGCTTATACAATTAATTACACCAGGGTATTGCTAACGTAGATCAACTGACATAGATTAATAGATATCTGAAGCTTCTATTAGCTATCCAAGCAATGGCTTGGAGAACCTATTAGAAGTCCTTATTTTACCTAGAAATTGATTATTTAGTTTTGGCTTACAGAAAATTAATTAGAAGTCCTAATTACCTATGAAATTATATTTCATCGTGTAGTTCATATAATATTTTATTTAAATAGCCTATGAGGTCTACAGATATACTTTTCTAACTAGTTTAATACACACTTTGGTAATGTGCAGTGTTATGCTACACTACGGAAGTTACGTTTTAGTCGGTGGACTACGACTAGCTTAGGTACAGTGTTTTTGAGCTATACGTTGTGCGGGCTACGTTTAATCTTCTTAAGATATAAGTGGAGCCCTGGGCTAGCTAGTCAAGAAATAAGCGGGATTCCAGCCAGAAGCGTCACATGTGTTTATTTTAGACCTTAGGTTATTCCAAAGTGAAATTGCCTTTAGTCCTCAGATGTCCCTGAACAATACATATTGTTTGGAATAATAGGCGACAGTTATTTTATCTCATCGCCGTCCTTCATTGTCCTAGGGTATAACTCATAGAGATATATGGCCCTGGGTGAGGTTGACTGGCGCAGCCTTTGATGTTAATGGATGTTTAATTTTTAAAGTAAATGCTTTGAAAATAACAACAGCTTGCTTGATGACCAAAAAGAGTCCAGAGGTTTCTGGTAAATATCTTACTGTCTTCTTCACCATCAAAAAAATATTGATTACCTACCTCACATAACGGAAACGCATGGTTTCCAATGTGTAAGATTGCCTCCAAGTCCTCAGTTATCCCTGAACACAAGTAATATAACAGCCGACAGTTGTATTATCTCATCGCCCGACCTCTTAGTGTCCCACGTTATGACTGCGAAAGTGTTGGTGCGGTTGACTGGCACAGCCGTTCATTTAAAGTGGATAGTAAAATTTTAAACCAAAACTTTATCTGTAGGTACCTGAAGATTCAATGCGTTCTTTTAAAATCTTGTTTAGCTAAATTAAATCATAGGCTTTATTCGTAGTGTAACTTATGCTATAGCACTAGGAAGAGCAGTAGCATGGTTATTTAAAACTATGATATTTGTAATAAGTACCTATGTGGGCGCTTTTGGGTTCATTTACTTTATTTCACCCCTCTTTCATGAAGGTCAAAACAAAAAATCGTATTATAGATTTGACCGACACATACTAGGCAATCCGTAGTTTTATTGCGCTATTTTTGGCCAATTTACTTCTTGAACCGTATGGGCGATATCCACGCTTACCTAGCGGCTTAACGGCCCAATGTCCCTATCCCAACTAGCTCATGGCGTAATTGCAACCCTTTCGCCCCGACCCACGCCGCAAATAGCTATTTTACGTAAAATGAGCCGTTTATCCCAATTTACGGTCTCATTTCCGTATGTCAGAAATCATGCGTGAACTTGGTTTATACGGGATTATAATTAGGTAACTCTAACTTGCTGATAGAGCTGATCGTTCAGCTGGTTGCACTTTAGTACGATACAGAGTACTTTTTGTACTTTTTGCACTCGTTCATTTAATATTGTCGGTAATGAGAATTTTTTATCTACGCTAAGTATCAAGCCGCCAATTTTCACAACATACTATACTAGCTTCTGCCCGCAGCTTAGCACGCTCTTCCAAGTAGCCCATGTCAGTCTCCGAGATACCGTTTATCTCCCTGCCAAATTTTATTAAGATCTGCTCAGCCGTTTAGACGCGAAGAAAGGTAACAGACAGACAGAACTACTTTCGAATCTATGATATTAGTATGATTGATGTATGGATCGGCGTTTTGTTTCTACCTCAAGGTTGTAAAAAGACTCGTGTAACGGAAATGATACTAAAGTAACTTCAAAACGGCGGCTTTAAACTATTACCAGAGATAAATATTTCTGGTTAGGCAACTGAAATTTCGATTGAATTTCTAATTTTGAAGGTTCGGTCGACCATTCTTGGAATTTGTCCCTTCAAATGGCGTCCAATGTTTACAGAGGTTTGCTTGTAAATGCCGACGGGGATTGGCTGGAGACCGCAAATTCATGAAATTTACTGTTAATCCATAGCAGAGGTCGAGTATTTGTTTACGAGAGGACTTCTGGACGAGTGTAAAGGACATGGCACCAAAAAATAATGTAGATATGAAAGAAAGTAGGATTAAAAAAAAAGTTACTTGAAATGGCTACATACTACCGATGTTGGACCACAAAGTTCTAGGAGACATCAATAATGATTAACTCGTGTCTCGTTTTATTTGCTTTATTAAGGTATGTAAAATAATCACCATCATTCCAGCCGGATTCAAGCCATGCTGGGTAGAGATCTCACGAAGTGACTTATAAGCGAATGTTTTATAATCAGTTTTAAGTGAATCTATGATAATGATGATAATAATGATGTGTTGTTACCATCATTACGCAGCCGGAGTTTATCCAGTGCTGGGCATAGGCGAACTTTGTGCCATCTATCACGGTGCTGTGTAAGCCGCATACATTGAATCCCGCCATGATTCCTTGTTGATAACCAAATGTCAAAGGTTAAGTACTTGAATCATTTAAAATTTGGCGCAATAAATTCTCTGTAGTATTCCACATAAAAAACCAATATTTATAGATTTCTGATATTAAAAGTGTAGGACGACTAAGTACATATTATTGTATTTTCAATTAATAAATTGTTATTTAATTTTTAATTTTGATCTCTGAAAACCATGTCGGCCATGTTGTGACATCACAGGCCTGTAAGCAAATTTTTTGTCGGAAATTTGCTAGGTAGTCGCTACGTAGTCTGTCTATATTTTTACAATGATGGACGTTTGCTAATGTCAATAGTTTGTTTTCTAGGCCCAGCTAGTATTATGTCTGTGTTTTTCTACCCGTATGACGTCACAGCACAGATAAATAGAGCTGACAGCGTTTTCGCTTGTTTACCAAAAGTAGATTTTTAAAATAAAGTTGCGGTTTTTTAGGTCATAAATAAATAAGGATATATTTTTTTATAATTTAAGGAGTCAACTAGCCTGTTAGGTAGCTACAGGTAGAAATTTTGTCGTTCAGGTGCAAAGAAGTCGACAGCTTTATTTAACCGAATGACAAACAGATAAAACACTCTACTTCAGAAATCAGGGGCATTTGATAGCCCAAAATGGAAAATGAATGAAAGTAAAATAAAATGTGTCTTCCAAACATAAAATCGTCAAATAAATTCAGAACAGACGGATTCATTTGAGAGTTAAAAAAGGTCGGAAATATTTTTCATTGGGCCTGAGATTTAGCTCCAATATGTTTGCAAATCGGGACGAAGCTGGACTGGCTTGGCTGCGTCACTCATGGATATAGAAAACTAACTTCTATTCGCTCCGCGTACCACCCGTAGGTATTGCATGTAATACGGGTATAGGAAATAAAAACATATTTTTATTGACAAATCGAAATTAGCGAAATCACTCCTCGTTTGAGTAAGGCATGCCTAGATAGATAGATAGATAGAAAATTCTTTATTGCACACTTATAGATAGAAACAATACAGCAAAACAGCTTAAAAACTAAGTGACAAGTGGCGGCCTAGCACCCACAGCTAAACATGCCTTTATCAAACGGGGGGTGTGGGAATTGAAATTAGCTACTGAAATTTCCTATGAACCTGATGAAATAACCTACATAATAACCTAACTTTTGAGTACACTCAAATTTGCTGTCTGGTTAAAACCCCAATGAGGCAACCAACTGTTCGGCTCAGATCGGTGGATCACCTCACTGAGGCTACCAACGGAGGACACATGTGCCGCCATCTTGGACACAACCGATGACAGGTTAATAGTTGTGAAAGAACTGCGAAAGTTTCTGACTGTGGTTTGGCTTTGGCATTTGTTTGATTGGCTGTAAAGTAAGCCCATGCGTGAACGCACCGAACGCACGCACTAGAACAACGCATGACCTCTTTAGACGTGTTGAAGGGGTTTATTCCAGTTTCCAGAAAATCTCCCATAAGGGGGAAAACTAGAATTAAAGGTACATTGTGTGTGATGCTTTGTTTGCGTTATACACAGGATGCCTGTAAGCAATTTGATTGTACTTTTTTCAGTAAAAAATCTGCGCCTATTGACTTTAAGAGCCACCTACAATTTAATTAAAATTTCATAGCTTAGAATTCAATTTCAAGTGATATTTTTGTAAGGTTCAGCTACTGTTACAGTGTCTGTAGCAGCCGTATCGTTCGCCCGATTGTGTTTGAATCAACTGGTTTATGCTTCGCAGGGTTTGCAGAAAAGAACAATTTGTGTTGAAAAGAAAATAGTTCGACGGTTTAGGAATAAGCCACCTGTTAATAATGACGACCGAGACGAGAGATTATTTTGTTGGATTTTTGGAAGAAGAGCTCGGCTTTACCGATCCATAACTAGTTTTCTAAGAGCCACTAAATATTTATGTTAGTTTATTATGCCAAGGTGAAAAAAAAAATTCAGTCTGCTGTTACATTTCCCCTTTTTAAATCAATGCCTAAATAAATAACACTAATACGTTATCAATTATTGTTTGTTTTGTAAAATACAGGTTTTTCTCTGCTGTAATCTAGAAGTTCATTTTTTAAAAACTATTTTGTTACAATTAATTAATCGCTGGTTCCAGCCAAAAAGTAGAGTTATATTTTAAAAAATGAGATTGGTTCTCACGTAAGTGAATGTACCCAATATTTTTTATGAGAAATAAATGCCTTTAACCAGATAGTTTGCTTTGTTTTGTTTTAGTGAAACTGAAATGAAACTAGAAACGAATATTAAAAGTCCTATTAAAAGCAGCGCAACAACATTTTACTTGGTTTGCGAACCGTACGGCGGCCATTTTGAAAAGCCGCTCGGAAATGCCCATGTTTATTTTCTTTTATATTGTTATTGGTTACCTACCCTACCTTAGTGATAAAGGGTAGGTACTTTAGGAGCTAGCAAAAAGGTAAAATTAGAGGGCAAAACGCTTCGAGTAAACTAAATTAGTTGTTTGACAACAAGCCTCGTTTATTATTGTCCCTACTATTTGTTTTTTCATAAATAATACCTAATACATAAAAGACTGAGCAGAATCGCTGTTTTTTTATAGGAAATTAGATATTCTGGTTGCTTTTACTAGCTGAGGAACTTTTTGGAGCTTTAGAAAAAGAAATTACGATTCTCGTCACTGTGCATATAAAATGAATGCGGAAATACACATTTGTATACACAAATAAAAATTGCTGGACAAACCTCACAATCTCGTCTAGCCCCAAAGTAAGCAGACCTCGTGTTATGGGTAGGTACTAGATACTTGATATAAGTAGATACATACATAGATATATATATTTCATTTTTTTTATAGAAAACACCCAGAACACCCGAATCAAATATCTGCATAATGTACAAATATTTGTCCCAAGGCGGGAATTGAATCTGCAACCTCCTGCATCGCAGACGGACCTCTGTCCGCTGCGTCACATAGATCGTCAAAAATGCAAGCGAAACCTCTCAAAACAAATTCTTCTGCCGTGCTTTAGTTGCCATAAAATAGTTCCAGTAAAATAGTTCCTGACAATAAAAGGCACCTGCAAGTGGCTATGGACTGGACAAATTGGCCTTTTTAATTTGTCACGAGGTGTCCGACAGCCTGTCCAGTGCTGTAAATAATGGACTGCCCGACGGCCCGACGGCGGGTCGGATTGGGTTCATCGAAGCTTAAACTCGAGGCTTTAGTTTTTGTGCTGTGTTTCGATTAGATTTTTTGAATAGTTGAAAGGCTTAATATTTTTCAGTCGAGTGTTTTGAGGCTAAGCCAGGATTACCTACGCTTTTTCAGGTGACAATTTGAATACATTATTAACAAAGAGTATTACTCCATCCATATACTCCACCCAGAGACTCTAGTAGCCATAGGATACAGTCGAAAGCGTCCCCAAGAGGCCTCTGGCTGCATTGCCCCAAATACTCACCAGCCTTGCGTCGCTTTTCGAAGATAAATTTTCCTATCCGTCATTTTTGAGAAGACTTATGTGCCCCTGATCTATCAATCTATCTATCGGCACCTACGTCAACGACCTTATGCACTGTTTTAATGTTCACGGCGTCTTATAAAATTCTCGATAACCAATCCCTCCATCGTTAGTTATAGCTATCGAGCAGAATTTTAGATGCTATGCCAAATTCAACTATCGAAAGACGAAAAAAGAGATTGATTGGTTAGCTATTAAGGACGGAACGGCCATAAGAGAATCTCTATTTATAACTGCTGGTCGATACTGATTTACCTATTCGTGAGTACACTTTTGCCGTCCATTGATTTATTTACTTTTTTATTTATTTTGTTTTTTATTCATTAACAATATGCAGTTATTGAAAATGTTATAAGATACACTTACAAACACATCTGAATCGCCTGCTGTCGGTACAACAGATCTCTTTGGTTTCCAAATCTCACGTCTGAAATCCTCTGAAGTTAATAATTTTCCTAATGAACGTTTTCAGCCATTTTGCGAGTAAATCGTACACATGTCGTACACAATCGTGAAGGTTCATTCAACATTAATAACGTTAAATTTCAAGCGACAAATCTGAAAACTAACCTGCTTACCTGATAAATAAACTATAACCGCTGGCAATTGAGTTTGTTCACTAAACTCGAGTTCTATTAGCTAGAAGTAACATAATGAACTTTGCATGTTGCAGGGAAATGCAGAAAACTCGTATAATTTATTCGAGGGACCGAGCGTAGAGTGAAAACTGAAATGAAATTTTCTTTTCACCCGCGAATCAAGATGTTTAATTAGCCGTGTAAAAGTGGGGTCGTGATGTTTTCAGCGAGTATTTAGTTCAGGGAAATGAAAAGCTGAGAAAAAGTGCACAAATAGCTTTTTAACGTAAGCCATCCGATTTAAAGGTAGGTAAACTTTAGAAGTACCTTTCCGTTATTAACGAATCGTAGACGGACGTATTTATAAATGTTTTTTCGAATGTCGTCTCTTCAGTCGTGTCGGTCGGCCTTCCCATCGGTTTATGAGAATGTAGGAATAGAGACTGAACATATGTTTGCGTACTCACTTGTGCACTATAATTATGTCCTGCCCACATGGCTACTCTCCGTTGAGACTTGCCGCTGTGGCCGAAACTCGGCTAGGAGGACATCATGACGAAATTCTTGCACGCAGCGGGCCTAACTAAGCCTAGCAAAATATTGTAGGAACTTGATTGATTCCTTAGCTTGAATAGAAATGCTTTTAAAACATTAGTGACTTTTTCCGTTTGTAACGTATTCTTGTTATTGTGATCATCAATTTTATTGTATTTTTTAAGTACCTGGTTACTGGGATGATGATGATGATGACAGATGATGATCACAGTAACAAGAATACCTTACAAAATGGAAGAAGTCACTAATATTTTTAAAACATTTCAGTTTATGCTAAATAATCAATCAAGTTCCTACGATTTTACTACTAGTAACCAGTTGTTTCTATTCTCTTGTAATTTTCTATGTTAAAAAAGTAATTCATTTATGGTTTCTGAATCAGGTAATATTACAGTCAGTTTATAAGACTCTGCCACTAGGCGTACAAACAGTACTGTTTTCAGCAATTCATACGCATACTGAGTAGGTATACAAACGTGTTATGTATGTGTGTTATGGACTACGACTTAGTCACTAAGTTATCTGAAATTTTATTCGTTATTTTATTCGTTTATTCAATAACTGATTCATATCTTCTGCGACTTTAGTTATTCACATCACATGTCACATACACTAATAAGAATATTTGTCAATATTCCCTATCAAACATTTTACAAAACAGTAACAGTCTTGTATTATCGTAAGTAGGTACATACATAACCAATCCTTTGTTCTTACGCATTACGTAATTCGGTTGGGAAAGCAATGGAAGGCGCCTATTTGTCATTCAAACATTTTGTCACACATCGAGGTGTCACTCACTCCATGGTGTCACTAATTAGTCAGTTCAAAAGGTTTTCCATTCTGCTTTATGTTTCGGTGCCATATAAATAAGAAGTTGAAGTTGCTTTATGTTTGTACTAGTTTCTGCCCGTGGTGTTTCCTTAAAATAGTAAAAACCCAATTTTTTTCACGCGTGACCAATCACCTTAATCAGATTCATGTTGTTCTCTTGAATAATACTCGAAACAGGAATAGGTACAATACTATATCAATTTATTTCACTGACCATTCTATAAATAACCACAGGTTTCCATTTGGGCATCCATTCCGAAACCATTGACGCTGTCAGTCTGACCACGCCCTTATGTACGGTGTGCAAATTAATACAGCTTGCTTAAGCAAGAAGAATGAGGGCTAAGACGCAGGTAGTTCATGATTTGTGCACTTTCTTGTAGCGACAGCAAAACAAAGAACCTACAATCAAACGCACAAATGTTACGCCTCAATACTCAAACGCAACTCAGATTTAAGCAAGTTGAGACGTGCTTCGAAGTACGTCGCGATATTTTGACAGTTTTCAATGAAAATCTGTCAAAAAAACGTTACTTCAATTGCGTCTGAGAGTATTCGGGAGTAAGAGATGTAGGTATAGTATTGAGATAAGTTTACAAAACAATATTTTAAGTGAACACAGGCTTACGAATTATTATGAAGAAATTTAAGTAAACACAAAAAATAAAATAAGATAGGTACATAACCGAACACGTGTAACTATTTCGAAGTTACATTGCAGAGCACCATAATCATATAATCCGCTAACAATTCCTCTGAAAAATAATAAATTAAAGAGAAAAAGCTTTTTGTATTTAAATGTAGTAAAATTACGAGTACGTATCTCCATTAACGAATTCACTGCCTAGCCTCAGTGGTGCGGCTTAAATTAACGTACAGTTGCTAACTCTACCAGATCTCCGTCCTGCATTTATCATTATTTAAAAACGTGGGTAATTAAAACTCCATGTTTGTTCTGTCACCAGTACCGAGCACCCAGTGAAAAGAAACCATTAATGCCAGCGGCGGCGGCGTCTTTGTTTGAGTGAAATGTGTCGCAGTGGGTCGTCAGCTTTACTTGTTTGCAAACTCTTTGCTCCCATCTTAGACGTGCATGAAAGGAGGTTCTGTGAGGCGTGCGGAATCAATTGACTCCGTTTTCTGCCAACGGTACTTTGAGGAGTAAGGTGCGAAGAGGGATTTATTTCCCTGCCCCACATTTATTCCAGGTCTACATTTATGCTAAATTTCAGTCAGCGCTGATCAGGATTTTTGGCGAAAATCATTACTTATCCATATTGAACTTCCACCTTATGAAATATTTTACAGAATTTTGCTTTGCGATCCTTGGCATAGATAGTTAATTTGGGTTTTAAATTTGACGACCTACATCATTATATAGGGTTTTCGATAGGGACGCTTGAACTTTGTCAGCGTATAGCCGCCATCTTAGAAATCTGCCAAATTTGGCGGTAACACATATTTTGTCGTGACATTTCACCCTTAATCTTTCTAATTCCGTGCATTTCACCCTGGAACGCTACAGGCTTCAACAACGCGTAGAAATTGTTAAAATTTAGTATCAAAATCAGTTCTCTGTTCGAATAACGTTTCGTGCGTTTAGTGCAATTTATGGCATCAATGGCTGTCCTGCAGAGTCCACGATTCGTCGATACATCACCTACAGCGAAGTTGCTGCGGCCACTTGACTGACATTATATTCCACACATAATGTCATCGAATGTCCTTTACAATAAAATAAAAAATTGTCAATATAACCCAACAAAAATGGTTTTATATCATTTCAAAGATCGAGCGCTCAAGAACCCTATACATTTTCTATAGTCACTGGTATTTATAGTTCCTAATGTAATTTTCTTTGACGAGCTAGATACTTAGCCGGTTAGGATATAACGGGTCTGCATACTCTGCACTTGCATAGTTTCAATTTACTGGAGTGGTGCAAGTCATATGAGCCTTAATATGGGGGTAAAAGTTATGGGGATGAGGACGTTTTTCAATAGTCGATTTTGACTAAAGTGAGTAAAATGAATAATTTTATATTCATTTTACTCACTAATCTACGTACCGTCTTTGCACGGGTGGACATTTATTTTTGAAACTTGGTTATATGCTACTCAGGGATAAGTATAGCATTCTAATGGCGAAAAAATTTTAGTAATCGGTCAAATAGTTTTTGAGTTTTTTCGTTACTAACATACAAAAATACAAATCTTTTCTTTTATAATATTATGTTGTAGATTAGTGTAGAGTAGACTAACGTATATAGTAATATGAATAAGTAGATACGTCAGACAAATGACGTTACGTATGGCGCGCATTTCATCGAGGTGTGCATCATTTTACAGCCTGTAACTTAGACCACACACAAAAACTCTTGGCGCTGAAGTTGTCTTTACGTGATGGATGTCAAGTGAGAATTAAGACGATATTGCAGTCGCTCGCTGCTTCAGCTAAGAACTTGTACTTACACTTGGGGAATGTTTAAACGTAGTAACTTAGCGTGAATGTTTAGAATGTAGAGTAGTGTGTAATTCTAGGTAACGGCTAATAATAGGTCTTTACCTATGAAATTGCCATTCTTTTACTCTATTTTATCTTATACATATTTTTTTAAATTCAGCAGTTATATACAAAATTGATTTACATTCCGAACGTAGCATTATTGCAAAGATTTAAAATGCAATATATACTATGTTTGGGCAAGTTCATCCCCTAAAACATAAAACTTAAAAAAGCACATTTCATGTGTTGTTGATTTCAATGCTTAAATTTATCTTTTTAATTTGTAAGTTTTTTTTTTCAATAAAAGCTACGCATACTTTTCACGATGTTGTCCGGTTACACATACAAAATTTTACGGAAATTGGATCTGCAGTTCTAGAAAAAAATATAAAAATGTATGGGTAGAAAAATCTATTTTCTCAAAATTCTCCATACAAAACGGCAATTTCATAGGGCAATACTTTCATTGAGAATGTTACACTTATTAACTTATAATGAATGTTTTCATGATCGTTTTGAGAGTTTTGAGAGTAATGTCTATATAGCATTGAATTAATTTGGAATCAAGTTTCGTCAGGCAAAGAAGCTAGCACGAAAATCAGTTCATCGAACAGCGACAAAACAAGCTTATCGAATGTTCTAAGTCAATTTTATGAGAGGAATTATTCTACCAAATCGCTTTCACCGCCAAGGCGTTCATTCATTCTGCCAGCTAAAGGCAAAGGGAGCGAGTCCGTTTCCCGAGGAAACGAAACTTTTGATGAGGAATTTCATGTAAAATCAGGGTAATTTTAAAGACTTTTCCAATTCAGTCCACCTGAACAAAGAACTGTTACTCAGGTATCTATGATCAGATCGTGTCGCTGTCAGATCGACGGACGCTGGGTAATGGACCGATTGTCGTCGGACATTACGGTGGTGCTTCACGAGTCGAGGGGGCGGAGGGCGAGTTAAGTGCTAGCGCTAGTATATTTCCCTGTTTTGGCTGGTTACACTTATAAGTGCAGAAAGGATGTAGGTACATTTTTGAGAATTCAAACCACCAATCTCTATCACACTGCATCTCTGTTGAGCGGAGCGGAGTAGACCAATCCGCTCATCAGAGCTCTGGGCCCGTACTTATAAAAACGAAATCTAAGTTTCTGATTCGTTTTCGTGCAAACGCTAATCTTATACAGGCGACGAAGAGTTGGCTTTGCACGACAGTGAAATCGAAACTTCGATTTTCCTTTTCCGAGTAGACCCCCAGATTTTACCATATCCATCACGATTAGGATTATATTATTAAATTTTACACCAGGTCCAGCCAAGTAACGAGATATATATGCTTCACAAAAAGGGGTTATTCCAGTGTCACCCCAGAATTCCCCCTAAGGAGAAAACTTGAATAACAAAAAAAAAAAAACCAGAGAATGTCTCTCTTGATTTGTTCCTGTCACTTTTCTTTTATTTCGGTACCTAGAAGTAGAATAATAGAGACTGCTATTTTAGGTTACTAGTTTTAGTATTATACTAACCTATATCCCTGCCACATCCCTTGTTGGGCATAAAGGTCTTTAGGATAATTTTTATCTTTGGTTTCAGAAGTTGTAGTATGCTCCTGCATTGCAAAGAAAGATTTTCAGAAAATCTAGGCTGACTCATCTGGTATACACGCAGTCTCTCAGCTGCTAAAGTTCCAGTTACTAAACAAGTGTAAATAGAGCCTTATGCTAAAAGCAATTTTTCATCCTGACAGGATATCCTTGGTCCCGGATATCGGTAATTTCCCTTTGGGGGCTGTCTTGAAGTTTCACAAAAAGATAAAACAAATTAAACTCCGGTGTTGGGCATCATTTGTTTTGCTGATAATGTTAACTGAGGGGAATCGTAGCCATAATGTGCTAAAATGATTCATACATCGCGCCAAATAAAGCTGATTATGTCATTATAATTATTAATATTCTCAATGGAAATTCTTAAAGGATTAAACGCATTGGCTTGTCAAAGACACAATAAGCCTCTTTATTAAGCTAATATTTTAAAGAAATCCCTTAAGAACAATTCTAATGAGTTCTGCGAACAAGCCATAAATATCATCCGAGGGCGTTACGCGTTGCGCATTCAATTAAACACATTCTAGATCTTTCTGACCTTATTTTGTGTCGTTGCTTCTGTCCTAGTACAGATAAAAGAAACAGTAAGAGAAGTGAGTTTGTTTGACTTGAATTGATTCTGTAAATCTGGTACACGCCGAAATACAAGTTTGTCATTTTTACTACCAGTTGAACTTACGTTTTAATAAAGTCGAGTAAATTTACTTGAATTTTTTGTAGTAGTACTACTGGTAGTACTAGAGATACAACGGTGTGTCATTTGTACTACCAGTTGTACTTCTTAGTAGTACTACTGATACGGAGGCGACATAATAGGTTCAGTCGACTTTTGAAAAACAAAATTGATGAGAACTTGATATAAATTTGTCTCTAACTGAACAATATTTGGTATTTTACTCTTTAAATGGGTTTAAGAATTATTTCAAAACACTGTTGTCGTTCAGATCTTTCCCTCCTGTTTTCACTGTACTTACCCTCAACTTCATTACGTTGAGCGAGCCGCAGTGTATGCAATACACTAACAGTATTACTCAAGAACAAAGATCCTTGCGCGGCAAAGACAAGCAATGTATGAGCTCTTCGCATTTCATCACGTTTATTACGAGTAGGGTGGGTAGACTGCTGTTTTAGGAATTAACACGGGTTGTGTCAAAGAGAGTTGGAGCGAAAATAGAGGAAATTCTGGTGTTATTTTAGCTCAATGTTTAAAATTCCGTGGACGAATGGTGCCAACAGGGACCGTACCGAGTTGGTTTCATAGATTTAAATGGGTTTACGCCAAAAATGGCTGGACACTGCCAATTCATCAACATCTAATAAGCTTCTATATAAGGAGGTTTTCAATTTGACAGTATTTTCGTAAGTTCGTCTTCACGCCTTGTCTTGTGGCCTTATAAAAATGGGCACCAATCTCCCAGACGATCTCTGTTTAGCAAAGTCGATCGGAGTGGAATGGAGCTTTAGCGATTACCTATTGTTGATGAAGGAAATTATTAGTTATCATTATTTTTAATTTATGTATTTCTAATGACTCAAAATTGCTTTTTGTGTCATTTTCACGTACTCAGTAAGTGAGTAAGTAACATTACAGTAAGTAACATTCATTCATTGGCCTTGCTTCTTGCCAAACTTAATATTTCTAGGTCTACCCACGGAAAGTACCCTATAGGTTTTGTGTGCATGTGATTCCCTTGGAAATTTTGAAATATTCGGACATAAATAGCTGTAACTTTTGCGTGCGTTGACTTAGAAGTTTTATTTAAATCGCAGCTTCAAGAAGTTACAGACTTGAGTATTTCACGTTAATTTCATCTTTATATGCCCACGCGTTCCTGAGAAAAGAGGGTTGACAGACGGACAGACAGACGGATAAGAAAATGATCCTATAAGAGTTCCTTTTTTCCTTTTGAGGTACGGAACCCTAAAATGGTGGAAATAATACAGTAGAGCTACATATCTTGCCCGAGTACAGGCACGTGAATATTATAGGAGTAAATAGAACTTAACTAGTTTTAGAAATTTTAACAATATTTTTAATAATTGAATTAAATAAACGCAAATATTAATAAATTGTCTGTTGAACTCTCAAGGTCAAATCAGTTGCTCAAATCCACAAGTACAATAACATAGTTTTGGTTTGTATCGTTTAATTTGAGCCCAGTAGATAGCTTCTGTACTCACTCTACCTATATCCCTAATAGAAGCAATCAAACACAAACAGATAAGACCCATGTCAATCAGAGTTCTCCCAAACGGTGAAGTTCACCTCTCGAGCCGTATCTCCACGATTCCATGTAAATTATCTCATTATGTACCTACCTATGTAAATGTGGAGGCTGTTTATCTTCTGATCTTCGGGTATCGAAGTATGGAACAGACAGTTAGTAGACAAGGGTAAATTTACGTTAATTTTAATTAGGAATATATACCTGAGTAAGGAGGAAATATAAAAATAATATACATATCGCTGCTGGATTGTAGAATTAGCCTATTTGTATAATGGCTAGGCCGATTTCAAAACGAACGCAAATTTTTTGGTAATATCTAATTATTCTCATTCGACGAGATGGATAAGTGATGTTAGCCATATAGTTGAGCATTGATCGTTTAATAATAGCGGCATATGTAATTTAATAAATTGCGCTATTTTACAATCGGCTTCGACATTCTCCGATCCGACGGCGGCATACTTATGACCAAGCAATATTTAGCCCCAAAGCCTGAAAGAACCGAAGAACCGACAACCGCTGGCCGGCTCATTAGGGGAGGCCTATAGCCAGCAGTGGACTAATATAGGCTGATGATGATGATGATGATAAAAGCTTGAAAGAAAGCAGATCTTGTGTTATGTGCGGACGACTAAAAACTATATAATATGCAATAAACAAACGAGCGCATAATATTATTATCTATTGTATTCAAAACGATAACGAAAGTTGCGAAAATTATTCTATTGTAGTCTTGATCCCAAAAGGTTAAATTCATTAACATAGGTAAAGCTAATAAATATTTACTTATTTAGAATTCAAATATATTTTTTTTGTCTCTATATTCATATATGCCAGTGTCTTAACCCTTCCTAATCGTCCTTTGTAAACAAGAAATAAATCTTATGTAAAGCAAGTTAATTTACTCAGAGTTGTAAAGAAATGTAAGCAATTCTACATTATTCATTTTTGTCATCCTGACATTCGTCGTTTGCCTTGACTCCTCAATTTTAACTGACTTCAAAAAAGGAGGAGGTTCTCAAGTTAACGTAATAAGTATTTTAGTTTTTAAAACCGAGCTTATAACATATACATCTGCAGCACACTCCGTCATTTTATTTAGATGTTATTAATGTTATTGTTTGTTTTATTTGTCCACTGTATTTTATTATTGTTTATTTGTATTATTGTACTGTATAATTGCTGCAGTCTGTATGTGTGTGTCTTAAGATGCAAATAAAGACTTATCCATCTATCTATCGTCTATTATCGGCACTTAGGTATTCATCGATCTTGACTTTTTATTTATAGATTTTTATATTGGAAGTGTGCCTGATTTGTTTTCATGAAAAGTTTGGCCGTACCTAACACTTTAGAAAATGTTATTCGATTTTTCAAGATGATTTTTGCACTGACTCAAACACCACTAGCTCTGTACCAAATCTGTACCGCCCCCAGATCACCTGACGGGCGAGCTGAGAATTTACTTTTTATTTTCATAGTGTGTTATGAATATTTTATCTGAAATAAATGAATAATAATATATAAGTAATGCTGGACAATCATTTAGCCCCAAGCTCTGCAGAGCTTGTGTTATGGGTATTAGATGACCGATAAACTTAATACAATACATCACTTAGATATTTCTTATCACACATATAAAATACCTAGAACCTCAGGAACAAATATTTGCTGATCGTACAAACATTTGTCCCAAAGCAGGAAACGAAATTGCGACCTCCTACGCCACAGTGGTCGTCGATTTTTACGATTATGGTATTCTTTGACCGACTCCAATACGCTCCCGCTCGCGCGCCTGTACTGATAACAAACCCTGTTTCTTTGCCGTTTACAAGCAAGAGGGCACGTGTCTCACAGTACTTGAGAGGTGCCAAGAGCTGCCTGAGAGGGCAGTAATGAATTCGACGAGAGCCTTATGAGCACTTCGCGACAACTTTGTTACAACTCACCTCCGGGGACGCGGGGTTTACGACTTGAAAGTTAAATTTTTTCCAACAATTTTTTTTTAAATATGTCTTTAAAATTGTTCTTTATTTGTTTCAGGAAATTGAACCAGGTCCACGGTGAATTGGGTTAGTTAAAGGATTTCTGTTTTTAGATAGATATCAGAATAACAGTACTGTCAAGTAATCGAATTCAAACGATATCGAACTAAATCTAATGGTGCGAATGGTTTACTTTCCTCTACCGAACTAAGCTTTGTCATCGAACTTCTTAAATTTTCGCGATTTGTTAACATAATTAATATTTTTATCGCGTATCTATCGCGTACCTTTTGTTATTATTTCCCCTACGTTTTTACCATTCATTCCTGATTCTAGAGACGAATTGAGGTTAGTCATGGATACTTCCGTCAATTCTCGGCTGTAACTCCGAGTACATCCAGTCGCCCCGTGACCACGATCGCTGTAACGCTGTAGAAACGTAGAGAAATAATAACACGCGATAATTACCCGATAAAATCATTAATTATACCTTATCATCGAATGTTGCACTCCTCCTACACTCTAGCTGTGGAAAATCTAGCCACAATAGCTTGTACAGTTTTACCTTCGTATGACACCGTCGAAGAAAGAAGTGATACCTAATCTAGCTCTATAATTTACGCTATACGACTACATGCCCTAAGTCACTTTTACACCCGCTTTGGTGAAATCCTTAACATATTGGCTCATCCTTTTCATCCACCTGACAAAAAGCGCTTTCCAATCTCAAGAGAGGCTCCTCTCGAGATGCCAATAAGGTGACACTGACATTCAGCTCGAGTGCGACGTCACAAAGAAGCTAGTTTCTCGCAAGTCTTCTATTCCAGTCGAGAGCCCTTCGCAAGCGCCCTCAGATCGAGGACAGCCTTTGTCTGTTGTTTTCAAACAGGAATCCGGTATCTATTTGTAGAGGAATTGTTTTTCGTTTTACGTATGTAACAATTTTTACGTTCCTATCACGAAGGCTGTATCTACCGTAACTAAAATGCTCATGCTCAGAAGAAGAATAAATTTAAGGTAAATAACTTTCCAATATGGTTTTACACTCATCACCGAAATTTCTAAACAGGTTCAACCTTTCCAAAAGTATTTAAGGTTCTTAAGCAGGCTTACGAGTAGGTATGTATGAGAGTAGTTTAAAATATATAGTTTATTGTTAGTTATAGTTATTTATTTATTTAATAGTTTCTGCACGAACTAGTTTCTGCTGAAACTTTCGCATTTATAATATTAGTGTGATTATTATTATTTATATTATAGCATTCTGGTTGTAAAAGCTTAGTGTTGTAAAAGTTCTAAATGGTTTCGTAAGGTAGGTAGCCCTATTAATCTACTCTCATTTATGTTTCTGGTTTCCGAGTCTACACCTCAATTCAGTTAATATAATATAAGTTTTCATAAGTTTTCATTAACTACTTAATAAAATTACTAGTGATGAAATATATGAAGTATTCATTTCTCGTTTTCCACACCGCAAACTAAATAGCTACCAAAAATAACAGAACGAATCCAATCCTTAACAACACATTTACGAATGACACATTTCCGAGAACAAAACACTGATCGCGTATTGACTATACGCGATCGAGCAGCCTACGCGGAAAATAGAGCAGCTATTTTACCGTTTTTAGCCTTTTCATGTTCGTCTGTTCACGAAATATTGGCACATGCGACGTTGGTTGGAGCAAAGCCAGCGAATATCGTGTAGTCAAATGCACGCCTTGCTCAAAATGCGGCGTGTTCCTTTGTACCCATAATTCATAAAGGGAGTTTGAGAGACTTGCAGGATGTGTTTATGCAAGCATGTTTAGTGAGCGGTTTTTGATCAAAGTTTTCATAATGTTCGAGGTTTGCGGTATTGGGCTATAGTATGTCCATATTAATTCGTTGGTTTGTTGTGGTTTGCGGTACAGGATCATATTTTGTTTCGGAGTGAAGGAGGAATCCGAATAGACCCTATTTAGTTTAAGAAATTGAAAAGGTTTATGATGTTTAACTATTGTACGTTTAATATGAGTAGAGTCAACGAGAATGTCAATCTTTGGCGCGCGGCGTCCATCTTCCAAAAGTTTAAGTTCGGTTTGTGTTTTATGAACCACGCAAGTCACGCGTGTAAATATACAGGTTTTTACTATTTTCTAGGTTCTATAAGTAATTTAGCCATAAGTTATGAATCTTTGGTAAAAAAACTTAAAATCAATTGTAGTTTTGGAGTCTATCGACGTAATGTTGATTGAAGTAATAAATCTCACTCCAAACCAACAATTGATATTAGTTTTTTTAGCGTGGGTTTATAGCAAATGGCTTACCAAAACTATTTACATAACTGCTAAAAGCAGAAATCACAGAAAACTGTTTTTTTTTAATAACGTTACCACCCACCTAAAGATGTATTCATATTGGAGTGGTTTTTAATAGAATGCGGATATAATAACTTGTCCTAGGTAACCTAGGCTGACCGTGGCCTACTTGGCCCTCGGCCAGAGTCTTGTTCGCCGCACGTGTTGCGTAAGACATGCATATTCAAGCGACTGCGGTGACTTAGGGCCGTTTCCACCACAGCGGATCAGGGATGTGTTTAATTCAAAGATCTTTATTTCTCACTAGTTTCAGCCCGCGGTTTCGCACGTCTCGTTTCTATGGACTCGTTTTACGGTTATTTCTATCCCTTGGGAACTGATTTATGGGATAAAAAGTATGTTGCTATGTTTTATTCCAGGGCTAAAATTACCTGTATGCAAAATTTCAGTCCGATCCATTCAGTAGTTTTGGCGTGAAGAGGTAACAAACATCCATCTATACATAATGTTGGAAGTCATGAAAGTTTGGATACTTTATCATTTATAATATTATCAACAATATACGTGTGATGTGAAGTGTGATTTACAACAAACATGTTACTTACATGAGAAACTTATGCTAAGTAATATCTGATATTATGTTATTTTTCGTAGCAGCCCCTTAATTGTTTACTTTCATGTAAACAATTAAGGGGCTGCTACTTGTACTTATTTAATGGTTCCTAATTCCAGCTAAAGTACAGTATACCTACGACTAAATTGTACCGCCACAAAGCACCAACCCATCTCTATTCTCGTGTTCTCAAACACTGCATCAGTCAAGTATCCAACATGACTTAAATACAAAATTGCATGCAATCACACATTATGTTTTGTTAGTGTTTCGTTCTTCTGGTCGCCTATAAGGGTAATACTGAAAATCAGTGTTTTGCTCTTCGAGCAAAGCTTTTCGCTGAGCTATTGCCTTTTTGACAGGCTGCAGCACACACACAATTTCTATAAATCTGTAGCTACTTCTTAAATTGTTTACAATCGTTAATTGTTCCCAAGTTTTGTTCCATCAAAAAACTATTAGGATTCTCTATGTTATGTTAAGATGTGCCTTAATTAATGTAATCTTTTTGTATTATGTGCTGCAGTGTCGAATAAATATTTTGTCTATCTATCTGTCTATCTATCTCTAAATATAATATTTTATCTATTTATCTGTCTACTATCTATATGTATAGTATTTAACTATCTATCTGTCTATCTATCTATCGCCTTTATTCACAAAGAAAATAATACTAGTATTGTAATTATACTAGTGGCAATGCAGCCAGCGTCTTGGGGACGCTTCCGACTGGTGTTGATATGGATCAGTTGAGCTATCTGTAGACTGTTTGCAACAGTCGGCAGTTAGCTCAATTGTTTCAATTGTAAATACTAGTATAATTTTCTTTGTGAATAAATGTAGTTTATTAAACAACAACTAGTATTTACAATTGCAACAATTGAGCTAACTGCAGACTGTTTCAAACAGTCTACAGGTGGCTCAACTCATCCATATATTGATATGCCAGTCGGAAGCATCCCCGAGACGCTGTCTGCATTGCCACGCTGTATGGCAATGCTGATGCGCTGTGCCAGATACTCACCAGCTCTCGGGTCACGCGTCGCTTCGACCAGACGCTCATGACTTTGTGAGTTGCCTAAATCTAAGAGTCTGGTCGAAATGTTTAAGGTCTTAAACTTTCTTGTCTTAAACAGCCTTGTCCAGTTTTCAACGAAATAGCGATGCATTTTCCTATAACGATGTAAAAACGTCGAATCGAATAAAACGTCACAATGCAGTAGTTTTTTGCCTGGCGGTCTAGACGACCCTGGCGATCACAGATAATCTCATAATGCTTTTGCACGCGACAGTTAGAGGGGAGCTTATCGCCTCTCCATTGGTCACGAAGGACAATCGCAAACAAAAGGCTTCTGAGTGGCTCCTAAATAAGCGGACACAAATATTTTAAGACTGCTTACTACGTTTTTTTTTCTACAGTCATGTTTATACTACGTATTTTACAGTACTACCTGCGTATTTTACAGGATGCATAGTGTAATTTGATGCATTTGTTTCAACTTTTTTAAAATTCCAGTTTAATATTCCTCTTTCATAAATTGTTAGTGTCACCATGTGGCACTGCTGTGTAGGTTAGTGGTTGCCGATGACCATTCGAGCACTGCCTCAGTTTGACATTAATGGCATTGAATTGTAGGACACATTTCTAGCGTGTGTGACACTTTAAACCTTTGCCTTATGCTACGGCTCCACCTGCGTCCTAACACGTTAATTAACGTGCCAATTTGAGCGTCACGCAGATGTGGCCAAGGTTTTAACATGTTCATTTATTAACGACGCTAAAAATGCACCTTGGCTACTAAAAAAAGGCGCGGCGCATGCTGTTCACGGCCACGCGGCGCAATTTAGCTGCGTGGGTTTTTTTTCTTTAACAACGTGAGTATACGTTTCCACTGCAGCACACACTATATCTATATGAAAATGAACCTACGACTATGTAGAACTGTAGCGCAGCACTGATTTGGCGTCCCTTTTCTCGCAGTAAACATCGTGCACAGCGTGTGACAGTGTTGAGCTGCGTGGGTGCCATATCCAGCAAGCCACTCGTGTAGCAATGACTTCTTTAATCTCGTATACGTGCGTAGCATGTTCGTGAGTTGCAGTGGACGCTATCACATGTTATACATTTTCTTGCAAAGGGAAGCTAGACACACGAGCGTAGCCTCTCCGTGCGCAGCGGTGGGGCAGCGGTTTAATGGTATAACCATCTGATGTGCTGAAGGAACCAGCAGAATCATAATGAGTGGTCTGCTTGCTTCTCCTTAAACAAGACCTTTTTTGACCAGTTTTCTGTCGCGGTTTTCCCAGCCCCACGTAAAGGGTTCACTGACCTCATATCAGTGTTTACGAGGCATAGGTAATCACGTGAGTGCCACGCTGTGTTCCACGGTGCACCTGCCTGCTCCCATAATGTACATATTACGGGGACTCGAATATGGGACGTAATGTGGGGAAAATCCGGCTTTTATGCCTGATTTGTTTGTCGCTTTTATCACCTGCGAGGTTTTTTGTGTTGATGGTTTTATCTGATGAAACAAAATGATGTGACGGCGCCTTTTATTCTGTTAAATAATTCAGTTTATTAAAAACACTAATCGCATACTACGAGTAAACAAATTACAGAATCTAAAGCGTTATTAATGGCACTTATTATAAGATAGAAAAGTTGATGCAGAAGGTTGCAGGTTTGAAATTTGCCGCAGGACTTTCTTGTTTCATTTGATAATGGGTGGGTAGGTATCACATCACATCACATCATCACATCACATCACACTAATATCATAAATGCGAAAGTTTGGATGGATGTATGGATGGATGGATGTTTGTTACCTCTTCACGCCAAAACTACTGAACGGATCGGGCTGAAATTACAGCATACAGGTAATTCTAATCCTGGAATCAAACATAGGCTACTTTTTATCCCATAAATCAGTTCCCATGGGATAGAAATCACCTTTTAACGTTAAACATAGAAACAACGCGTGCGAAGCCGCGGGCATAAACTTAAACTAGTATTTTATAAAACTGGGTGTTTTCTTGTTTACTTACGTCACAATAGATAAATATACAGTAATCCGACTCCATACTAGACCGCCCGAATCGACGCACGCACATATAGGCGTCATTTACACGGCCGCTAAGACTGTCTCGGCATGCACATCTATCCAGTGTCACGCCGCGCGCCGCGCGCCGCCGCGTCGCTACGCTGAACGAGTTTGTTGTGCCGCGCGCGACCCCCGCGCTGTCCGCCCCCGTTTCGATACCTCAACTCAACGTTGTGCGCGACGAATAACAAATTAAATAACGGCGGCATCACGACCACGAGTATACTGCAGTGTTTACGGGTGCCTAAACTCAACGTTCGTTAAACCAACACTGTCATTTTTTCGACTTCCTGCTAATGCTGAAAGGTAAAATAAATATAGTCTTTACCACATTTTAGGGTTCCGTACCCGAAGTATAAGTAATGCTAATGTTACTAACAAATATTGATGAACCTACCTCCATATTATTTTTTTCTGAAATTCCCTTAATTTTTCGGTCTAAATGTATTCTACATTCATTATAAGTATGTACCTATATAAAAGACCTAATTTTGGTACGGAACCCTAAATGTGCGAAGTCGACACGCAATTGGCTTTCGCTTTCTAGTTTGTCTCTTCGGAGGTGGGTGATGGTCAAATGATACGTAGGTAGGTACTATCATTAAAAATGTATGGGAAATTCTGCTATTTATTTAATGTAATATGTATGTAGGTAGGTATTTATATTCGCTTTTAGGGCGCTTTTCCTGTCATGCGTTTTTGCACCCGCGTTACGAAGTAACGTTATCTAATAATATGTGCCCGCGTGCGGTTCTCGACCGCGAGCATGTCAAAACACGCTCCGGGCCACACGCATCACAGATTTCGTTTGCCGCTGCTAGAGATGGGAGTTATTCATATTAAACATAGATAGGTATTTTTTCTATGTATTCTAAATTAACATAATATGTTTTATTCCTGAACTCAAACCACACACATTCAATAAAAATATACACACCTCTGTATTACTTTTTGTAGGTACCAACCCTAGCGCTCCGCTCAACTGTAGGTATAAAGTTCAAAGAGACGGCTGAGTCATTCTACTGTATACATTTATCTACTGTGCTTACGTGTGTTTTAAAAAACGATATCAACTAATAATATAACCAACTCATTATATTAATAATCTTGTACGCATAAAACTATTTATTTTTTGACGCTATTACCAAGAGTAGCAATTGTCGCACAACAGTACCTATTGAAGAACCGACAACCGCTGGGGTAAACGTGTTTTTAAATGGAGACCGCGACTCGGCAAACGTAGTGTTGGACGCCTTCCGGCCAGGTGGGATGACGATCTGCGAAAGACTGAAGGCACATGCTGGATATGGCAAGCTGAAGACAGGACCTATGTCCAGCAGTGGACTAATATAGACTGATGATGATGAGTACCTACCTATTGACTGATTAACAACTAAGCATGTATAAGTTGTTAATAATAATGAAAATTACCTGTCTGACACATTCCTTATTAATAGGTTTATTAATAAAAATCTAATTAGCTGTCAAACCAACGCACACTATTACTGATAGCTTTCTTAATTGTTTCCAGAAACTCATTAATGTTGATGTAATTTTCATAGTTAATAGGATTTTAAATATCTACTTAATTGTTACGTATTTTCGGCTGTGACATTACCTATGAATACAATCCTCGTAAAAAACGTAACTCGTAACGTATAAAAATCAAAATCCAACCGTAGAAAAATAAACAGGATTTGATAAATGTGAATAAATCTATAGCTCTAAACTCCAAAAACAGAAAATATTTCTAAAAACTTTATTATTATCATTATCATCTCTGCTGCTACGAAATAGGCCTTCAAGTTCTTGTGCCACGGCCTGTTGGCTCTCTCTCCGCTAGTATTGTCGAGGCTCTTAGAACTTAATTAAAACACACTTGCTCGCAGTTCCTAGTAGTAGCTCTAGATTTAAAATAACAGGCTTTTATACGTTTTTATTTTGTAAGCTTATTGCTGTCTACACACCCAAAATCGACGAAACAGCCCGGCGGCGGGTCAGTGCGATATTTCATTTTATTTATAAATTACATTGGTGTGGTGACTCCATAAAGAAATAAACGTTTATGACTCTAATTCTGCTTCTATTCATCAAGAAACAACGCCAACAAGCCAAACCGTGTCCAGTAGCTGGTATGTGCATTATACCTACCGATTTCCGGTCACGTGGATAAAAACCAAAAATAAAAACTCATAGTTACATGTAATAAGGATTGAAACTCATGGGTTTCGTTCTAAAACAAAGACAAATAAATAAACAGAAAGGACAACGGCCACATATAGAACCCTTCACATTACACACAATTTAATTCACACTCAGCGCGTTTTGTCACATTAAAAGTTTCGAAACAAATGGTAAAGTTCCCAAACCGCCCGTTTTCCATAAAAAGAAAAACCTTTTCATAAAACTTGGTCCATATTTAAACGTAAAACTGAGCAGGCTTTTAGAAGAGCTAGCCAGGAGTATGAACTGTAAGCAAGAAAAAAAATACATTTAATAAAAGCCTCTCCATACTCCCTCGCGAATCACAGCGCGAAATCGCTGCGTGAATCGCGGTGCAAATCACGGCAAAATCCACATTCGCGCGCAAACCACGCGCGCCTTGCGCTTTGTCGCGGGATAAAAAACCGACAAACTACGAGATCAAGGCGCAAACACCACGCGACGTCGTATAGAATATGCGAATGGGATCAACACTCATATTTCGCGACTTCGCGCGTTACTCGCGCGCGAGATGCTTTAATAAAACAGTTTTTATTGTATGAAAAAAATTAAGCCAATTCAAAATAGAAAAAGGTTTTCAAAGGGACATATTGTCCTAAAACTAGTATGTTTATCTAAAGCAAGCCTGAAGTATGAACAAATATGGAGAGAAGTTTAAAATAATACCTTATTTAGGTATTATTTTAAACTTCTCTCCATATTTGCAATAATTGAATGATGCCGTTGGATAGAGTTCGTTATTTGGTATTCATTATTATATACTTTTTCTTTTGACGAGTCCATAAGCAGCTCTCTTTACTTTGTCAGTTATACATTTTATCAATTTTTTCGTAAAAGTTTTGTGATCCGGTTTGCACAGACGCAGCCGGAAGCGATCCGGTTTAGCGAAATATTAATATTTTTCTCTCCCAAGTTTTATTGGTTTTATAACTTTTATCTTTTGTCGAAGTTATTTCTCTTTTTTCTGGGGTTAAAAGGTGGTTTAGTGTGGTAATTCTTGCTCTAAATAAATGCGAAAATGAAGATTGATGATCACTTTTCAGTATTTTGATAAATTTGGTATAAAAGTAAATGGTAAATAAAAATAAAATCCTTTATTGCTTGTCCGTCTAAGATATATTAAATAAAAAGTCTCAAAAAACAATTAGATTTGATTTACATTTATACACAAGGCTTTGGTAAACTTTGTTTCTGTGTATATCTGATGACTAATCATCAACATCCGCAGCAGGTTTCTTCCTTACCTCCCGAAACTTTAACCATATACAGTGGACCGGTAGTGGTTGACCAAATCCAACAGTAAATAAATAAATAAATAAATAAATAAATGCTGCTGGACATAAGCCACCCCCAAACGACACCACGAATAACAGTCCTGAGCCGCCTCCATCCACCGCCTCCCTGCACCCGCTACACTGTCGTCGGTCCATCGAGTGGGAGGTCTTCCCACGCTCCGTGTCGCATTGCATCGAGGTCGCCACTCGAGAACTTTTACTCCCAACGGTTATCGGTTCTGCGAGCTATATGGTCTGCCCATCCGGCACTTGCCATACCAAAACAATTCTAAATACCCAATTAAACTTTACGTTCTTTCATAAGTCTACAAAGTTCAAACAGTTCACTTCCAGAACAACATCGTAGTGTTACTGTAAAGAAGCATGGCATGGCGTGTAGACGATATTGATCGCACTTATTAATTCATGGCGAACTTCCCGTTGACTAAGGGCATGGCAGCTCGCAGGCTATGGTGTAACTCAAACACTCGGTTATTTTATTATGTAAAAGCATTTTGTCTTGCTTTGAAAATTTTATTTCGGCTTTTGAATGTGTGATCATAAAAAATGCAGTGTACAAACTTTCAGGAACTGTAAAATGCGGAAAGAATAATGGTGAAATTAGGTTTCTCATTTTATTCATTTTTTAAACTTATAAATTTGTAAGGACACTATCCAATGTAGGTATTCGTCTCTTTGTTTTTAGGGTTCCGTACCTCAAAAGGAAAAAAGGAACCCTTATAGGATCACTTTGTTGTCCATCTGTCTATGTATCCACCTGTCAACCGCCTTTTCTCAGGAACACGTGGAGGTATCGAGTTGAGATTAATATAAAATACTCAAGTTCGAAACCTCTTGGAGCCGTGATATAAATAAAACTTCTAAATCAACGCAATAAATAAATATAAATAATAAATAATGCTGGACAAATCACACAGCATTATCTAGCCCCAAGCTAAGCAGAGCTTGTGTTATGGATACTAGATAACTGATATACTTAATACAATGCACTACATAGATAGATTTTTTTTTTAATTAGACATAGAAAACATCCAGAACGCCCTGGACAAATGTCTGCAGATCGTACAAACATTTGTCCCAAGGCGGGAATCGAACCCGCAACCTCCTGCGTCGCAGGCAGACGTTCGCCCGCTGCGCCACAGAGGAGGATAACATGCACACAAAACAGCACGAGTAAAGGAAAAAATCCGAAAACTGTAAATTTGTAGGTTATTAAAAAAAATTTAGATTTTCGCTATGAGCCAAAACCTATAGGGTACCTACTTCCCGCTGACCTAGAATCATGATATTTGGCAAGAAATAAAGGTCTTACAATTACTTGAAGTTTTAGTTTATCGAGTTCTCACACTGTACGTTGAAACTGTACTACGTACGAGTTGAGGAAGGATTTCTTTTTGTAACTCGAAACATAATAGGAAATTTTCTTACACTTTACGCTAAAATTATCTACTGAATCGGGCTGAAAAGAACAGAGGTAGAGTACAAAGACAAAATATAGTAGTAGAGTACATACAAAGGCCAGAAACTAAGTACCTACTATTTGTTATAATGTTTAGTATGTATATAATATTATTATATAACATTTAGTTAAACAATATTTAGTTATAATTTATTTTTGTCCTAGAGGTTATTTTAAATATTGTTTAACCTACATTATTTTGTTGTTATGTATCTAATGAAAAGTAAACCCTATGTATGAGAAATAATGTTCGTTAAACCTTCGCTCGAGGCTTCTATTCTACTTGGTTTTTAAGCAGAAACTTATATTAAAACTTTTAAAACTATCATGGTTAATGTAAAGAAAACTCATTTATTCACAAAGAAAATTATACTAGTATTTACAATTGAAACAATTGAGCTAACTGCCGACTGTTGCAAACAGTCTACAGATAGCTCAACTGATCCATATCAACACCAGTCGGAAGCGTCCCCAAGACGCTGGCTGCATTGCCACGCTGTATGGCAATGCTGATACGCTGTGCCGGATATTCACCAGCTCTCGGGTCACGCGTCGCTTCGACCAGACGCTCAGATAGTTTTTTGAAAACCCGAAGAGCCTCGGTACCCCACGGACCTAGGGTCTCGACTCCAAGGGGAGCAAATGTGTAGGCTCTGTCGAGACCTGCATATTTGCGCCTCTTGAGATCTTCGGCCAAATCTGCCGCCGCGCCCGCCCTCACGGATGTCCTCGGAAGATGGGAAGGCGCAAGTGTGTCGACGCATGTAGCGTCCCACACAATGGGCCTCCCCAACTCCCATGGGACTAGTGTCATACCGTCGGGCCTCTTACCATCGTCACGCAACAGACCATTCGGTTCGAGAATAGCTGGTACGTTAACGGTGACAAAGGCCCGCCGGATGATGTCGTTAAGGCTAGCGTGGCGAGATATCCGACCAGCGGCCCTAGTGCACGATAATCCGTGATGACCAAGCTGTTCGACAGCAGTACCGCACTGGCATTGATGAGGCGCGCAACACCTTGCACCCAACCGGAGACATGTTGCGATACGGAAAGTTACGGGATCCAATAAAGTACCAGTGTTATATGAAGGAAATGCTTGCAACCAATGTCCTGACTCCCATTTAGAAACGGCCAGGAGGCGGGCACGATCTGCAGAGCTGGAGCACGTTTGTAACAAACAGTTCCGTGTCAACTCACACAGAGGCCCGTCCCATTGCCGTTGGGACAAAAGTGATTTTGGGGGAGCAGCATCGGGGCAAGCACTATGCCAAGCCGTTCGAGCTTCGTCTAAAAATGAAATTTTCAATGACATTCCAGGTGGGACCAAAAGAGAAGGATTTAAAATTTTTTCAACTAAAGAACTAGTGCTGTAGACAGAAGACAAGAACGCTGGTAGGGCTACACTTGAAATTTTGCGTATACCTAAGCCTCCCAATTTGACAGGCAGGGAGGCCTGCGACCATGCCTTGTCATCTAAATCGATATTCAAAACCGATGATAATGTATTCTTTATTATGTTGTCTAAGCCTTCCAAGAGCTCGCTGTGTTTCCACATTTGACTACATCTCAAAGAATACGTAAATTTAGGTACAAATAGACAGAACCGAATAATTGTAAAAGCCATATGACTATTAATTTTGAGCAGTCTGTCCGAATTTTTGTGGAAATTTTGAATTTTCTCATCTACAGATGACTGAAAAGACTCATCAAGAATTGGTGAACCAAGGAGTCGAAGTGAACATTTATCAACAACTGTAATGTTGGGGGCTAATGTATTGAATTTCTCAATGATATTGTTTTTGTCTACACAAGAGTCCGAAATAAAAAGCTCACACTTTGAAAAATTTAATTCCAAACCTATTTGTCGAAATTCGTCTGTGATGATTTTTAGATCATCAAAAACTGCGTTCACTTCTCCACCTAATGTTCCATCATCCAAATACCAAACATTAAGCTTGGATTGGAGACGTTGAATTATGGGTTGGATGGCAAGGCTAAATATGGCCGGACCAAGAGGGTCGCCCTGCTGACAGCCAACAGCGGACGAAATGACTTTATTCCTGTATATTAATTTTGATGGCGAACCGTAACATTGCCAAAGAAATGGGTAAATTTCTGGAATTTTGTCTTTAATTTCTTTTAGCAAGGCGCCCCTGTCTACGGAATTGAAGGCGTTTTTGACGTCTACCTTCAGAATTACCTCCCCATAATTTTGGTCTAAAAATGTACGAAGGGAATGTACTGCGGCCTCACATCCACCTCGCGAACCAAAGCCTAGCTGAATTGGTCGGAAATAGTCGCCTAGATAGTCGGCTTCTTTCCGACAGCAGACTTTAGCTGCGAGGCGGCGGTAGGTGGTGCCCACGGCTATGGGTCTTATTCCGCCATCCTTCTTTTTGAGTGCACAAAGATTCGCACCGTAAAGGAGTTCTGTGATCTCGCTATTGACTCGGCCTGACAACATCAGGTTGATCAGAGATGTCAAATCTTTCAGAAGGACTTCACCTGCATGGCCAGACCCGCCAGATAGAAGATCTTTTAGATGCTGTGGAGTCACAGCATCCAGGCCGCCGGCAGAGCCACTCTGAAATGATGTGACAGCTTTAAGCACATCCTCGCTGGTCGTGTCCACGGCGACATCACTCTCTTCCGGTGGATCGGGGAGTTGAATATTGGCCCCTGCGGATGGATGCTTACTCTCAAGAGATATGAGGGTAGCATCGTCATTTGGTGCCATCGTGTCATTTGAAAACATAATGCGAGAGGCACCTTTAATATCACCATCACTGAGTTTACTCTCTACAAGTCTGTATATAGTAGACTCAGCCAATGGTTGATTAGATTTCGAATTTTGTTGTGTGTCCTGATCAACAATTGAAATAGGCTGTCCTTCGCGTGCAGTGTACCTAACACAATTTTGTTTTATTCTAACCGTGATTGATGATTTGTTGGCCGTATCTTTTTTTACATGAAGTACGTTGTAAGGGAAAACTAATAAATGCTCCCAAGCTCGCTTGGTGTTTTTTGATACAGCATTCCTAATGGCCTCTGAGAGAGCGGAAGCGACAGAGATGCGGGCACCTCGAGGAATTCGTTTAAAAATAGGAGTTGTAGCTTTGTACTCACTTAGAACTTTCCAAAAAGGGCGTGTATCGGCCGTATAATCCGAATTTTGCGTCAAATCATCTACCGCTACTGCAACCGGAGCAGACAGCGGGATATTGGGATCCTTATGGATTCTGCTTTGGTGGATTTTGAGGCCTCTCTGTCCCTTGAAAAAGCGAGCCCGGGGACATTGTGTGCACTCTAAAAGAGGCTGCACAGACACGATGGGATGGGTCTCCGTCACATTCCTAATTGCAATCACCGGTTGCGTGCATTGCATTATCGCAGTAAATAAAACTTACAAATGTAAATAAAATTCTTACAAATCTAAATAAACTAGCGGGATGACAGCGGTTGGCGCACGCGTGGTAGCCCGGGCTCCACGGCAAACGCCCTCCTTACTGTAGACAGAAAAATAACAAAGAATAAGCTTCTGTCAAAACCAACGTAAACAAACTACAAAGAGAGAATCCACCTTTTCAATTTATGTTGCGCTGAGGTTGTCCCCGGCCTGGAAAACAATACCTGATGCGCGCTAGGTGGTGAACCGCCGGCCCTAGAGCTCGAAAGCTCCTCAAAAGCCGTAGAAAAACTCTTTCTGAAAAATTCAAGCAAAAATAAGTAGGCTAGCTGACAGTTTTTTTTTTTTTTTTTTTTCATGGTTTTCATGGTTTCATGGTTTTTCATGGTTAATAACACTAAAGTGTTATGATAACGTTAGTAGCGAAAGGCAAAAAATTAAGGTAGATCAATATCTCTGGAAATCATAATTTGATTGTTTGATAAAGCTTATAACCATTTTTGAATCCCTTCGTTTCAAACTGTTTCTTAATTTTTGCAAAATAAATTCTAAAATCCCTCGGATTTTATTTAAGGGACACTTTGGGATCATCCTTTATACAACTTCAAAAAAGTTACCCAAATCTTACCCGAATTTACATGAAAAAACATGACATACAGTCGAACATAGTTCTAAGTCGATTAAAAGTGACTCGCAGTGACTCAGTTCTTCCATGATCATGGCGCATGAAGCTGTGGCGAAACATTTGAAAGTTCAAAACTCATCATAGTTAATATCCCGTTGTAAATGACTGTAGAGACATACATTGTTCTAAAACTGCGGCTTCTATTGTTTTAAACAAGAATTTCGAAATGATTCTACAATTCGGCATTCCGCTTGACGCGAACTCCTAACTCGGGCACTCATCCCGAATGTTAAAACAATTAAACTTCCAACACCAAAACATAGAACTCGTACGTGTAAAGGTGCTTTCACACATGTTCACAAATGTTCAAATGTTCCGATCCGGGAACAGCCTAAAATAATATCGAACGGAGGTCTAAGCCCCATGAAGTTAATTAAAAAAGTAACATGTGATAAAAATGAAAGTATAACTCTGGTGTAATTAATTAAAATTTAGGAAGGTTTTATGTGTGAGGGCAAATTTTGTGTTTGTCTTTCGAGTGGTTTACTCTAAATAAACAGGGGGTTGTTACCTACTTAAATAAAATACTTACTAATAACCTATCCGGCCGTAGCGGTAATGACGTAAGAATCGACCCCTGTAACTCAGCCCGTGAATGTTGTAAGAGCTGACTACGGAAGGGAAGGGCAGCAGTTTTTTTGTGTATTTTTTTAACACCGTTACTGCGCTCCGTGGCCTTGTGGTGCCGGCTTTGAATTTGCACCACCTCAACTCTGCCCACAAGCGTCGTAAGAGGCGACTAAGGGATATCCACCGGGGGCGGGCACCAGCGTCTCCTGCAGAACAATTTTACCACCATACTGCGATCCTTAACCGGCATGCCCAGCGTGGGGATTATGGGCACTTCCCCTATGTTATAAAGGTCAATAAGGCGGTAATCAGGGGGAGGTCTGCGTCCAGCAGTGGATTGGTATAGACTTTAGATGATAACTGCGATCACTACTCCGCCAGCCAAGGGTGGTGGTCTGGCCAAACTCTTCTTGTTCGGCGCAGGCACCTCCGGTGGTGGACGTCTGTGTGCTCACGAAGACCTTCTGGAACAGCAAAGCTGTTAAAAAATCCGAAGAAATTAAAATAAATCGTCAAGTGTAAGTCGGACTCGCGCACTAAGGGTTCCGTATAATTAAATAATAAAACTACAAATTTACAGTTTTTGGATTTGCCCCTTTATTTGGGCTATAAGACCTTGCTTCTTACTAAATTTTATGATTCTAGGTCAACGGGAAGTACTCTATAGGTTTTATCCCATAGAAAAAATCATAATAATTTTAATTTTTGGTGAATAAACTACAAATATACGGTTTTCGGATTTCCCTTTATTTATGCTATTAAAACTAAAAATACGAGCATGCGAAAATAATCTATCGACTTTCCTTATTCTTTCTTTTTCATAAAGATTCTGATCAAAACAGAGAAAGTATAAATAAAATCAATACCCAATCACAAATCAAAGTAGGTTAACAGCCTATTACTTCCGCCATCACCATAAAATCCATCATAATAATTCTGATAGCGTTTTTATGTTCCTCCAATGACTAAAAGCAGTTACACTGATATTTAATTGTACTATACTTAATCACGGTAGTCATCATCATCATCATCAGCCTGTGTTAGTCCACTGCTGGACACCGGCCTCCACTGATAAGTGCCAGCGCGCCCTGTCTTCACCTTGTCGCACGGTAGTTCTAATAGGTCATTCTGTGATCAGGGTAAACTTGTCAAGTCTTAGCTTAAATCCATACATAAAAAAATTAACATACAGACGAATTGAGAACCGTCTTCTTTTTGAAGTCGTTTAAAAAAGCGCTTTGCGAAAATCCTCACAAACGATGTCTTTCTTGTTTTCCTAGCGCGGGTCATCATTGACAATGACATTTCAAATTGTAGTTCACTTCATTCCCGGTCGAACAACATATAGACATTTATTTATTTTAGACATATATGTAGGTAACAAGCCATAATCGGTCCCATATCAAAAAAGTCGAGGACATAACTAACACAGAACCGACCCCTACAATTCAGCCGGTTGATGTCATAGGGCAGCTCTTCCAGGTGTATTTTTTACACGTAGACTACGAACCCACATCCTCCTGCTTAGCATGGTCACAGATTAGATAACGTAAGCATGGTGTTTATGACAACCCTCCAAACATAGCGTTCTTTCGATTTCGTGATCTTTCGGTACAGCGTGCATTCGAGATTGTGATCGTCCGGTCTACAGTTTTTTGGTGTTTTGTGCTTTCGGTATTCCGCTATGCGGCCTCATGTGCTTTCAGTATTTCGTTCTGCAGTTTCGTTCACTTTCAGTATACCGTTCTCCGGTATTTCGACTTCCGGTATTCCGTAGTACAGTCTGCCCCTATGACCTATGACAATGCTGATGCGCTGCGCCTGATACTCACTAGCTCACCGGTCACGCGTCGCTTCAACCAGACGACGCAACAGTGGGGCAAGATAATCTATAACATGGCATCAAATAAACAAGAGCAGCTTAAAAATTTTACGTGAAATATAACATTATAGAAATAGGTGTAGTACAAAATAAAATGTAAGTATTTGATTTTTTGTAATTTTGTTAGCCTAATTTATAATTTAAGTTTTTAATAATAATTTGCACATACCTTTATCTTATCAGTCAGTAAAATATCGTTACATATCTGAACTTGAAGGTTCCATAGTTGAAAAGTATCGTTATATCACAAAAATCACTGAGAAACTCCTTCAAACTTCTTAAAAATATGTACCGCTCACTATGCGAGATTACGAATAGCGCGTTTAACAAATTCTTGTGACGATCAGGATGATCGCATTTATTGTTATTAGTTTGGAGGATGGATACATGGAGCAATCTTTAGGAAACCTATAGGTACGCAGCAGTGGGTAAAATCCAGTCGCGAATGATAATGATCAAAATCACATCAAACTTCTAAAACAAAGGCACAAAATACAAAATGTACTACATAAAGTGCTTCACAAAGGTTTGATATCGCTCTCTATGCCCCTATAAAAGTAATGAACGGTCGCATCAAAAAAACAGTGACAAAAAACTGAAAACAACATTGTATTTGCACAGGCTATATAATAAAACAGCTGGGTCAGACATCGAACTTTTCCAAGCTATGCTAAAAGCAAAATTAGCAAGGTGGTAGTAAAGAATGACCATTGAGCAATAAGGTCTTTGATGTAAAGCAAAAGGTAGAAAACCATCATTGTAGACTCTAATATAGCGATGGAATTATTATTTTTTCAACGGTCTACTAGTTGAATTGAATCTTCTGAAAGAGAGAGTGAGATTAATTAATGACGTCTCACGCATGACCATTCCCAGTGTCTCATAAAAGAGAGAGTCCATGTACAAAAGAGGAGTTGCCAACCAAAAGTTGAACTGACCGAGCGTAAACTTAGTTCAGCTATAACTGCTATCTGTTAAATGTACAGGTGTGGACAAAATAGGTTCATTAACCCCCAACAACAAACAAATCTCCAAAATACACCCTCCGCCATCAAACATAAAGTGGATTTTTGTGATAGCATCCGTTTCGGTACAACCTCGTAAATCGACTGGGTTAAAAGTACTTTGAATTTAAAAGCGATTCTCTTTTTGTACTCTGATCAGTTTAAGCGATTTACTGTGAGCTCGGTATCCCATGGATTCTTTCATGCTTAATTTCAGTTTAGATAAATTCGTTCCAATCAATAGGGTGGTGTCCAGGACACTAACACGTAAACAATCTAATTAGTCCTCCTAATTAGACAAGTATTTTTTCATTTGTCGATTTAACAAAATGTGATGAAGATATAGCCACAGCCAGTTTAAATTCCGCGTGACGTCACACCTTGCGACACTTCTTAGCCCGCAAGATGAGGAAGGACGTCTTATCGTTATAATAACAAAACAAAACATCTTTCCCTCTTGGTGGGGACTTCGGACGCACAATAAAACTTATTTCGAAGTGACCAACCTAGAAATCCATAGGCTACTTAATTTAGGACAATCCATCCAAGCTAGCAAGACCATTACGCTCTTTTTCTCACAAAAAAATGAGAGCTTCAATTTAGCCTAGCAGATTGCTGTGATGAATGACTGAAGGCACGCCATTAGGGGAGAAGGGGGTCAACCCACCGCCCCCATCCAGAGGGGCTAAATAATTGAAAAGTACATCGGTTCAAAGGACTTTTGGGCGCGACTGTACTTGTAAAGTTGCATCCAGGAAAATTCGAGAAATTAATACTTATGCCTAATGTTTATGAGTTTTGAATAAATGGTTGAAGTTTGAGGGTCTGTGTACACAACTTGTTAAGATTTAAAGCTACATGAATTAAATTACCCACCTATATTTCATTTTGGCCTGAGGAGGAATTGCCAAAAGCGAAATAAAGCAAATATAAACTTTTGTACGCAGAAATGAAATCTAGTAAGGTTTAACTGAATTGTTTAATATTATGACATTTACATAGTTGAATTTAATCTAGTTAGAGTTAGTGATTTTAATTTAATTTTGTACCTACCTAATGATAATTTATTGAGTGTATTCTGGTTTTTATGTGACATGAATTATTATTGAAATCTATTTTTATGGTAACTAACATAGTATATAGGTATTTGTACTAACATTTATGGTGAACAACCGAAATAAATGATTTGAATTTGAATTTGAATTTAACTTGGCTATACCTAAAAACGAGATGTTTTAGGCAAGCTGTTTGTCTAGGTAGTAAGAGTGTGTAGGAGGATTTAGATCTATTTTTATAGAGGTTTGGTAGGAAATCAATTTGAATTATTTTATTGTCAATGCTGTTACGTGATCATGGCGTCGATTTATTGTAAAACTCAAAATACTTAAGGACAGGGATTCCAGCGTAGGCCGCGCTTTTGTGATTTTTTTAATCACCTGAGACAGAAAATAGTGCTTAAAATTTGATAGAAGATATTATTTCAGAATTTTAAAGATCTAGTCTAATCAAAGTAGCATTCAGTAACATGATCTAATGAACTTCACTCGATAGAAAAAAATCCTTAAGTTACAAATTATTATGACTGAACTACTTTTTTGAACGACTTTTTTGTACTTAATATAAGACAATAAATATTTCTAAACATATTCGCAGAGTTTGATTTAATAAAATTATTTTCTTAATCACTATGTTTAATTACCTACAAAATGCACGAGCGCGACGCGGGGCGGCTTGCCAGGTGCGATCCGTCGCGCGGTGGCGCTTACGCCTACTGCTCCAGGTATACCTGGCCTTGACACAAATCATGGTAAATATCCCGTCAATAATGACTTAGATAAAATGTGTGTCTGATGGTTTAAAAAGTTTTCAATTTCATAATCTCAAGACTTCCATTGCAAACCGATAAAAATCCGCTCTTACCTCCCACCAAAACCTCACCCTAAAATACATATAAAACTAACAATGAATCATGGATTGCCACCGAATGTAGCAATAATCGCGTTAGTCCGGGTAAACCGGACATACGCACCGGAACACGGAACATCAATCTAGTTTTTGCCGTAAGTCGGAAAACAAGGTGTATTTTTTCCGGAAAACTTTTTCTGCCATCATACGTCATTTTGCGTCTCTTTGTTCAGCTTTCATAGAGCTACGACTAAGCTAGAATGGCAAAGAGCAGCGTATAATGAATACCTACAAATGCTAGGTACCTCAGAACTTTGTATGAAATTCCTGCCGCCTCATCTCCGGCAGTGTTCAGAAACCAAAGCCCTCCATAGTACCAAAATTATGCAGTTACCATACAAATTAAAACTTGTAAAGTACAGTCAACTTCATAAATCTTTCTTGTTTTCGAAGTCAGGTAAAAAGTCAGCTTATTTGGGAAATCCAACAAAATGAATGGGCTGAATAAATAAATAAATAATGCTGGGCAATTCACACAACATCATCTAGTCCCAAGCTAAGCAGAGCTTGTCTTGTGTGTACTAGATAACTGATAAACTTTATACAATACACTACATAGATAGAACTTTTTATCATACATAGTAAACATACAGAACACCCTGAACAAATATCTGCAGATCGTACAAACATTTGTCCCGAGGCGGGAAGAGAACCCGCAACCTCCTGCGTCGCAGGCGGGCCTTCGCCCGCTGCACCACGGAGGTCGTCGATTGTCGAATGACCTCATGAAGAAAGACACAACGTCCAGGCGACTAAAGAGAATATCCCAACAAGAACATAAATGACAACATCAAAGAAATGGATATGCCAATGGGCATATACCATTTATGACATTGCTGGCAGCAAGAAGCATACAGAACTATATAGCCCAATGCCTAAATGGGCAGATAGCAAGAAAAGGAGGAGATATATTCGTGACGAATCCTATTCTTCAGAGAAACTCCAAGCATAGCTCTTTCCATAGCTCACTGAGCGACTTTGTACTGGTGGACCAGCCCTACCGTGAGCTACATAAATACATTGAAATAAAAAGCAGCTCTACGAACATAGATATTATATTATCTATGTCTACGAATTCTTTTATTTGTGCTCTATCTACACAGTGAACCGATGGCGGCAGTATTGTACTCACAATAGATAGAGTTATCTCGTCGACATGTCACACACGACATGTCGTCGAGCGCCGCCGCCGTCGAGAACTGTCCTTTTAGCGAGACATGACGGATTCTGTGTTCGATGTGTAAGGATTATGATATAGGGCGCTGAAGCAAAAATTCAAACACAAAAATCGATGGAGAGACCTTTCAAGCAATAATTGTACTGTAAAGGTTGGCGCTCACATGTATAACACCAGTGCCGCACAATACAAACATTAGTATTCAAATATGAGCTTAAACTCGTAATCTTTAGATACATTTTCCAAGAACAAAATGGCCTGCAATGCATATTTTAGTGTTGTGCGTCAGTGGCTCACCGAACGTAATTTTTTTGATTAAAAATTGCGTAAAATGTGGCTTGTGGTTGTAATTTCTGTTCAAAGTATGTTTTTAACGCGACTCATCACGACTCAAAAAATTGCGTTCAGGTCTCACCCTCGAATCGGACTGAAACTTTATTTATTTATTTTTGCTCACATTACATTTATACAGCTTAGGTCTTAATGTTAGCTTAGGTCAATAGTACATGTGCCCTGTAGGGCACTGCAGAAGAATTTATATTTTTTACAAAGACGTATTTGTAGGCGTGAAATAAGATTATAGGCTGCTTTTAGATAACTAGTCAATGAATAAGTAATAAAAAATGTGCAGGAAAGCAATAATATTTTCTTTGGAAGACTTTAATCTAGTGAAGTCCTCTACACCCCTACTTGTCGATAATTTCATTCCATTCAAAACTCGCAGAGAACTCCACTAATTGAGTATTTGTTCGAAAAAGCAGATAAAGAACCCTCGCAATTTCCATGAAATAGCAACTGCACCCGGTAACTTCCCTATTCTCCCCAAAACAATGTAATATCTAAGCCTCCCCTAGTCGCCATCTCTCCCCTACTTCCTCGAAGTGACAGAAATATCAATAAAACAAATGAAATTGTTGGTTTTGGCGTGAAAATGCGTTGGCCCGATGCTGTGTTTGTATTATGTGAATACCTTTTGTAGATATTGGTAGAGTTCCAAATTGAAAATTATTATAGTTTTGGAAATACTGAGGGTTGGAACTATCATGGTTCGAACAAAATATTAAAAGCCTAAAATTTAAATGTATTTTTCAAATTATATGGAATCATTTGGTTCCGCTCTCATTATGTCCAATTTCACCGTTGCCATTGAACGAGTTAACGTTGCAATTGAACGCTATCATATAAGATAAACTCAGTTAAGCCCTTTAAACGAGTTCAGCGCATTTCACCGACATAAAGTTGATCCGGTTCAAGCACTGAACCGAGTTCCAGACCTGTCATGTCACACAATAGGTATTACGAATTTGAACTCAATCGGCTGAAGTAAGGTCCAATTCCCCCAGTTACAAGACTATTACGTCACACAAATGTGAACTCTATCAATCTGAACTTAGATAACAAGATCTACAACTCAACATTAAAAAAAATCCTGGATCCATAGCATCCATATATAGCATGGCTTAGTTTTTAGCATCTCTTTTTCACTTTCACGCCACTCTCGTGTCTCGTCTATAGCGCTCTCCTTCTCTCATAAATTCTCATGTATATTCCCTCAATACCCTTTATCGCTGATACCATTTGTTTCCGAGACTTTGTTCTTTATTCATGAACATTTTTGAAGCCAGTTTTAATTATTCCTAAATCCCATTGTTCATAAAGTGTGTAAGCGGTGCATTCTTCAATCAATTCCGCCTTAGTGCTTTATAATCTAAACAAAATGGTTTAAAAGGCGAGAGAGTGTAGTACTTTCCTTTAAAACTCACCATCATAAGCCTATATTAGTCCACTGCTGGACATAGGCCTCCACTAATGGGCGCCATGGCGCCCTGTTTTTAGTTTGCTGCATCCAGCATCTGCCGGCAGTCTTTTGAATGTCGTCATCCCACCTTGGACGGCGTTCTTCACCACATTTGCCGAGTCGTGGTCTCCACTCCAGAACCTTTAAAATCAAACCTTTCGAATGCTTTTTGTTAATTAGTAAAATAGTGCAATGCATAAAGATGAATTAACTTAATATCCGCAAAATAGCAATCAAGAGGAAAATGTGGAGCTCTTTGTAGGAGATTTCTTGACCATGCATTAAAGTAAATAGTGTTGGAAGTCAGAAACAGTCTAAAATGATTTATCATCAACCGCGCAAAAGCTTTGCAAGGTATTTGTTATTATAGTGCGTTAGCAACTCAGGGTAATTTCTAAGAAACTAATTAATATCCCAAAAAAAATAGACTACTGAGAGAAGGATGAGGATTCGAGTCCCGACGAAGTCGTAAAATTTTTGCGATATTGTTTGATTTCTTTGGTATCTTGTTGAAAATGCGTCCCCTCATCGCATGGCAGCTTTTTTGGTAAAGACCAGTTCTGGGCGTTCTAGGAAAACAATTTTATCTGGGGCCCGACCCATTGAACTGAAAATTTCAAATTTCTGCCCGCTCTAAGCTTGTGTCTTGAACCCCACCCTAAGCCTCAGCGATCCTCGCGTCCGCTTCCCGCTGTTTGCAAAGCTTTAATTAATTATTTGCAGGTGAACTAAGCGGATAGCGGATTTTTGGACAAGCGGTTTATTACGGCTCTAGATTATGCAGATTGCCTTTGCTTTTTTTAGAGCCCAGGAGATTTTTCAAAACAGTCAAGTGTGGGACAACCACACTCAGAGTATTTACACAAAACAGGGAAATTACCTTTTGAGTAACATTATACAAGGCGCTGCGAAATAGGAGTGGTATTTCGAACCCCCGATACTGATTTACCAATAATTATAATTTATTTTATTTTTTGTACTGCCCTCGACTGTCGTCGAATGGTAGTAAACTTATGTACTTAGGTAAGATGGACTCAGTACGTTTATGGTTATTGAGATATGGATTCGGCGGACAAACAGACAAATATGTAGGCTAAAATAGGCTCTCGTTGGCACCTTCTGCGTACAGAATCCTAAAATCATGGTAACACTCGCTTCTTGCTCAACATGCTTACTAATCATTGAGTTTTTGATAATTACGAAACTAATTTTGTGGTTTAGAGAAGAAACGATGTGCCTATAAATGAGCAATGTGCGGAATAACAAACATTCACTTTGATTGTGAAAATCGACAAGGTAAGACGATATTTTCGATAAGGGTTTTAAGAACTCAAAAATTTATTTCCTTTCGTTTTGGGATTTTTTCAAGACTTCCTTGAAAAAATGTCACCTGTTGTGATAAAAACAAAATGATAAAAGAATTATCATTTATCGTGATAAATGATTGCCCTTATTTCACATTTTTATGAAAACATTGTGGGAAGACTGATATTAATGTCGATTAGATCAAAAGTGCGATTTGTTTTTAATAGTAACTTCCTTCAAAATAAAAAACGCAACCCTCAAACAACAAAAAGATTAGTCTCGAATTCATCAGCTTTTCCGGTCTATTTAGCTTGAATAAGGAATCCGAATAAAGCCAAGGTTAAATACTGATTAGCGGAAAGATAAACGGCTCTCAAGTGGGGTCTTGGGTACGGGGTCTTTTAATTTAAACGAAGCACACTTGAAGCTTAAGAATTTGGGGTCCCCGTTGACCCTAATAAGGTTGTACTGCACTTCATTTGAATTATACTTCTTTCGTTCCGTTTGAAATTGTAACGTCCTGTGAAGAAGTAGGTTAGTCTACCAGTCGAGAACGCAATAAATATTCGAAATTCGAATGCTTAATCGTTATTTGTCTAGTGCCCGGCGGGGTTGCAATAACCCAGAAGTTGCAATAATAGAGAAGAAACTTTCAATGCGAATACGTGCTAGAAATACTTTGTTGTGTCTCACTGCACAAAATTATTTTTAGTTCAGCCAAAAAATCTGACTTACTTATCATCAACTGCTTGCTTATAACTCACCTCACCTCAACAGCCTATATTGGTCCACTGCTGGACGCAGGCCTCCCCTTGATAAGCGCCTGATTGGCTTTAATCTCATGGGGGTACTGGCCATAATCCCCACGCTGGGCATGCGGGCTGGGCATCTCGGTGGTAGAATTGTTCTGCAGGGGGCGCTGCTGCCCGCCCCCGGTCGATATCCCTTAGTTGCCTCTTACGACACCCGCCGTAAGAGTTGAGGAAATTCTAAGCCGGCACCAGCTCTTATTTCTAAAATCTTTAAAAACCTTTTCAGATGAAACTGGTAATCTTAACCCTCTGCGTGTGCGCCGCCATGGCCGAAGTCCACTGGGACCAAAGCGGCCAATACCGACTCATCGACAGCCAACCACTAGAATACCGGTACGAGGTACTAGAACAACCGATCATTAAGTACCACATCTCGGGCCCGGCGGACGCGGACTACCGGATCAGCGCACCGGTACCGGTGGACTACCCGCTGCTGTACCGGTATAACGCACCGGTATTGCAGCAGGTGCTGGAGCCGAAGGTGGCAGCGTTGGCTGTGAAGTCCGTGCGGCCATTTGTTTATTCTTACAGGCAGGAGAACCATGGAGTTTAAGGAGTTGAAACTGGATTTTTATTAATAAATTAATGCAAAACAAATATGTTTTTTGTTTTCTATGTGATGGCAGATTTATGTTTTGATGAAGTAAAATTATCATATATGAATCAGCTGAGCTATCTGTAGGTTGTTTACAAATCAAATGAAATCAAAAACTCTTTATTTCCATAAATACAATAAATGTACACTCAGAAATGGTCAAATTATAAAATTAAACACTGACACGGAAATAAAGTGATATTTTTGATTTCTGTCGCTTCGGTATAGGTAAGTAAAGTAAAGAAGTGACGAAGAAACCTTTACCCTGTTAGTCGTTATTTTTCGAGTTGGAGTGGAAGCCGCCCCAAGCTTTTTTATCCTCTATTATATGCAAAAAAAATTGGTTGTCTGTAAAGTCGGTTTACTGACGATAGTTGAACGTGACAACGTCTTAATAAAATACTGATGGAATGGTAGCATTTGATACTCGATCAAAACATGTAAATGTACTATAGTATAGCAGCTGTCCACGCAGACGCATCGCTCACTCAAGTAGGAGAGAGACGGATGTCGAGCGCTCTCGCTTGCACTTCAAGCCTTACATGGAACGCCTCAGAGCGAGGTAACGCCTCAGAGCGAGGTAACGCCCAATGACGTCATGTTTTTTCGTGCGTGCAACCGGCTCTATCGAATTATAAGACGTTGTCACGTCAAAAGGCTTTCTATATATATAGAAAGCCTTTTTGGACAGGAAGGTTTTGACAATTTGTTTAAATTTATTTACTGATAATTTTTGCAACTCACTTTATAGGGCGTATACATTGCCCTTTAAGAGATACATTAATTTTGTGTAGCCTAGTTGTGGGCACAGCGAGTTTATGTTTATATCTGGTATTAAAATTATATAATTATATTGCAATAGTCTGCACTTAGCTCAATTGTTTCAATTGTAAATACTATTTCTAATTTGTTTTTAATGTTAGATTGTAATTTTCTTTCTAACTAGGTAGGTACTAAATAGTTGAAAACACAGGAAAGATAGGTATTGTGAATATAAATTAACAAAATACTTGTACAAACACAAAAAAATAATCAATGGCAACCACACTAATTACGGAGGCCACAGACGACGGTTTTAAAAAAAACCAAAAACTTTTAAACTATTTATTAACTTTAAACTTTTACAAAGATCGTAAAGCAAAATTATTCTAAGTTAAAATTAACGAAGCTACTCTCGGTCGATGCAAGTACCAAGCGTAGAATGACGTGATCGCGGTCGCGGCAGGCCACGCTGAGGGAAAGACGTCATCGCTGAGTCGGCAGAGTATGTACTTGGCAAATGACGATTATACCGGACGAACCACAATGAAATGCAATGCTGCAGTCCACGGCTGCAGATTAGGTGCATAGTTTCTATGTAACACCTCCATCCTCAGAGCAGCAACTATTTGAGAACATTGAGCGAAAATGTTGCTGGAACAGCTTCCCGAGGTGTAGATCTGTCAGGAACGGCGTATGTGTCCTCTGGAGTACGTCCTTTCTCGTTCGATGGATTCTCGATCGTTAGCTTGGAACGTTTTCTATGACGTCGTACTACGATGATGATAACAAGTACAGCTGCACCGAATAGTGACATGTAGAGTGGTAGAGTCGTATGATAAAATGTACCATCCATTGGTTTTAAATCTAATGGGCGCTGTAGTAGAATCTTGTCTTCCAAGTGGTGAAGTCCATTGAGATTGGTTGTAGTCAATTTGAGATGAGGGATGCTGTGGTTTTCCTCGATGGTGAAGTTTCTTGGGATTTCTGTTATCTTCAGCGGCTGTCCCTTTATCTGGTCATTGGTGTTAATGATGAAGAGCTCGCTAGTGTGAAGGGAACATTTTGGCGGGATAGTGGCGAGATAACTTCCGCATAGAGTTATGAATTCTTGACGTCCGCATTGTAGTCTCGTTCGGGTTGGTCGAGGAAAGATAAGGGTGTAGTGTCGGTCGTCTAATTGCTCCATGGCTTCCTTCGTGAGGGTGATTCTAGTTGGCTGGCATGACGTGTCCAGGGATTGGTGAATGATGAGATTCTGGATACAATCAGGTCGTTCCCGGGGCTGGTGGTTGATGCTTTCTTCGCAGAGACGATGTCGATTGAACTTCGGGCATTCAGCCTCCATGTACATGAAAGCTTTCCCATCGGTTGCCAGGAAAGGATATGAAGGAATAAGGGTTTGGTTTAGGTTGTTTGGGACAATGGAAAGTTTGTAAAAATCAAAGCTACTTGGAGAAACTATTGGGAATTTAAATATGATTACTAGTCTTTTCCCTACAAAATAAGAGCCTGGTTTTATGATAGTATAATATTCACGCAAGTCATCGTCAAGTACCTCGCTTTTACTATAGATAGTCTTAAGCTTATTTATCATACTTTCTAAGCTATCTATTCCTAACATACTATGATGTGTGCTCGATGCACGTACAAAAGCTAACATATTTTCTATCCTATTTAACTCTAGAGATAAATCATCTGTGTTCTCACTGATGATGGCTAAAAGCTGCGCAAACTTTGCGTATTTCGAGAGACTTGTCTCAGCATAAGCATTACTATCTAAAATTAATCCTAATGTCCTATTTATCTTCTCCTGATTTTCTGCAATACTCGCAATTATCTGGGTGCATTGGGTCATCCAGTCTTTATTAAGGCTAATATGGTCATTGAACTCAGATAACATCTTATGTTCATTACCTTCTAGTATCTTAATGGCATTATCATAACGCGCCGCATCTGAATGATCCAAGTTGCCAGTAACGCTTTTAATTAAAGATCCTAGACCATCAATTAGACCTCTTTTGACGCGATTAGGCTCTAAACCTTTCAGCTGGGAAGTTACTTTATTAAGCTTCTTAGAGAGATGTTCAAGCTGTATTTCGTAAAGATCTAGAGTATTATTTTCTAATTTAGTCCTAAAAAAGCTAATCTGGTCGCGAACAGAGTCAACCTGATGTTCTAAGTCTGTTAATTCTACATACTGTAGGAAAGAATGATAGTGGGTGATAAGTTTGGCTTGACCAAGTTTGAAGGGGAGAAGTCCTGGTCCATTGTCAAGGCTCTCAAGTCTTATCTCCAGTGCCGCCGTCAGATGCAGTATCAGTAATAGTCGAATCCTGTAACAATTTGGACCTCTTAGGTACTCGCTTGAGACGATTTTTGGCTACGGGTCCCTTCTTTTTAGATGTATATATGTGGATAGGGAGGTCAGCTAAAACTTTGTCTTGAGTGAACCGTGGTGCTAGCTTTTGCCTAGCAGCAAAAGGGTTCTTGACAAATACCTGTTGGCCGGGTTCATATCGTACTTCAGGTTCTCGATTTTTATTCCTATTAGTCATTAAAGTCGTGCGGTCCGCAGTAGTAATCTGGTTGATTGCTTCGTAAACTGTCTTCATTTGATCTCGGTGTGTCAGGATATACTGCTGCATAAGGTGTTCTGTCAAGTCAATGTCAAGAGGGTCCCTAGGGTCAAAATGTCCTCTCATTATGTCATGGGGTCTACATTTGGTAAAGCTGTGAATCGAACTGTTATAGCCTAATATTGCGTAAGGCATTTGGTTAATGACTGGTTCGTTTTTATTCTTAACCTTAAGGATTCTCAAATGCTCTAACAGCGTCGAATGGAAACGTTCTACAATCCCGTTATCATTCGGCGAGTTGGGTAAGGTCCTATGATGATTTACCTTATGTAGTCTTGTAAACTCAGTAAACAGTTGGTTGGTGAATTCTGTCCCATTGTCTGTCACTAAGGTCAAAGGAAGTCCGTGATGTGTACAGAAAGTTAATAGTCCTTGTATGATACTAACTGCTGTACCATCTCTCAAGTGGTAAGCCTGACCATACTTAGAGAAAGAGTCTACGAAGGTCAAGTACTTTTCTGTCTGTACTGTAAAAAGGTCCATATGCACTATCTCGAATGGTTTAGAAGCTGGGGGTACGATGTTAAATTGAGGTCTAATAGGGTTCCTATCGTATTTACTTTGACCACAAACTGTACATTCATCTATGTACTTAGTTATCTCATCCTTCATCTTCGGCCAGTAATATCGCCGAGACAAAGCCAAGTAACATTCATTAATGCCTCTATGGTTTGTCTTTCCATCGTGATAATGCTTTATTATTTCCTGCTGTTTTAAATACTCCTTTACATCTTCTAGTTCAGTTTTTGCTAAAACTAAATTCATAGAAGAGCTTTTAAAGTGCTTTTGTATGATTGAGATTATAGCATACATGCCTAGTGGAGGAGTAATCTTTAATGCGGTCTTAATCTTGGGGTTCACATACTCTTTGATGGCGTTAACTACATCTTCCTCGAGGGTGGATTGTGAGACTTGTATAAAGGTACGAGTATGTGTGTCGAAAGGTTTCGTCGCTGTAGTACGTCGTTTTATGTCACCTACGATAGTGAAATAGATCTGTCTGTGGAATTTATTAACTGGATCGTCTGTTATTGGGATTTCGAGTATAGGATTTTCGGCAGAAGTATGTGCTGTGAGAGTATCAGAGTTTGAACGTTGAGAATGAGAATGATGGGCAACTAGTGAATCGATTTCCGAGAGGAAAGATTTCAGCTCTTCGTTATTGATCTCTACTCGGGATAAAGCATCTGCATTAGTATTTTTCTTTCCCGGTTTGTGTTTGACATGAAAATCATACTCGCTTAGTTTTAGTTTCCATCGTGTGATCTTAGAATTAGGTTCTTTCATGTTCATAGCCCACTGTAAAGGCTTATGATCACTTAAGACCGTGAATTTACGCCCAAATAAGTATGGCCGGAAGTACTTAGTGGCCCATACTATGGCTAAAAGCTCTTTCTCGATGGTTGAGTAGTTAAGCTCATTATCGTTCAAAGTCCTAGACGCGTAACAGATCGGTTTGTCTGAACCGACAGGTCCTTGAGAAAGTATGGCTCCTAGTGCCACATTTGAAGCGTCAGTCGTCAAAATAAAGTCCTTGGTAAAGTCAGGGTATTGAAGTATCGGGTCATTAGTCAGTAGTCGCTTACATGTCTCAAAACAGTCCACGTAGTTAGCGTCGAGAGTGATCTTATTCGCTTTCTTAAGGCACCTAGTCATAGGTTTGGTAATACGGGCGAAATCAGGGATGAACTTTCTATAGTACCCTAAAAGTCCTAAGAACTGTTTGATTTCCTTGCTAGTTTTAGGCAAAGGATATTTCTGAATGGCCACGATTTTGTCTGGGTTAGGCTTTATACCGTCTCTACCTATGATATGGCCAAGGTAAGCTGTCTCTAACTGTAAAAATTCCGATTTATCCATTTGGATCTTAAAGTTGGACTCTCGTAACCTAGTGAAGACTTTCTCTAGGTTTATCATATGTTCTTGCAAGGATGTACTAAAGACGATTATATCATCAAGATAGACAAGGCAGATCTCGTTTTGCAGCCCTCTGAGGACATTATCCATTACTCTCTGAAAGGTGGATGGAGAATTTTTTAAACCCATGGGCATTCTCAAAAATTCAAAATGCCCATGTTCGACATTGAAAGCTGTCTTCTCAATGTCATTAGGGTTCATCTCTACCTGATAAAACCCAGAGGCAAGATCTAATGTAGTGAAATATTGACATCTACCTAATTTGTCTAAAACGTCCGAGATGTTAGGTATGGGATATTTATCGTCGATGGTCTTTTCATTTAGTTTACGGAAATCTACCACTAATCTCCACTTCTGTTTACCAGAAGCGTCGGCTTTCTTTGGAACTACCCAGATAGGTGAGCTCCAGGCTGAGTCAGATGGACGGATGATTCCTTGATCCAGCATCTTAGTAATCTGGCTCCTAACCTCTTCGCGATGTACATAGGGGTACCTATAGCTCTTTGTAAAAACCGGTAATTCATCTGTCGTCCTTATACTGTGCTTGATCTTGTTAGTGAAAGTCAGAGCCTCTCCTTCTATATAAAATACGTCAGCAAACCGTCCACACAGGGTCTCTAAATTAGCTCGCTCCTCGACGTTTAGATGTTTAGTCCTTAGGTTCTGTAAAACCTTTTTTACTCGAGTGGGGTCCTGTTCGATCTCAGTTTGCTCTATGTTACAGACGTCTACGTGTGTTGTCGAGTCCTTAAAGGAGATAACTATATCGTCGTTAGTCATGTTCTCTACCTCAACTATTCCAGTCTTGTCAGTCACGGTTGTGATGCACTCGTGTATAAGACAGTTGCACAATAATTGTTCGGTCACAAATATGTCACCGTCAGGATGTTCGATCGGGATGTTAACCAGTCTAGATGAATTGGCAGGAATCGTTTCCTCACGATTTGCTCTCCTACATTGATAACGAGACAGTGGTATTCTAGCTAGCTCAGTTACCAGTACATTGTTCTTCAGATCTATCTTACAGTTCTCCAATAGATCTAGGCCTATCAATCCATCAAAGTAGTTATGAAACTTATAGATGAAAAGCTTAATATTGGATTGATCGCCAAATTCTGCAAAGTGGGGTATAGTGATCGAATAGTCATGGGTGCTAGTCACGCGTGAATTTGTGACTTCGAAAGGATCAAAATCCTTTGGCACATGTGAAAAGAAATTACTAGTTGCTTCAGGACTAATAAATGATTGATTGGCCCCGGTGTCAATCAGCAACTTAAGAGGGGGGTTCGATATTTGAATGAACCGTAACTCCTTTTTTGACTGTAAATTTAACTCTATTTTAGTTCTCTGTTGGAACGACCCGAAGGAAAATCCTGATCCTTCTGTTCGGAAGGCAATTGCGCGGGCTCAATAGCCATTGAGCTCGATGGTACATTGTCAGTGGTCTGAGGGTCGTCCTGTTGGTCGCAGTAATATTCCGGAACGCTCTGGTAGCCGTATAAGTTACCATAGTCAGTCTCTGGATAGTCACTGTCAGGGTAGTAGTACTCGGGGTAGTAATAGTCAGAGTAGTCACCTACCTCGTTGTAGTTCATTTCCCTAGACTTAAAGTAATTAGTCGGGGGCGGATTGCCAAATTTACGCCAGTCATGTCCCTGAATAGTAGGGGGAAGAGCTTTTGTCACAAAATGACTAACACCGCTCATGGGCTTCGGCCCTTGATTTTGAGGGGGTGCGTTCCTAGCGGGGAACCTAAAGCCACTATTCTGAGCGTTATAGTTTGGAGGGGGTGCTCGGAACATCTGCTGCGTACGCGAGGGCTGTAATGGCATGCGCTGTGGAGGATGGAATTGAAAAGCTGGACGCCAATGCTGCGATTGCGGCTGCGGGTGCATCTGCGGGTGCATCTGCGGTTGCGGCTGCATGGGCATAGGCCGTTGGACACCAAAATTAAATCCCTTCGGTACACTAAAATTATTAGGTGCTAGGTACGGTACCTTAGATGATGTCTGCGGCGCTGGATTCCGGCTGGGCTCGTTCCTATGTTGCAAATACATAACATTCAATTCCTCCTGTACAAATTCCAAAGCCTTTTCGATAGTAGGGGGTCTCATACACCGTATACGGGCCCCTAGAGGTTCTTTCAAACCTCGTACGTAAGACTGCATAGTAAGTTTACGGTACAAATCACGTTTCGCCTCCACGGTGGTAGGCACAATCTCATGCAGTGTCACATACGTCATTATCGTACTAAAAAGGGTTTGGCATTTGTCATAAAATTCCTGCGGGGAGTCATTTCCCTGCGCTAGTAGGGACAAGTCATTGTAGAGGGCGCTTTCGTCCCGCTGATCCGCAAAATTATTAATGAGTGCGTTCCTAATCCCTAGCCAATTGTCGGGAATGCCATTGGCATTGATGGTCCGGGATGCTGGGCCTGTTATTTTATTGAGAATGCCGTTAATGAGGCATAAATTGGCTAGCTCGTGCCCTGGATCAGTGCAGATAAATTGCGTCACTAATTGGTCGCAGATTCTTATAAATCTGGTAAGGATGTTAGGGTTCCCGTCGAATTCTGGGACCATGCGGAGTGCCTTATAGATATTATCTGGTTCGTAAGCCATTTCGTTGGTTTCGTTAACTACTATACTATCGTTATTTTCTAGAGAATTATTACTATAATCAATATTTTCGATAAAATTGCTATCTAAATTTCTTAAATTATCAATTTCGCTTTCCCTACGGCTTTGCCTTGAGGAGGCCGATTCCTCCTCTAATTTTCTTGGGTGAAAAATGGTGGGAAAGGAGGCAACACTTCAAAGAAAGTTTCAAAGTACTTACATTTGGTCTCTTCTTACACTGATTGTCAAGTGCGCCGCCGCCCGTGTGCCCGTGGGTTCAAGATACGCCGATGAAGACTTGAAAGCTCAAACAGGGGTCTGTTCGTCTGGAACCGATTTTCTGGAGTTTCCTGGACGAATACGCACTGCTTCGACGTATCCTACCGGCTGCGCCAATTACGGAGGCCACAGACGACGGTTTTAAAAAAAACCAAAAACTTTTAAACTATTTATTAACTTTAAACTTTTACAAAGATCGTAAAGCAAAATTATTCTAAGTTAAAATTAACGAAGCTACTCTCGGTCGATGCAAGTACCAAGCGTAGAATGACGTGATCGCGGTCGCGGCAGGCCACGCTGAGGGAAAGACGTCATCGCTGAGTCGGCAGAGTATGTACTTGGCAAATGACGATTATACCGGACGAACCACAATGAAATGCAATGCTGCAGTCCACGGCTGCAGATTAGGTGCATAGTTTCTATGTAACACACTTCTTACTTCTGGCTGGAGTGCTTAGTATGGGTTGTGTGCATTGTCTTAAGAATACTTTCTTCGTATTAGAGCGTTTCCTATTTTAGCGTCTTCCAGCGCCCCTACTGGGTCGAGAGGAACTACTTCTTGTGGTATGACAACGAACCAACAGTTTCCTATCGACTTCTATCGTAGTTTTCGAATGATTTTAAGTAATTAATTGCACTTTGACAGGACAGCGGCAGTCACTTTCCCGACATTGATATTATAAAAGTAAGTTGATCGAACACTAACAACGGCGCTTGGCTGGCGTTACTTAGTCCTTGGACTCAATTCCTCTGTTCTGTACAGAACGTTGTCGCGTCCGACACAAGTCTTCACCAATCTTAACAAAAATAACTCTCACTGAAACTTTCGTAGTGCCTTCAATAGATGTTTTAATAAAACCAATTGACGTTACTGCCAATCTGTGCGTTTCAGTGTATGGTATCTACTTACACTGATTGACTCTTAGTTTTTCCTCTCCAGCGTTAGTACGCTGGGGTAGTCCCCAAACACGCTAATCATAAAACACGCCTCCTGAGTGCTGTCACAGCAGAGGGATAGTGTTACTCAACAATCCTCTTGATTCTGAATCTAAAAACGAATCTATGAGTGAATTGACAAGCATATAACTTCCGTGCCTACCAAGTGATCCTATAAGGGTTCCTTTTTTCTTTTGAGGTAAGGAACCCTAAAAAAACATGTGTGAAGAATAGCCCAGGTTTTATGCCTTTTGAGTAACAGACAAACCCAAAAAGCGTACTTAAGCATCAGTAGAAAGTAGTAAAACAAAGATGAAATATTTTATTCTTCTAGTAAAATAAATAAATAATAAATAATACACAACAAATATTATACATAATGCTGGTTGTCAAGCATTATGTATAATATTTGTTCTGTACTTCTTCAATCTGCATTTTTTGTTCACCAGTGGAAGACGTAGATATTGTGTAAGTTGTTACACAGTATCTTCGTCTTCCACTGGTGGACAAAAAATGGGAGAGGTAGTATTTTAATATGACTGATTTCTTATCACCCACATATAATTTATTTGCCTTTTATGAAATTAATTGTTATTTGACAATAGTAGTGATTTAGTAATAGTACTTGGAGAGAAAATCAATAAAAAAAAATCTTATCACATCACACTAATATTATAAATGCGAAAGTTTGGATGGATGGATGGATAGATAGATGGATGGATAGATGATTGTTACCTTTTTCTTCACGCCAAAACTACAAAACGGATCGGGTTGAAATTTTGCGCACAGGTAAGTCGAACCCTGGAATCAAACATAAGCGTATCCCATAAATCAGTTCCCATGCGATATAAATAACCTCAAAACTTTTCCATAGAAACAACGCGTGCGAAGCCGCGGGCAGAGCCTAGTTTTATAATAAATTATATAAAATGTTACTTTGTTGTTGCATTCTATATAATATTATTAAACAATAATAATTTTAAAGAAATAAAGTTATCGAAATCTGAAATCATCATCTAGCCCCAAGCTAAGCAGAGCTTCTGTTATGGATACTAGTTAACTTATAACTGAATACGAGTACATTAATCTACTTAAATAAATATTTTTATCATGCACAGAAAACGCCTAGAACACCCTCAACAAATATCTGCAGATCGTACAAATATTTGTCCCGAGGCGGGAATCTAATCCTGAACCTCCTTCGTCCGCTGCACCACGAGGTCGTACAGTTAACTAGCCAGTCAGAAAATAATAAGTCACCCGAAATGATATCCCTTCTCCTCCTCAACTTATATTGGTCCACTGCTGGACGCAGGCCTACCCACCCACCCTGATTAAACCCCTCATTGATTAAAAATCCAGCAAGTTATTATTTTCGTGGAAACTAACTAATGTTATTTGTAATTATTACGTAGGTAGTACCATCACAAGTTATTATGTAAGTACCTACCAACATAATTAAATGACAATTATTTCGCGTTAAAAAACAAAGTGGACGATGATTGTTTTTAAATCACTAAAATGTTGTTTTTCTGTGATCAACTGCTAATTAGTGACAGGTTTAATTAGACATATTTTTAGTATAAAAGAAAAAAACTATTTGCAGTTTTCGTTCATTCTTTGTTGGAATTTGAAGAATCAACACCTTGCCAAGGTAAGTTACGCCATTGTTATAATAAAATTAAATCACACTAATATTATAAATGCGAAAGTTTGGATTGATGGATAATGGATGGATGTTTGTTACCTCTTCACGCCAAAACTTCTGAACGGATCTCGCTTTACGAAAATTGAAATTTTGCATACAAGTAATTCTAATCCTGGAATCAAAAATAGGCTACTTTTATCCCATAAATCAGTTATGGGATAGAAATAACCACAAAACGTTTCCGTCGAAACAACGCGTGCGAAGCCGCAGGCAGAAGCTAGTAATATTATATATTCTGAAATTTAGGCCCGCATTATGAAAGCTTAGTCATCATTTTATCAATTTATGCTTGAGTACCGCTTTTCTATGGCATAAACGTTCCTCAAGCATAGACCTATGACTGAGCAACTTTTCATAATACGCGCCATAGTTTGTTGAGTTTAAAAATACTTGTAATTTTTCTGGAGTCATAATGAAATTTTTATTCAGTTTATTATCAATAGAACAATATTTATTTCCAGATGAAACTTTACCTCATCATTACCTTGGCTTTCATCGCCGCCGTCGCTTCAGAAGAGGTGACTCCAGAGCCGAAACCATTGGAAATCGAGTGGCAAGCCAAATACGGCCAGTACGGAGTCCAAAGTATCGTCCCGATTCAGTACAACGTACCAACATACCGCTACAACCTGCCTCTATACCGGTACCAATACCCGATACCGGCTCAGTACCAGATACCGGCTGGATACCAGATACCGATTGAATACCAAATACCGCAGTACTCGCTACCATACCCGCAGCAGGTAGCGATTAAAGGACCGGGGAGGGTAGTGACGTCATTTGACCCTGATTATTTCGCGAGCAACTACGGATATTACCCTGAAAAGAAATGATTTTTGAAATAAAATAAACTTGATATCAATATTCCTGTCTTTTTGTTTGTCAGATCTTTCCAAGCTTAGACTTTTCTGTACTAACAAGACGACTTTTCTCTGATTAATTGTAATCTTAACAAGCATGTTAGGTTAGATTAAAATGTAATTTTGAGACGTGTGGTCCACACGTTAATGTGACCTTGTGGTGCAGGCTTAGACAGGCGAGCCCGCATGCCCAGCGTGGGGATTATGGGCATTACCTCCATGAGATAAAAGCCCATATGTCACCTATGTGGGGGAGACCTGCGTCCAGCAAGGGACCAATATAGGCTGTTGAGGTTGAGGAGGCAGGCTTAGATTTTCACCACCACAACTCATCCCGTGGGTGTTGTAACAGCATGGATATCCAACAGGGGGCGGACAGCAAACGCAGTTCTGCAGAACAGATCCACCAGTAAACTGCAATCCCCACCCCATCGTGGGGGTTATGGCATTAACCCCTAATGACTAGAGCCAGCAAGGTTGTTCTTGTGTTCTATTCTACCTAACCCCTTGACATAATTAATATCTATCATTGGATCAAGTTTCGGAAAACCACATACCACCTACCTAATACGAAATATTCTACGAAATTATCTAACCAGCAAGTAGTAGGTACCTAATAATAAATTAATCAAATAAAGTAGCTGACAGAAATAAGGTTTCTCTAAGATTTTCGATGCTCTCGAAGCAGATTGGTACTAAATTTGAAAAATAATTTTACAAACATTAAGTTGGGCCCCCCAAAATTCACACCAAATAATCACTTTTGTGATTATTGTCACACACCCGATTTGTGGCACCCAGTAAAAACTCAATTAAAATTCTTAAAACTTCTCTCCTACGATTACTAAAGTCAATGGCAAACTAAAGGCGATTGAGTCAAAGAAAACCTGTAACTCTACAAATTCACGAAGACTCAATTTGTGCTGCATCTTGAAACTTCTACGTGACGATGTCTTCCATTTCTGTGTCGCTTTTTTGCTTCGTTTATTATAGGGATGAATAGTCAAAGGGGATTTGAAAAGGTTTTTTAAATTGTATGAATAGAATTCTATTTCCTTTGATAGTTTTTACGTAAGTGAATTTGGACGTGGGGTAGGTTTTTTATTGACGGAAATTTTTCATTGAATGTAGGCTTATTGGTGATCTAATGAAGATAAGATTTGAAGATTACAGTTTGTTATAGGTACCAACTATGGCTCGAAAGTGTACATATGTGTTGAAAGTTATTATAATTATAATATTTTTTCTAATGTTAGAGATACTTACTGTGTTTAGGGTTCATCGCATTTTATGTTAGTTTTCTGTGATATTATTATGATTCTTTAAAGGCTGTGTGACAAAATGAAAATACCGAACTTTAAAGAGTGGTTAAGATTCGATCTTAGAACGCATAAAAAATAAAATACAAATACATGCATCAAAAAATACAGACACACTATACAGACAAATTCAATATGTAAACGGGTTAACAACGAATCCTGTTTGTCTTCCATGAGTCGAACACGTAGTCTTTTTTTGTTAGAATTTACAGACAGCATTTTTAATACAAAGTCAAGACTGTCAATAGATTAAATTGGTTTCAACCTCGAAACTTTTGAACTTACATTACAAGCTCCAGACAAGATTAGGGACACACCAAGTCTCGAAAATTTTAAGAACAAGCGAGAAAACTGGCTTCTAGAAAAAACGTTATTTGTACACCTACGACTAATTATTATTATACTCTGAATAATGTGAATATTGTGGCGTATATTTTGACAAGGTATAAATAAAATGTTTATCTGTTTAACGTGTGTCCCTACATCTGTAGTTTCTTTCATCTGAGGTAGAATACCAAAACGTGTCTATGGTAGCAATTTTACAGCGATACCATTGAGTGATTGGTTAGTAGAATTGGGCCCAATTGGGGCCCAGGTATGATTCTATTTAGTCCGCTATTCAATAAATTATCGATATTCAATAATTATATATACGAAAATAATGAAGGATTAAAAAGTGGTATTTCATCATCATCATTGGTATTTTGCATTCAGGATGATTTACGTAATGTCCGCCTATCGGCACCTACGAAGATGACTTGTACGGTCAACACGGAACAACATTGTTGGCGAAAACCCTTTGCCGAAGGAGCCTTTGAGATGATGATGCATGGATTAAATAAATAAATAAATAATATTATTTGCGAGGCAATACAGTATGAGTATGGAGGCATCAACGCTACAGCTTCTACCGCTGATTCACCGCAACACCACTAAAAAATGGCCACTTTTAGGATCCAACCTAGATAGGTTTTTTTAAGAAAGATTTCTTACATATTAATTTATTTTATTATAGGAAGAACAACCGTTTTAATCTGCATTATGCCGCTTTATTATTCCCAAAACCATTTAGAAACATAATTTACAAAAGACCATTATGAATGTAAGACAACCAGCTCCTGTATGAAGACAGTCCGTCAGCTGGTTGAACGAACGGTGCGAGCCCTCTGATCGGTTGAAGGTACGGCGAGAGCCCTCTGATTGACTGAACGTACGACGAGAGACCTCCGATTGGCTGAACGTACTGTTGCGGGAAGCCAGCTGCGTATCTAAGTGGGTAGTATCCATACTGGTACGGTGAGTACGGGTAGATGATTTGTCTCTTGTCGAGGTGCTTCTCAGGGATTATGCTGGACATGTCAGTGGGCTCTAATTGGAGGTCGCCAGCCGGTTCTGCTTCAGCTTTTAGGCTCGGGGCGGACAAAGCTACCGCTGCGAGGGTCAGGATGAAGATAGTCTTGATCATCTGGAAGAAACAAAATAAAATTTAGTTAGTTTTTCCTCATTCAAGTGTGTTCAAAGAAGAAAGAAAAATTTGTTTGCGTTTTACATGGTGTAAAGTTAAATAAAAGAAGATGTTTTCTCTAGGATGACGAATTAACACTTTATTCTAAGTAAAAAGTACACTGAATATTTTGTAGGTACCTAAACATGGCTTGGAAAGTGTCATGGCAATACGAAAAAAATTAATTGTTAAGGCGGACACAAATCGATAAGTTAAAAATTACTATTTACCTTGCACTTCTTGTAATATCCAAAAGAGGAATGATAAAAACACAATTGATTTGATTATTTATACAAACAGATGTCGTTTAAAACCAATCAAGGAGTAGATTATAATTATATTGAAACCACAGCAATTTGGTCCATGTCTATTAGAGCTATTGACAAATTTAGAAAGGAGAGGTGAACCGATGGCCTAAATAATAATAAGTATTATAATAGGTAGGTAAATTATAAAAATATATGTTTGCAGCATGCTCTACGGATGCGAAACATGGAAACATGTGGTGCCGGGGGAGGCCGGAAAGGATTAGCTGAACGAAGAAGGTTACTAATGTAACCTTCTACGTGTGGTTGATTTTTCGTGTAAATATTTGCTGAAATCAGGGTTGCTTTTGCTTATAAAATCTCTTTACACACAAACTTCTGAGACAAATCTAATCTTGTATCATAATCCAGGTGTTTTCAATAGCCCTCATGCTACAAAATTGCGAAGTTAGAAAGTTGGGTTAGCATTAAACGACACTTGTGTATCGTCGTTTTGTTTGAGCCAAATCGTTAAAGTTTTGCACAAAACAGACACTATTGAAGCAAACTCGGTCCCATTTAATAAATCAAACGTATAAATAAGTTTAGGTAGCTTCACCCCGGCTTGCTCGCGTTTTTACTAAATACAAAATCATCTATACTAAAATTATAAATTCGAAAGTAAAATCTGTCTGTCTGTTATATTTTCACGCCAAAACAGCTAAACGGATCGGAATAAAATTTGGCAGTGAGGTATATGGTATCCCGGAGACGGACATAGGCTACTTAAAAAGCTCGTGCAAAGCCACAGGCAGAAGCTAGTGTGTTATAATCATAAGCATGCATTTCCCTTTTAAGCGCACATAGGTACGTCACAAACAAGGGGATTGCTATCCTTTACTAATAATGCATATCAAGCAGTCAAACTAAAACGTATGAAATATTCTCGGTACATATATACTTTAGTTCAATCAATTCAAAACAACAACGCTTAAACAAATACGTGAAGTGGGAATATTTTATAATTAGCTGTTTGTTATGTTCGTAGTTTATTACCTATTATTTACTATGAACGACTGTTATGTTATAACTAAGTACCTACTTATTAATTTAGTTCTCATGTAAGTGACGTAATTGTCTTTATGAGAATAAAGTTCTTTAAACATTAAACAAAAACGCGCAAAATCTTCTCTGATAAGCTCCAACAAAATGTAATCCGTGTGTACCGCCCGCCCTGTAAAAGAAAAGACCACACCAATTACAAAATGAAAAAAACTCATCAAAAATAATACTTTACGGAGGGATCTCAGAGAGGTTTAAGTTTATGAAAAAATCTGAAAATCATAAAATTTTAGTTTTTTCACAATAAAAAATACTTTGATTCTCGCCATGGATCAAGACCTATATAGGGTACTTACCTACTTCTTGTTGACCTAGAATCATGAAATTTGGCAAGAAACAAGTTCTTACTGAACACTTCACGTTTTATTTCTTGAAAGTTTACTCTCTCCGGCCATTTTCGTGGTTAATTTTTTTCATCAGCGCCCTCTATCATTAATCCTGTAAACACAGAATCCATCATCTCGCGCTAAAAGGACTATTCTTGACGGCGCTTGTGACATGTCGACGACATAACTGCATCTACTGTGAGTACAACACTGCCACTACCATTTCACTGTGTAGAGAGAGCAGGAATTCGTAAAGCTGCCTTTTATTTATAACAAGAACAAAATTAAAAATCTTAAAAACTCTCCAGATTTTCATGAAACCTTACTATATACTTTCATTGAAGTAACACGGTATCAAATTTCATCGATAAGGAAGTTAGTCAGATCCCCTCATCAACTAGAAAAAAGCTGATGATCTTCAAACGGATGAACAGATTTTCATGAGACATGGCTAAGAACACTCGGGATAAAATCTATAACACAAAAAAACTAAGCGAAAATCGGTTCATCCCTTTGGGAGCTACGATACCATAGACAGATACACAGACAGACACGTTAAACTTATAAAACCCCTGTCTTTTTGCGTCGGGGGTTAATATACGGAACACCGGAAATATTAAAAATGCGGAACACACGCGGAGTTCATTTCGCACTTGACGCTTTTTTAAATTATGCTGGACTATCCACACAGCACCATCTAGCCCCAAGCTATACAGAGATTGTGTACTAGATAACTGATATACCTAATACACTACATAATGTAGGTGACCTACCTACCTAAGTAGATATTTTTATTATACATAGAAAACATCCAGAACACATTGTTTGTCCCGAGGCGGGAATAGAAACCGCAACCTCCTGTGTCGCAGGCGAACCTTCACCTGCCGCGCCACAGAGGTCGTCATCTTATGAGCAATCCGATAATCCAAAACATAATCACAGTGATAACATAATCTGTTTAATAATTTAACGAACGTCACTAAAAAATTCAAAATGTGATTTATTAAACCGCTTATTGTCAGTTGTTAAAATAAAATCATTAACCTGATATAAATTAATTTGTCCAATCTACGTTAATTTGACATCGCTTGATATTCGAATACAAAGAGTGAACACAATCACCGATCGTTTATTATATCGTTCATTCGTTCACTTTGATTTATTATCGTTGATGGAAATTATCACGAAATTTCTCGTATTGTACAAAAATAATGTATATAAATTAATTGTCTTTTAGCGGCTTCATACGTGGTTACACGGACATTGACGCTAGACTAGACTATAGTATAGAAAAGCAAAGCTATAAAATAAAATTATATCGCTTTAAAAGTTCAACGTTGTAAGTATAACTTTTCTTTAATTTTTACCGGACAAGTTTTAAAATTGAACCCTATTATTGTGTAATTACCTAGCTATAGATTGTAATAAATCAAGAAAAACGTGTCGCATTTCGTAATTCGTTTATTATACGTAAGCCTAATTACTAGAAGACTAACCTAAAAATGTTTTTGTAATTACTTATTAGATGGGTCTAATGGAGGCGGAGTTGGTTGATGCGACATTTCAGTGTCTGATATTGTAGACAGCCGACAGTATTTTGCCAACTTAACCCGTGAACTATTTTTTAACTATGAGTATATACCGGGCGAATTAACAAGGGCTTTGAACTCGATACTACCCCCGCTGCCCAGCGCGGGGCCTTGCCGTCGCCGTGTAAGGGCGATAGCATCACAATTACCCTTGCACGTGCAAAATTTTCGAGTTATTCTCTTGCTGTTACCTATTTGATATTGTTTTCAGGTGTCATGGTCATTCGCCCGGGTTATACTACCACTGCATTTTCTTTGCGTTTGAACCAAATAGTTATCGTCTTCAACAAGTAGGTGATTATAAAATTACCAGATTGAAACTATTTCCAAGAGTTCCCGGTTCGAATGCCCGCAGACTCCCACTCAATTTATAAACGCTGCTGATCGTCCCACTCAATAATGTACCAGGTTGATCAGGCTTTAGTATGAGTTTTGCATTGTAGGCAAAAAGTTTAAAAGTTAACGTTTCCTTCCATACGTTTAGCTCGCAGCGGTCCTTCCGAAACTGAGAGAAACTACTTTTCGTAGTATGAAGGCGATCCAATGGTTGCGTCCGAACTCAATTATAGTTTTCGAATGGGTTTAATTTGTTGCATTTCGGCAGTATTCTTTATTTATTACCTATAATCAACATAATAATTATCATTTAAGACAAACTTAAAATTAGCTCCTGTTCTGATGTGCATGTTGTTATGAGGTAAACACGACACTTGTAGGAATTACCTTCACAAATCTACTTATCAAAAAACCGAGTGCTACATTTGAAAAGTATCTCATGCGGTAATAAGCTGTCGCGTTCTCGAAATTTTTTTCGGTTTCGTTATTTTAAAATAAAAAAAAAATAATGCAGGACAATTCACACAGCATTATCTAGCCCCAAGGTAAGCAGAGCTTGTGTTATGGGTACTAGATAACTGATATACTTAATAATATACGAGTACATAGATAGATATTTTTTATTATACATAGAAAACGACCAGAACACCCGAACAAATATCTGCAGATCGTACAAATATTTGTCCCGAGGCGGGAAAAGAACCCACAACCTCCTGCGTCGCAGGCGGACCTTCACCCACCGCGCCACAGAGGTCGTCTATCATTTTGCAAACTCATACTAGACGTACACATCAAACTATGGACAGTAGACGCGGGCCGGCGTCCAATGGCGTCCATCGCTGAATATTAATAAACCTCAGGTTGTTCCTATTTGCAGAGGATTTCAAATCGATTAGTCGCAAGACTTCGAGTTAGTTTAATCGGTTTATAATTTAGGTATTTTGGGTAATTTGGTGGGGATAAAACAAAACCGAATTAGGGAACTTTCGCACCAATTTTTATAGACTTTTTGCCCGGCACAATCACCCTTGTTGATTCACCAGACAAGGCTGATAGTTTTTTAAACGTTTTTATATTACCTTGTCTTGTCATCCTCTTTAGGCACAATACATGGTATAGATTTATCGATGAAGCGTTTGTACCCAGCTTCCAGCGTCTATAGAGTGATCAAATTCGAACAGCAGGTAATCACACTAATCACACTATCATACTATACTAATATTATAAATGCAAAAGTTTGGATGTTTAGATGTATGGACGTTTATTACTTCTTTACGCCAAAACTACTGAAGGGGTCGCGCTGAAATTTTGCCTACAAGTAGTTTTAAGCGTTGAATAAAGCATAGGCTACTTGTTATCGGAGTCAGTTCCCATGGGATGTAAATAATCATGGAACGTTTTGATAAGAACAACGCGTGCGAAGCCGCAGGGAATAACTAGTCTAAAAATATATTTGATTTATATTTTTTATCCTAAACCATACCTAACTATAATATAAGGCACAAGACTTCTATTGATAACAATATTAACATAGAAAATTACAATTATCGAATTTAAAAATAACAACAACAAATAACAACTAGATAGTATTTACAATTGAAACAGTTGAGCTAACTGCAGACTGTTGCAAGCAATCAAGAGGTAGCCCAACTGATGACATAAAAAACTACCTACCTATTAAAAACTATATAAAATCCGCATCATCTCCCGCTCCCGCTGCGTACCAAAAACACATCCCAAGAATGGCTTAGTAAGAGTATTTATACGAGCTCAACATACCATTATCATTACTCCACATTCAGGGATCTTCAAAAGGAGCGGCCGGTCCTTCCCCGAGCCCTCGCACTCGCGTAACACAATACAATGTTGTAACTACTAATCTACCAACTTGGCGAACACATAAAACTAACTCCGTCTGCAACTACCGTGTTGACATGGAGTTGGGAATTTTGGAGGCGGCAACACTTATGTTTACTTAGGCAATTCTTAAATGCATAAATTTTTTCAAAAATGAACGACTGAATTTAAATGTAAATTATACTGGACAATTCCAGTGTAAATTATGGACGAACTGAGTAAGAAGCAATCACAATATTGGTGAGCTTTAAGGAAGAATCGCTTTTTGGACGAACTGCGTTGGATTCTTTCGATCCGCTTATTGGGCAAAAGCCTTTGGACTAACTCTTAACAAACTCCTTCTAGAATGGCTGATAATATCGCTATCTGATGTTTATCTAGCTTCTGCCCACGGCTTCGTACGCGTATTTTCGGTATATTAAGTAGCCTATTACCTAAGTTAGGCTTTGCTCTAAATGTACGCCAAATTTCATCTTGATCTGTTCAGTAGTTTTGGAGATCCTAGGTTACAAAAAATTGGATTTCACATACTTTCGGCTTTATAATATTAGTATATTAGTATATATCTTCAACTTCTTGTCTGATGGCTCTGCGTCTGGTTTGACGCAATTCTGCCACAACTGTATAGATTTAAACGTGTATTATTTCTGACAAGCCCGGGTAAGTGACAGACTACAATTTAAACTAGCGCGGTCTATTCCGAACCATAAAACAAAAGACGGTCTATAAACAAGAAACCGTGGCGGTTTATTTCCCGCTTAGAATTTCTCTGATCTGAGTAGTGAGGCCTTTTCCAAGAAAGAAAAAACACTATTATATCTAATAACTCAAATACGCGGATCTTCGTGGAGAGGAGGTCAATTTCAAATTATGCAGGGTCCATGACACATTAATTCGATACTCAATACTTAATACTCAATAAATTTGTTGTTGTCATCACATTGGTAGGTAGGTAATTGATCTATACGTAAATATCACAACCTAATTGATTACCAGGACTGCGGAGCCCTCTTTTTAGTTTGATTAAAGTATTTAAAAAAAACACCTAATTGATTCCCGTATAATTGAGGTCTACCTTATTAAGCCTATTTTTGAGCGTGTACTGTCCAATTTTGGTCTATAGGTCACGCCACTTCTCTTTGTATAATTTATATGGCAGTACGATAAGTTTGCTATAACAATTTGGGACGTTGAAATTGAAAAAATTGGTCGTAAAATCTGTGTTTGCTCTTCGTCACTGTTTGCTACATGGTATGCATAAGTGAAATATTATAGAATACTTATGTCAAATTGTTTTAATATATAATTTACGAGTATAATGGTGTTCAAATTAATCATGTTATTTATTTTTGCTGTTTTATTTCCCAGTAAAATAGACAATATATTAAGCTTCAACTTTTTGGTAATTACGAGTATTAAGTGTAAATGACTTTGCTGGCTTGCACCTAGACCCAAGTAATAATACATTTTAGAAAGGTCGTAATTAATAATAATAACAATAATAATTCATTTATTTCAGACTATAGAAAAGTTATAGATCTTATTTAAATTATTCTACGGTCCATAGTAATATATACCTTAAAACTAACATACATAAAATATAAAAAACTTAATTAATAACACATTGTGATTACGCTGCTAAATAAGCACCACGATTGGCTGCAAGACAATGTCTTTAGAATCTTCCACCGTCACCACTTCTGACCGCCACTCTAGCTACTTTTTTACTGTGTTTTACTTTTGTATTGTGTTGCAGTTGCAAATAAATGTTTTATCTATCTGTCTAAAACGTAGCAGTTTCGTAGCAGTGCCACGCTCTCGTAGTTTCCGTAGCAGTGCTACGCTCTCGTAGCTTCCGTAGCAGTGCTACGCTCTCGTACCTTCCGTAGCGGTGCTACGTTCTGCATGGAATTAAACTTCCAGAAAAGTAGTGTTACATAATAATAAAACATTTTTAATGAATCCATGTTTTAACGGATTTCGATTTAGTGCAACTTTTGGAGTAATAAGTTAAGAGTTTTGGAGTACTCATTTAAGAGCCTTTTTACATAAAATCATCATATTACCAAAAGGTACATTATCATACATTATCGTTACACGGGTTCATAGAAAATGGTCTGCGAATTGTGGAAAATTCATTTTTTGGTACTTTAGTTCCTTGCAGAACGCAGACAATATATAAAACTGCTAACATATTTGAATTTTGCGCGAATCTGTGTCAGATTACGTGTCGCTACGTCTCGGCAGCGGAGAGTCTGAATATCCCTAAAGGTCTTAATTCTTAAACTTGTATATTTCATTTTATGGATACTCTTTTAGTTTGCTGAGCAAAAAATCCTCTTTAACTTGATAATAAAAGCATTGGATTTTTTTTTACTTGTTTACTGACCGCATCCGTTTTCAACAGAACTTTGTTGTACCTACATAACGTTACAAAGTACTTAACCCTTAACTTAGTCGGGCTTAAGAGCCTTAGGGATATCTCTCGGTTTAGCAGGAAACATACTGCGTTACAGCGCGGCCCTTTCACACTGACTTAACATGAAAACACATCACAAACTATTGACCTATAATATCGTCGGTGTAGTGCGAGAAGTAATTAAGTGCAAAAAGCTGAGTTAGGACATAATCGCAATCGAAGCTTTTTTGGTATTTAAATCGGTGTAATAACTAGCACTTGACTATTGAAATGTGGGCTTTTTTTACAGTTCAGTTACCATTTAGGAAATTGCCATACGATAATCGGCTTATTCCCAAAGTACTCCATGATTATGTCCCAAACTGCTCCACGAAAAACAATACGTTATAAAATAAGTTTCATTTTACTCCAAGTGAATATAAAATTGTTCTCAACGTACTCCAGCGTTTTGGTTTCAAAAAATTAAATATGGCGTACATTCATTCTCAAACAACTCCACGAATTTGTCATAAGATATTATTAGATTACTGACGTACAGTGTGGGGCAAAAATTCGTGTAAAATATGTTTAACTATGAGTTATCTCATAGTTTAACAACTCAAATATAACACAAACTGATTTGTAATTTTTTTATATGAATAATATCATAGATGATAAGGCCTACAATCGTTT